>CM026276.1:14340524-14894670 GCA_014851415.1 Cnaphalocrocis medinalis
GAAACATTAATTTACTATGAAATGTATAGTGAATTGCGATTTAACAGTTTTCCACAAATCTGTCAATATTTACTCTTTATCTAATTGTGAGCTATGGTGAAATTCTATTAAATGGTCATAATAACAATTGGAAGATCATCTTTTTGCCATAGTAATATTACTAGTGCTCCCTCTCTTAGTTTCTGTAGCAGTTCCAAACTTTACTTACAAGCCGTGTCGTTGTTTTTGGAATTTGGATTTTTCAATTTCAAATGAACACCTCATGATTAAATACGGTTTTAACCTTGATAGTAACATGTGTATTGATTTTCAGATGTTGAACTTGTTCGTTGCTGTCATTATGGATAACTTCGACTATCTTACGCGAGATTCGTCCATTCTCGGCGCACATCATCTTGATGAATTTGTTAGAATATGGGCGGAATATGACCCAAACGCCACGTGAGTACAACCCGATTACTTATATTTCATATTTATTTGTAAACTTTTATATGGTCTACAATAAAAATATGTTCTCATTTCAGGGGGAAGATTCACTATACAGAAATGTACGACATGTTAAAAAATATGGATCCTCCTCTGGGGTTTGGTAATAAATGTCCAAATAGACTAGCGTATAAGAAATTAATTAGAATGAATATGCCGCTAGATGAAGAAGGAAAAGTTAATTTTACAACAACACTATTTGCCTTAATTCGGGAAAACCTGAACATCAAGATGAGATCAGGTAAAGAAGATACAAGTTACGTTGACTCTTTGACTATTGATCGAGAAATCGTTGTAACGTTGATCTTTTTTCAAATTACAGCCGAAGAAATGGACCAAGCAGATGAAGAATTACGGGAAACGATAAACCAGATATGGCCACTCCAAGCAAAGAAAATGTTAGACTTGTTGGTGCCTCGAAACGACGTACTCAATGCAGGGAAATTGACCGTAGGAAAGATCTACGCGGGTTTACTAATATTGGAGAGCTGGAGATCCACTAGGTTTGGCCAGACTGCGCCGCAGGGTGTTCCGGTAAGTACACAACTACAACCCCCAGCACTGTATATTCTGTTTAAGTTTCAAGCAAAATTCCTAATGACTCGTTACCTACGTAGATATATATGAAGCCAGAGTAAATCCGTGTGGCTTTTGCCTAATATACCCGTATGTATAATATCTGTAATTTTGAGCCAAATGTAACTATTATGTGGGTAGGTAATACTACACGTTTAAAGTAGTGTTTGTTGATGGCCCCTTATAATTTACCCCCACACTAGATAACAATTTGGAACATATAGTTAGTTTATAGAGTTGGTTGTGTTGTCTATCTGTGGATGTATTGTTGTGTTCATTGACGGATCTATCTAACGCTCTAAATTGATATATTGGCGGATGTTGATGTCAAAAAAGACAGATTGGCTCAGTGAAACAGATTGAGATCAAAAACAACAATACAGAGTCACTTTAGTCAAATCGACTCTTATCGAGTCGTCTACATTGGTGGTTTACTTTTCAGGCATTCAACGAGAATAGCCCTACGGCCATTCAGCCGGTAGTATTAAAATATTTTACGGATCGAACTTTGAATACTTTTTTCTTGCACTGTTATAGATATTTTTTGGTTTTATCATAAAGTTCTTCTCGCATCGTGTTTGAATAATAAATAATTACTCTTAACTAAATAAAATGATAAATAAATCGCGATGACCGAAAGAATGACATGATGGTCAATTAAAGAAATGCTCTTAAATTGATCACGTTAAATAAAAGTAGTTTAGCATCTAAATAATCAGACAGTTATTAGTTTTAGAATGACGCACTTGATTATGTTAGCTTAGGCAAACTTGTGCGCGTCTTGCACATCTTTGTCAATCAAGTGTCCGTCAGGGCTTCGTAAACCACAAAATAGTGACCTGTCCTATAGTTGCAAAATAATTAGCTCTTAGACGAGTGTGTCTGTATTGAGAAGTTGTTGGAGATTTGTCTAGTAGTAGCAGTTTGTCCTTACTGTAGTTGTCTGTCTTTCCTATGTGCCGTCTGACTCCATCTGCGCTCGCTATCGTCTAGCGATAATTGACACTTTGCATCGAACCTTACTTTATACTATTTTAAGTAACCATCTTCATACTGTTTATATGATTGTGCATGAGTTTTCTTGACATGGTTTTCTACTTTGATTACTAACTTACAGTGATTTTGTTTGTTCTTTGGCTTAACTGAGTGTCTTTCATACTTATTTTCTTTCAATTAGGTACATTTTGGCTCAATTAAGATACCATTTTAGAAGCCTGATAACCAAATATTACGAAATACTCTGCTTACTGCTACGTTCTTATTTGCCTTTCTTGTCATTTTATAATAAAAAAAATATAGCATAAACTGTTTGAAAACAAAAAAAGATCATAATTCTGCGCATGCTGGAGAACATAATATATCCTCTACTTCGGAAGTGACGCACTCCAAACAATATGCTGACGAAATGACTGCCTCTGGCTTCAGTCTTGCACAAGAATTTTATTAATTAGCACATGTTTTTGAATTTTATAAAGATGCTTTGTAATTTACAGCTCCTTTACTTTATGAATACATACGGTTCTACCAACATGTACCCGACGTCTACAAACATAACTCGCCACTGACATGCTACAACTAATTTGTGACAGTATTATTTTCTCAGATGTTTCTAGCCGCATTCATTACACTACTATTCCTACATCCAATACTGCTTCTGATTCGTGTCCATCTGTTGGATTTCTGTTACACACAAACACACACAATAACACGAGAACTCCAGCATGGACATGATGTGTGGGATGTTTGCGCAAACTCATGTAGGCTTTAGCCGTTAGTTGGTCCGGGCGGGGCCACAGTCAAATAAGAAAAGTGCAGGATCCAGCACACACACAAACATTGACTATAGATTCTAAACAAAGGGATAGGCAAATACGCGAAAGATGCGTGCCTATAGTTGCGGTGTAAAGCCGCGCTGCTTTTCTTATTTCACTATGGTGGGACGTTGTGTGACATGAGCGTGCGCACTCGTGCATACGGGGAGCGTAACCGGGGTGCGTGGTGCAGAAGGCGTCGTTGTTTAACTGCATAATGGACGTGGCTGCGGGGCTGGGGCCGGGCTCGCGCGCGGGCTCGCTCAGCCACGAGGGCCCCGTCATAGGAGCCGTGGAGGGACACCCGGAAGACCCCCACAGCTTGGCCAACCTCGCGCGCCGCAACACCAGAAGGTCGCTCAAGTGAGTAACTCAAACACGTATATTTTTTTTTAATTCAATAGGTAGTAGACGAGTCAAATCCTGTTTCATGGCCTAAGCGTACCTCGCTGCCAAAAATGAGGCTTATGACTTAGTAGACGAGCAGAAGGATCATCTGATAGTAAGCGATTGCCGCTGCCCATAGACACCAAATTAGAGATGATGGCTGCGAACCCATTTTAGCCATGGTAGCTAAGTTGATAAGAACGCGTCTTCCGGGTTCTGATTCAAATTCCGATGATTTTCCAATTGATATATGTATTTCTACTATCAGCTCGACGGAAAATCATGAGGATGAGCGACAGCCAAGTAGGCAAAAAAAATCTGACCATGCCACAACCGGATCTCGGTTGAAGGGGTAGCCCCACACCATCTTTGACTTAACGTCGTAAGGGAACACATGCGTGCCAATGCAATGGATACGAAAGACCAT
Organism: Cnaphalocrocis medinalis; assembly: GCA_014851415.1. NCBI lineage: Eukaryota > Metazoa > Arthropoda > Insecta > Lepidoptera > Crambidae > Cnaphalocrocis > Cnaphalocrocis medinalis. Next base: position 14,344,212 of record CM026276.1, read on the forward strand.
GCAAACTGGAAGAGATGTAATAGCAATCGAACCCCGAGCTGCGAAGCACTAGTTGCACCACAAAGTAAACAACAAATAACTGCTTTTTATTCTCAACTAAAAAACTTACAGTTCAGTCATATAACTTTCCCCTTGTATTTCGTAATTTAAATTTGTAATAATGATTTATCAGATATCGCATTCCTCGAAAGCTGCAATATAATACAAGTCTTAAAAAATATTGCAACACATTCCGGACTCCTGCAATGATTTATCGTTATTACCATTATTATACTTTTTGCATATTTTTTTGTATTAACAGTACTTTTCTTTTGTTTCAGGAACAACAAAAAGGTGAATACCTTTTGGATTAGGGCGAATTTGGTCGATCCTTAATGTCGTAAACCCTGTCAACGCTACGATAGCTACTTTCAAGTGCAGTCGATGTCCCCACCAATATCACTAGACAACGAGCAAAATTCTGTAGTTACTTTGAAGCAAATAGAATGAAATTGGAAACTAATTTAATGACATACGTGATGTTGTGGGTTGGGAATATCCTATATGAATGGGTGTACCAATTAGAAAATGCCACATCGATGCATTTCCATCTGTCATAGATAGTCGATGTTGTACGTTTATGTTAACAGCTTTGTTTGAGTGTTTTGATATAACACAACATAGGCTATTAATATTATTCGTTGTTTAAATTAGATATTGATAACTAACCGATATTAACATAGGTACTATTTGTGGTAAAGGAGTAATTTAGGGCCTTAGGCTCTTAGATTTTATCATTTGATTGTGCCGTAACATATTAATGGTAAATATTTTAAAGTTTACAGATGGTTGTTGATGTTTAGGTAAACATTTTCCGTAATTAGGTCTTACTTTTTATCATACTATAAATCGTAGAACAAAATATTAGAATTTTGTCTGTACTGTACTAATTGATATCTCGAGATATAATTAGTGAATGCTATTCAAACTAAAATTTGAATATGGGTGGTTTCCTAAACATTCTTATTTCTTATATACTTAGACATAGCACTTTCACATTCAAATCAATACATTTACATACCAACATTAACGACAGTCATAATATCTAACATGACACCAAAACAATTATTATACAACAACTAACATAGATTTTGCATGCCAAGGTAAATATTATATAGCATGTTACTACAGTATGGTATGTAGATAGCGATGAAGTTTTGGGTAAGTAAACATCTGTACCTCTAAGAAATGGCACTGGCACGGTTGTTGCATGACTCGCAATTGATTTAGCACTTGCGCATGAGTATTTTGTCCACAGATTTTTGTAAATATGGGACAGATTTTACAAATATTTATGCAGTTCTCCTATGATCGTAAAAGCCAAAGTTGCGCTGGTCTTCGACAATATTAACATATTTAACTTTTAGGTATTGGAACTACAAGGGTCGCAACACGCGTCCATGGAGTCTCTGGACGAGGGGCGGTTACAAGCACCTCACACGTACCAGAATGGCCACCATGGAAGATCCTCTAGTTTAAGGTATATTTCATTATGTATCTAAGATTTCTACCAACAAACGTCATTTGGTTTTGTTATTTCCTTTTTATTTTGTTTTGTAGTGTCATCGAAGAAGAGATTGATCTCAAAGTAATGGTAGTGAAAAATGGTATGTTCACCAAGCACGCGATATTTTTAACCATAACCTTTCATCTAACCCCCCTTGTGTTGATGATTTAACCAATTAACAGTCGAACGCGGCCCTATCTTCCTAAGTATATGAGTGTTACCAACTGTTGCATGATCCTATCGTGCATGGAGATTGTACTGTTTAGAGTTATTTATATGATATGTTGTGTTGAAAGGGTAATTTTATTTTCCAGACGGACGCCGAGTCCAAGACGACGAGGCCACTACGGGGGCTACCATCACGATATCGGGTTTTCCGACACAGTCAGCAACGTCGTCGAGATAGTTAAGCATGAACATCAAAGGCACGGGCGGACGCACCGTGCGCCCCACCACTATCACCCACATGGTAGGTGCACGTTGAATTCCATTAGCTCTATACTGCTACAAATCAAAACTCAAACTCATGAAGTATTTACTAAGGCAATGTAAGTCTAAAGTGAAATGTAAATCTGACGATATCCCCCTGCTAGATTCATTAGGTCATTATGTAAATAGCGATCCTATAATTACGATATCATTTAGCATCCATTTGTTTTGTAATTCAGATTTACCATTCACTGGCTTGATGCTATAGCAAGCCGAGGAATACGTGTTCCGATAACGAGTAATATCACGTTTCAATTGATTAAGCTTCCTTACGAGCTATTTGCCTCTAACCATTATTATATTATTTTAGTCCTGTAGTTGTATTCTTACCGTAACATTATCCGTCAACATACTGTTTTATTTAGCTTCAATTTAATGAAAACTAAACAGTTTTGCAAACATTTTTCTTCTCATGAAGGTACTCTGAAAGTTTTGTGAGAAGATGGGAAGTCTAGCTTACAAGTAGTTGTAGATATTCATGTTTTGTAGATGTAGTTTTAAGATACTCCAAGAGCGCCGCAGTTATGCTATAACTGAGCTCCTAAACTTAGATAAATAGATTGTAACTCCTAGTCATACTAAACATTTCACAAAGCTAGTTTTGTAATATTATATCTAGTAGCTACTTAGCTATGATTTAAAACTGCTCATTCATACAACAATGTTGCTCATATTTGAAATTGTTAGTAATATCGATATTTATACCATCAGGCCACACTATATTACATTTTAGATGTAAGTGAATAGCATATTGGCATTTGAAATTGAATTGCAAACGCCATTGAATTAATTAATCAAACGAATTGGCCATTATGTGTATATTGATTAAAACTCATGTTCTACAAAGAGAAATAAATTTGCCTGCTGCATGCTGAAACTTGGTGCCCAGTCGGATACGGTTCTGCTCTTATTTGCACATATTTGATCGCTTTATTCATGGGCTCCTCAGAAACAGGGGTGCCTCGCATGCACTTTGACAATCTCACTTATATCATGCAGCATGCAAAAGCTTAATGATTTTATATTTTGATTTTTATACTTTCTGCAGTAGACAGCGGTAGCCACATAACATCTACTTATTATTGTAATCAAAGAGCTAGTCTTAAAATGTAACAAATGTTCTCTTGGGTTATAGAAATTATGTTCAATACAATGTAGTCACTGGACACACATTCCAGACCGAGTTTGAAACCCACTCCCGTTTGCTCCATTCCGTGTCCATACAACCCGTACTTGACCACGTTAAACAGACACCCAAAACTTTTAGAGTCACCTTTGTGAGTAGGAAATAAGACCGGTAGTACGACGGGCTTAGGCTATAGCGTGGTGGAAGGTACATGAAGGTATTCCTGACAGCAGGGAAGGAGTGGAGGGCGCCGCACCCCACGACCAGCCTGAGCCAGCCCTCGCGATCGCCCAGCCCGCCACACCACACCTACGGTGAGATCCACTCGCCACACACAACGGAACCACTCACAGTACCAAATAAGCCGAGCGAAAACGATCTAAGTATAAGAGAGGGCGCTGAACGTCGCACTATTCCAAACCTACAGTGCAACGACCTTCAGTTCTTGCTCTTCCGTGACATACTCATAAGCATAATACTTTCAGACATTCACTTTCAGAACATTTCAAACTTAAATATACATTTGAAAATATATAGGCGCCATTAGCACACGATATAGGATAGGCCATAATCAAAAATGTGAAAGCGTGAAAATTTCAAATTAAGTTACGATTGATTGTAAAGCAAAGGGTCTGAAATCAGATAACAATTATGTTTAACTATTATGAAGTAAATCTTGAGGCCCTTTGCTGTCACCATGGCTGTGTTAGTTGTTCAATGTTGACGCGTAAGCGTGATGATTGTAAGGGAACGAGCGCGGTGAGTCAACAATGAGAAAATTGTTTGCACATCTGTTCAACTTACATTATCTGTATAGTATCATCACGACCCCGTTATTTTTATTAATTTACTTTTGGTCATTGAATGTTTCTTAAGTTTCGTGTTTGGTGTATATTTGTCTATTAGGGTGAATCAAAACTACGAGGTTGAAGTAGCTAATCAGACTCAGAAAAGAAAGTGAGTAATTTGATTGTATTAATACGAAATGCCAAGCCGAAGTGACTACTCTGGTATTGCATAAATGCCAACCTACTAACTCAGCCCAGTGGGTTGGGTTAAGTATGTCGACGACATTTTTTTTAAACAAAGTTGATTATTCGAAGATTACATGACATGCGAAGCTATACACCTCGAAGTTTATTCACCCGAACCTTCAACTGCTTGTACGTGGATAGTTCAAAGAATGGAACTTGCAAATCATTCAAAAAACAGTTTGGGCACCGATAGGTGGCGACAGGGAGCGAGAGCGGGAGCGGGAATGGCGGGAGTGGCGCGAGCGCTCGTGGGAGCGAGAGGGCGCGCGCCGCGGCCGCGGCCGGCAGCTGCCACCCACGCCCACGAAACCGTCCACGCTACAGGTCAAGCCGCAGCCGCCGTGTACTAGGATCAGCCACAGCCCATCACACGTAAGTTGATCTAAGAGCTTGTTTAAACTTGTAAAAGTATGAGATGAGCATTTTTCTCGCGTACATCCGCTAACGCCAACCATAAAGCAGGTTTAGGTGATCCGGTTTAGTTTGACAGACTAACTAAAAACTTGTACCTTTAAGAAAGAAAAATAGTTGATCCGTTTCAGTTGGTCAGAGTGGTAAGAAAATCCGGCTAAAGTAAGGCGCAACGGATAGCTATCAAAATTATCGAACCATTTGATTCAGTGCTACTACGGTCGTCACGTTGATCGTAGCAGCTACAGATACCCTATTAAGTACTACTATGGGTGCCACGTAGATTGTAGCTGCTACCGACATCCTTTACATTGTATCTACAATATTGCGTACACAATATTCAGTGCGTCACGTAACTCGTAGCTGCTACAGACATCCTATACATAACTACAATATTGCGTAGGTCTAATCGTAGCAGTTACAGATACCCTATCCAGAGCTTTGATGTCACGCAGCAGATAGCAGCTACAGACACACTATTCAGTGCGTCACGTACCTCGGGGCTGCTCCAGACATCCTATTCAGTGCGTCACGTAGCTCGTAGCTGCTACAGATATCCTATTCAGTGCGTCACGTAACTCGTAGCTGCTACAGACATCCTATACATAACTACAATATTGCGTAGGTCTAATCGTAGCAGTTACAGATACCCTGTCCAGAGCTTTGATGTCACGCAGCAGATAGCAGCTACAGACACACTATTCAGTGCGTCACGCAGCAGGTAGCAGCTACAGACACACTATTTAGCGCGTCACGTAGCTCGTAGCTGCTACAGATATCCTATTCAGTGCGTCACATAACTCGTAGCTGCTACAGTCATCCTATACATTAGTACAATTTTTCGTAGGTCGAATCGTAGCAGTTACAGATACGGTATCCAGTACTATGATGTTAACCGTAGCAGGTAGCAGCTACAGACACATCATTCAGTGCGTCACGTAGCTCGTAGCTGCTACAGACATCCTATTCAGTGCGTCACGTAGCTCTTGGCTGCTTACGGAACCCCTATACGTACTGCTACGTGTGGCATTTAGTTTGTAGCTACTACCTATATACACCTAGCCAGTGCTACCACGGGTATCACGTAGCTCGCAGTATTACAATTCCCATTGCATTTTAATACTCTATTACGCCCGTAACTACTATTACAAAATACGCTTTTGAGAACTCCGTAAGTTATAAAAAAAAGTCGGCAGTAACAGTCATAATAAATCCAGACCCTTATAAAGTGTCAAGTTATGCTAAGCCGTTGATTAGAGGTATTAAAATGTCTTTAAAAGATTAAAATCGTATTTTTTGTCCTTTACAGTTATCGTTGAGGCATACGGTGCGAGAACCCGTAGAACCTTTACACGATGAGTATGAGTATGGCCGAGAAGTTGAAAGACTGATACACCGAGATTATAGATCTAGAGAAAGGTAAGTTTATTGCAATTTTCTTATTGTGCATCTCAATATTTTAGTTGAAATTAGGAATATTAAATAAATAGTGAAATTGTTGATTTTTAATAATAAAAAGTATTTTCAGCAGGTAAAAAAGGTATCTCTAAATCTTAATCTGTTCAACAAATTTTGTGATTCCGACCGCATTTTTATCACTGTTTCACACCGCATTGTGTTGTTGCCCGCAACATTTGACGTTAGTCGCGGACAATTTTTTTTATTGTTGTTTTAACACCTGATGTCATCATAGTGTTACTCTCGCCGTCGCGACTAAAGCTGCCGCTTCAGAGCCTACGTTACGAAATGCACCTGATTTCGAAACACTTGTGAATGGGTGTTTTAGAGAAAGAACAGCAATTCTTTCGTTTCAATTGAATTCGTTGGTATAGTCCGCGGCATCTAACTATAGTGATGACCGTTACAAAAGTGACAGTTTGCGCACTTGTAAAAAAGAAGACTTTCTACTAAAATTGGTTTCTGCGCACTCAAGGTCATCGCTATTCTTTCATGCCGCCAGCTATATAAGGTACTAGCGGCCGCCCGCGACTTCGTCCGCGTGGAAAAGTAACTTTTTACCCCCTTTCAACCCCTTACAACCCCTTTTCGCAATAAAAAGTAGCCTATGTTCTTTCTCAGGGTCTAGATTATCTGTATACCAAATTTCATTTAAATCCGTTGAGTAGTTTTGGCGTGAAAGAGTAACAGACAGACAGACAGACAGAGTTACTTTCGTATTTATAATATTAGTACGAGTATGGATGATAACAATAAAAATCATTACTAGACGCGGGCGAGGCTACGACTTGGAGCGTGGCGGAGGTGGGAGAGCGTACGAGGCGCCGCTAAGCTACGAAGCGGCGCTCGCGCTGGGCCGCGGGGGCGGCGCGCGCGCGCTGCCGTCGCCGGCGGGCGCGGGCCCCGGCGCGGCGGGCGCGGGCGCGGGCGCGGGGGGCGCGGGCGCGGGCCGGCTGCCCAACGGGTACAAGCCGCGCGCGCGCCACTCCGACTCCGACGAGGACGACTGGTGCTAGCGGCGCCGCCGCGCGCGCTCCCAGCGGGACGTGCGCGCGCCCCGAGCCGGCCCGCCCCGTGCGCCCGCACACACCTTCTGATCATTTTTATACTCGCCGACCGTGTGTACATAGACGACTCTCGTTGCTCACCAGTTTGGACGTCCCTCCCGGAGCGGCGCCCCGCCCGACCCGCCGGCGCCCCGCCGCCGGGCCTCCGCGAGCTATATCCAAATTCTAGTGTTTACAAAGTTTTGGAAAATTTAATTTTTAATTCGCTAAAATTTTACTCCTTGATTTATATTACGGTTAAGGTGATCGAAGCGTGGGACGGTGCCGGGCGGCTCGATTGCGCTAGGATTTTTACATTACGATGGTTAGTCCGTACGTCCGGGCGGCGGGGCGGCCCGCGCCCGACACCGTCTCGGCTCTAGACGTTGGAGGAACACTAGCGATTCATCGTCGAACAAATTAATACTAGTATTGTATAAAATATTTACATAGCGAATAATTTTTACTTAGTTAATATACTAAATAAATAATTAAACATTTTTTATTGAATTTGCTGTCCTTCCCCCAAGTGCTTTATACCTACGTTATTTAAATACGATTAAAACTAAATAAATATGAATTGTATGTAACTTTGAAAATATATTTCAGCATTAAAGGATTACCTAAATTGTTAAATCGTGTACTGATATTGTTTATAGAGATTTTGCCGCCTGGTTCACTGCATAATGTGTGTACGATTATACGTTTAGTACTACCGGTAACGTGACGCATTAGATGTAAGAGAGTCAAGCGGTCAGAGAGTATCTGATCTATGTTTTGATAAACCATAGTACACTCCGACTTTAGCATGTAGTCAAAAGCCAAAATTCGGTATTAAATATTATAATGTGACTTTGTTTAGTAAACTAACAGTATATCCAAATTATAAGAGTTCAATTTGAAAACACATATAGAAGAGATACTCTTTGATCGGATGTACACCGCAATATAGCGTGTTCTCATCGACATACGTGTTTATTTATCTGTGTTTAATATTTATTACCGTATAGATTTTTAAATTAAACAGATGAATTTGTAACATAAAATACCTAATGAAGTCTAAAAAATTGTTATCTACTAAAATAACTTACAACGAAAACTAAAATTTCGAATGCAATAAATATCAAATGTTTCATACTATGTCGATGAGGCGTTTATTATAGAAAAAAAAAACAAAGCAATCACCAGGCAAAATCAAGGATTTTAAGTACAGTCAAAAACAGAATCGGTTCACTACTTTTGTATTGGCATTATAGAACATTTTTAATTAGACAAATCGTTAAAGTTTATTGTTTGAATTACCGAAATAAATATGAAGGTAGTAAACCAGTTGTGCAGTTGATTGTTATTAACTAAAATCCAATAACAATCGTCCTACTCCCGTTATAGTCGGTATGTTACGCCATCGGCATCGTCATTCTAGTCACCTGTTAGAGGATCGCCTTCGACGTGACTGTTGTACTATAATTAACACTTTTCTAATTCGCCATTGAAATGTATTATCGTCAAAATATCTGTAAACGCAACAATATATTAGTACTTTGATGCTAGTGAATTATTATAACAGTTAACAGTCGACGTTTTATAGCAAATACTTTCGATTCACAAAAAATATAAAATATATTTTATAAAAGGGAAACTCATTCACTATACGATAGCTCATATTATGTAATTTGTATAACAGTTGACGTTTGAGGCGAAGTCGTTCAACACCATCAAATACATTTGTTGCAAGGCATGATGTAGGTTACGTATGTACGACACTTTAGTACGACAAAATTGTAAATACATGATTTTCTGTGATAACATGTGGAAAAATGAGAATATTATTATTAGAACTGTGTGATTGCATAGGGAAGCGTTCATTTTTCTAAGAGACTCCGTGCTTTTGGGAAACTATTGCCTAAGACTTTGTTCAAAATGTTACCAAAAATTTCTGAATAAAACGACACAGTAAAAAAGGCATCTTTTGTTTTATAAAACTCGTTCGAAATAGTCATAGCTTAGATTTGTATTGAAACTGATATGGGTATTATAAATCATATACGTAAATATTGTGGTAATATCTTTACACATTTACAAAGTCTGTGGGTTAATTGTTATTTCTGGAAGCGCGGAAACATAGTAGAAACCTTTAGTCAAATTGGATATTAACTCTTGTCATATTTTGATTGTTGTTGCTCGTTGCGAAGGGCGGGAGCTGGTTGTATAGCTTTTATATTTTACCTCTGTTATAGTTACTAGTACAAATTATCTATGCTGCAAGGGACTATAGCATTTTTGTGCAGAACTGTCCACGATGGTACCATGAGCATCTTCTGTTGATTGTAATAAAAAAATACGATTTATTGTATGTTTGTGGAGTGATAATTTAAAAGAATTGATATTATTTACAGGCTGATCAATAAAATAAAAAGCCTGGCCTAGGGACGCTATGATTGTTTTAATAATGCAAGTAAATTGAACAAATTGACATTCAGCTGATAATATTTTTTTAAGTAAGATAGATAATATACTTTCTTCATGATTTCCTTTCCAACAAATTGTGAATAAGTAAATATTTTTCTCACAGCCACGAAATGCATAAAATTACCACCAACTTAAAGAAATACTTTCGACAATAAATTTAATCTTTTACCAAAATGATTGTCGATTCACAAGAAATTAATCACATTTTCCGCAACATGGCGGGGGTTTTTATTCTGTCGTTCAGCCTTTTCTTTATAATTACATACAAAGCTAATCTAGTTTGTAATTTGAAATTCTATTGTTTTCATATGTTCGCGAAGGAATGCAGGTCCCACAATAACTTGTTGCCCTGGATCTCAGAGTGTTAGATTTCTTCTATTGTAGGTTTATTATTTATCAATATTGACTCATGAAGAATATTTATATTGTTATTGTATAGACGTATGAGTATTTTCGTTCTGTCATTTGTAATTGGGGTGTTAGGATGATACAATAAGCCGATGGACTTTCGATGACTGAGTGGTGTAGAGTTACAGAGTGCGTCCTGCTTTAGCGTTTGTGACTCCTCGTAAGCATACGGTGTCTCACTAACATACGTGTATAAGACGTGTAAATATTGTAAAATATTACGCGACCGTTGTGTAGAGGTCGCCTGTGAAAATGTCTAGTGATATGTTACTAGTTATCTTAATGTTAGCTAGGTAATCTCGTCCCCAACTGTCCTTGAATTTAAGTTGGGTGTTTCACTGCCTTAAAGTAATAATGAAAGTCGATGTAACCGTTACCTTAACTAATACAGATAAGTGGCATTTCAATTATTCTTATACGTTTTTTATCATTCGATACACACGTCACTATTAAACGAATATTTAATTACTCGGAATCACTTAGAATTTTCGTTCTCGTTCTACGTTTATACGGTCATTATAAAAATACGGTCACTTTTCACTAAAAACGAAAGCAGCATTTAAAATAATGTATCGAAAAAAATTGTTAAATAATTATTAATAATGTAATAACTCTCTTAGCTCACTTCCTGATTTTTGAACGTTATAGAGACGAGCCGTCACCCGCAGTTTTAGTAGACGTCGGCCGCGCGCGCAGGCGGTCCGCGGCGCGCAGGCGCAGCTCGTGGGCAACTTAAATTATAATACTGAAGTGAGATGAGAAAGTCTGAGCCCAATATTGTCATGCCTGCCTTGTATCTATGTAATCGCTTCAGACGATCATATTTTATATTAAAGTTATTATTATTGTATATTTAGCATAGAAAGTTCATCGGCGTCGAGAGAGCACCATAGTATGTTTTTTGGTACGTTCCAATAACTTTACAGGATAGTGCAATCCTATTGATATTGTATTAATAAAGAACCAAACTTAAAATTAGTATTTAAGTAATTTATTATCCTAAAACTAAAAACTATACGCATGTTTTCACTATACTGGTAAAAATGGTTATGTACAATACGAAAGAGCTACTGTTTTATATATGAATTCTTGCTCGCCTGTAAAATTTTGCAGAATGAATCATATTATAAGATTGTACAATATGAATAAATGCAAAAAAAGACATTTCCTCGATCTAGTGTGGTTATTTCACAATTCATTCCTGTTCCTCAATTCATCGAGAGTAGAGAGATAGCCCTCTGTGTTAATATAAATCAAACGTAGGTCATATACGAACAATAATTTATTTCCAAGTCGAAACGTATGTACAGTGCACAAGACGTCACGTAACGCACACTAACACATGCACATCAGTCTATGGAGCTGCCACGAGCATCCGTTATTAAATTCACTATCACCGTCAACAATAATTTTTAATCACTCGTAAAGTTTCAGTACTCGTAATTTGGAGGGCACGGTAAAGTAAGCCAGAAAATAAAGCACAGTACATTATGGCGCCAGTCAGTTGTCCGAAGAGTCGGGAACATCGGTGTCTATGGAGCTGACGTCAGCGTCTACGTCACTGGCCACAGTGAGGAGATTGGGGGCTGGCCTCTCACACCCCTCCCCGCTGGAGTTCAGTATGTCATTGTTGCGACTGTTATCTAGACCTATAAAAAGATGCATGTTAGTCTTAGTTTCTTTTAAAAAAATCAGCTATTCTATGACAAAAATTTAGAATTCGAATGTTATGAAATAAAATAAATCATATTCTTAAGAATGGTGCCTAATAGTAGTACTAGTACTTAACATTGTATTAAATTATTGTTTATGGTTCTTAAAACCGATTTGATATTTATTAGTGGCCAGGCCAAAATTAAGAAATAAATTGAATTCTAAATCCATTTCGAGGAATAACATCACTGAATTTTTTTCAGTCATCAGATTTTTTTCCATTTTTTAGATATTTGAGAAAAAAACTATACACTTGATTGATTTCATGAACAAAGTTGATTGAATGTGAACTTTTAGCCTACCTTCTGCAGTCATATAAGAAGTGTCTGGCGACTCGAGTGGTAGGGCCGACGAGAGTCCGGAACTGCCTATCGGCTCGCGCATCAGGTCGAACTGACCTGACAACGCGATGGGGTCTATCAAAATAGCCTGCAGAGCAAAAAAAAAGTACATAAAGCAAAGTACAAAAACAAATCAACATAAAACAAAATATATCTAAAAACAATGTGTAATTTTTGGCATGGAACAAAACTGGCTAACAATAAAATGAGATAGAAGGTGAACTCCTTTTTGCGCACTTAAGTCTCTTTTGGAAAAATCTGCTTTTCTTCCAAACAAATTTCGGGGTCGTCATAATTTAATAGATCACCGACCGATACTTTGCGCAAGTCCAGAAAAGACTGCTTTATTTTGTTTGATTATTATTATTAATTATCAATGTTGCGGTAAAAAGTAGGTGTGAACATAAACTTGATTAGCTGGAATCTTACGTTTATCTGCTAGAATCGGCTAAATCCAAAGTGTTGTTTTCTTAATTCGTTTTTAGTCGGCTCGGCATAGAGATAATTTCTTTTATAAAATAGAAAAGGGCGTAAATGCATTGCAGGCTTTTTAGAAAGGCTCGTTTCTTATTTTAATCATATTCGAAAGTGGCTCTTGTTCGTAGTATATTTTAAAGAGAAGAACTAGTGACCCCTTACACGCGAGCCGATCGAGCGAAGCCATTGCGCCGCGGGAGCAGCCAGCGAAGCGCCCGGAAGGAACTACCATTTGCGAATGAGACCAATCGGGTCTAAATGCCTGTAACGAGAGTGAAAGATAAAGGAGACGAAATAGCTAATATTATTGTATTATTTGCTTTTTTCAATGGCCTTTATATTTTTAGTAACGAGGTTTCGGCTCTACTTGAAATTAATATAATTAATATCAGCCTCGGCCTCCTCCGAAGACAAACCTAAAATTACCTGGCTTATCATTCACACTGACCATTAGCCACAACATTTTTACGGCACGTGTCCTACCTAATCCTGTTGAGACTGTGAAATTTAATAACACGATCGCGGGGTCTGGAGTGACAGCGGTAGCCGGTCGGCGCTTTGGATGTTAAGGTGTCGAGAACCACTAACCTCAATACGCACCCCAGAAGAAGTATGCTTGAGCTGAAGGACGTACCACAGCCGGAGATGTCTTGCGTGTGGTCGCTGTGGATGCCCCTGCGCCTGCGCCGGCAGTCATCCCCGGAACCACTACGTTACATTGTGTTGGTGCGATATATTAACTAGCACTAACCTGACTCTCCGCCCCCGAAGAAGTATCGCTTGAACTCAAAGACGTGCCGCGGCCGGAGCTATCTTGCGAGTGGTCGCTGTGGATGCCCCTCCCGTCCCCTGCGCCCGCGCCTGCGCCCATCCCTGGCTCCATCACGTTGCCGTTCACGTCGAATATCGGCTCGGCCATAGGTTCTTCATGAGGTATCAACGGTTCCTCCTCTTCTTCTTCGTCGAGCTGGAAGATTTAACAAGCATTAAGGTAACTATGATCTCTCTTAAAATTGATACAAACGAAAAATGTGATTGTGTAGTGCATGTTAGCTTTAAAACACTAAACATGACTTGTTTAACGTTTGTTGTGTGCCGACATTCTGAATCTGTTAAGAAAGTAATTTACCGATTGTTGCTGGCTAATTATCTGGAATAGCCAATTAGGGACCACTGCATCTTCATCAATTAGACATGATTCGTAGCTGCTCGATGATCGACCCGATATAAACACCTCTTCTGATGTCTGAAATGATCAAAATGCGAGAAATAAATTGTCACACTGAATTTTAATTTATGAACCAACATTAAATGAGGAGGTTGTTCATTGCTCACAGTTTGTCTGGTATATTCCAGCGCTAAGCTGCCAGTTTCAGAATCTGCGATATTTATTCTGTCAGGTTGGTCGCCCGCAATAGGTTCGGCGTTCATTGAGAAACCACTAAATGCTTGAACAGCTAAGGCTCCGGGAACACCAGTAAGATTCTGTAAAATAGTATAAGGACAATTTATTTACATCTATACAATTTAATGTCGACCACTTCGGAAATAGTTAAGATGCTTTTTACCTGCATCGACAGGTGATTTTTCCTTTCAAATATGTCCTTAACGGAACCAGAAATTGGAATGCCAGGGCCTGAGTGACGTGATACTGTTGCATTGTTGAGCGAGCTCTCCGCTAAGAAATACTCGGATAGTTTAGATGTGGTTGTCAACGATTTAAAGGAAAGCAAATCAGTATCTGTCCCTATTCGCCTGGGTTCAGTCACACTTATATATGATTCATTACCCAAAACTGAGTCGAGTGTTTTATTCACTATATTTTGTATGTCATTTATATCAGCATGTTGCATGACATCTGATATATCACCCATATCTGCATGTAGCATATCGTCAGGTATAGTCACCTATATCTGCATGTAACATATCGACAGGTATGTCACCTATATCCGCAAGTTGCAAAACGTCTTCGTTTTCTATCACAGTGCCAAAGCTATTATTAAGAGAAGAACTATCGTGAAAACTTGCCGATGCGCTGACTTGAACACTATCAAGTTTATCATCACTCAAAATAACAGTTTTGGAATCCAGTTCTAAGTTGTCAGACATCCCTTCAATAAAATCTAATCTTTCTTCAACCAATTGCCTCATTGCAGCCAATATGTTACTAGTGTGACTATCAATAACATTTTTATATGACGTAGTATTCATCCATTCTGCAAGTAAACTGTTATCAACTATATTTATAATAACACCTTCATTTGTTTCAGATTTTAAATTTTGCGAATTGTCTTCGCGATGAGATGTTGAAATTTCTGGTTTATTCAAACTTCTACTGCTTCTATGTTCAGACTGCAGAGACGAACGGGACTTCGGCAAACTCTTTTTGGAAACCGAAGGTCTTGATAAAGTAGCACTCGATTGCTTCTCACTGGAACATGGTATAGTAGGGATTCGTACATTAGATTTAGTAGCAGTTTGTGGTCTATGTCTGGACACACTATTGACTGCGGATTGTGGAGAACACTCAGATGTTACATGAGCTCGAAAAACATTTTTATTTCTCATAAACGAACTTTTAGACGATTTATCAGATTCTTTGCTTCTGGAAGATTCAGGGACATTTTCTTTGTCAAAATCTTTCTCTTGCGACTTTTTAGAGCTTTTAGCTCTTTTCGTGAACTTCTTATTTTTAACTGGTGCACTTTCGCTGTGGCTGTTACTTAAATTGCTTTTATTGGATGACGTGGAAAATCTTCTATCACTTGTCATCTTGGACGTAGGTCGCGCTCTTACAGTAGCTATGCTATTAGGCGAAGAGTAAGCGGAACTATTCTGTGATTGCGGGCTTGGAGATCGCCTGTTGGAATCTCTTTTAGTAAGATCTTTAGTGAAAGGTTGGTTATCAGAGTCATGAGTCGGATCTGACTCATTACGGAAAACCACGTAGCTTACATTTTCTCTTGCCTCAAAACGTATTTTTAAAGTTTCTAATAAGGTATCCGTAGCCCCAACTTTCGACTCCGTAATTTCACTCAATGCAACAATAGGTCGTTCTTTAGTTTCAATTTCCGTTTTAGTTGAGTCCGTTTCTTGAATTATAGCTTCACTGTTGTTTTTTAATGCTAACTTTCGCTTTAAATAGAGTGGCAAATAACTTTTCTTACAACATCTCAGTGGTTTTTCAATATCTTTTTTTGCACATGATGTTTTAGACGGTCTTTTTGTTACAAATGACACTTTATTTGGCTTAGCTATTGGGTTTACTGGAGTACTGTAAAATTAACCAAACATAATTTATGTAGATTCGCACACTTTTAAGTAAGTGTATAATAAAACAGTTATTAAGATAGAGAAATAAATACCTTGCGACTAACTTGGTTGCAACCTGAAACAAATCAAACATAATGTAATTGTAAATACAGTTTTATTTAGCTGGAGTTTTGTATCAAAAATTACCTTTGTAGTATTCCTATTGCATTTAATTATTGGTTTTCTCGAATTAATAGGTATATTCTTGACTTGAACATTAATTTCTCGTACTTCATCTTTTGATTTCTTAAAATTCACACTACGGCCAGGCAAACGTTTAGAAGGTAACTTAGCGTCTTTATTTGCAGTTATGTTTTCTTTAGAACAAGCTATTGATTTCTTATTAGCAATTTCATTTACTCTTTTAGGAACTATAGAGTTGAAGCCTCTTCTTCGGCTCATTGTTTTAGGCCTATATCTCTGCCATTCTCCTTGGTATACAACATCTTCACTAGTTTGTCTATCTTTGTAACTATGTACGTGTACACCACCACAACATAATTTGGGCCGCACATATTTACTTGAAAATTGTCTTTCTACTCCGACGTCTTTACTTACCGACGACTTAATTTGAAAGTCACTTGTGTTTGCAAAATGAAATGGACTTTTTCTGAAGCTTCCGACACTTTCGCAAAACTCTGAGCCAGAATCTTCCATCTTCAATCGACTAGATACGAGTTTTAGAAGTTGAGTGTCCGTAGCAGACTCAAAACTATTTGGACTGGATAGAATTCTATGCGCAGTAGTATCGTTATCTCTCTGGCGACCATTTTCTGGAGTCATAGTACTACTTTCCACTCTTTCTTTAATATGAATATCAGAATCTTTTATTTTGATACCCACTGACTTCATTCTTGGACTTATGGTTTTGTAGTTGTTAGCACATTCGAATGTGGAAGTCCCAAAATCAGCAATCTTCTTTTCTGTCTGTATATCAGGGGATGAGTCACCAATTTTAATCCCTGTATTAAAGATTTTAGGCATTCGTGTAAAAGACGTGGTTGCAGACAACATAGCCAACGTATTAGTGGCATCAGGACCACATTGTACATCCATGCTGACATGACGCACTCCTTTTGACGTGCTTGGTTCATTTATGTCTGCAAATGTTAGGTTATCATATATAATAGCTTTTTGTAATAATCTAAAACAAAATGAACAAAATATTACCATAAATAAATATAGTCTGTGAATGTACGTTTTCAGTTTCATGTTTGTTACAAAAACTATCATCAGCTTTCATAACATTCATTAAACTGCCTCGAACGATTTCTTGTTCAAATAGAGCTGGTTCATCGTCTGCGTCTGTTCCAATAGTTCGTCTCAGTGCAATCGTCTCTTCTCTATCATCCGTGATTATATCTATCAAAAGACTTTCTTCTGTCGTGGCTATGGTTGTTTCTAATTGAACTTCTCCTATTGAATCAACATCTTGACCCTTATCTTCTTTGTAAAAAATTACATCTTTGACGTTTTTATCTATGCTAAATTTTTGACGACATAAATTCATAAAGCTTTCTGGAATCTGAAACAATCTTCAAATAATATTTTATATAAGGCAAGTCTATCAAAAGGCAAAATACAATGAGGATATTTACAGGTTTAGAAACTGGTTCTGGGGAAACGTTAAGCTTTAAATTTCTTTTAGATCGTACTGGAACGTTCCCAAAGCTAGCTGATGATATTTTCTTACTGCAGGTTTTGATCAGAATATTATAACTTGATTTCTCTTTAACAACACTCTTTAGAATCCTCGTTTTACTAGCTTTATCTTTGTTTTTAGATTTCTCTACATTTTTGGTTTTATGTTTATCAAATGACGCTTTACTTGTCGATTTTTTGCGTCGTTTCACATCTAGATCGGTTTCTTTCATATCATTCGATTTATGTTTTCTTTGGTACTTTTTGTTTTTAAAACGAGAAATATTGTTAATGCTCTGGTCAGTGTCGCCAGAACTTATGCCAAAACTGTTTTGTTTTGGGTATCTTACTACATTGACGTCTTCTTCGAGCCATGCCTGCGTTCTTGTTAATGGTGTTTCATTTTTGCTGTAAAACACTTTGCGTGTATTTATGGGATGTTTAGGCGTTGGCTCAATATCCACCAACGACGGTGAACGTATTATTTCTTCGAAATCTATAAATAATAAGGAGTCATCAGAACTTATAAGCAGATTTGAACCATTATCTTTTGATATACTGATTTACATACTTAATTCACTGGAAATAGCTTGCTTAAGAAATTCCTTACTACTTTTGTGACTAAGACAATCATCTAAGTTGTCATCATAAAGGTAAGAATTTTGAAAATCTTCAGTGTTATTATCTGAAATATTATATCAAAATAATTTTGTAAGTATTAAATTGTTTCACCAATGAATAACTAATAAACTAGTTAAACTTACCTGATGCCCGAACTAAATGACGGTATTTATGTACTATTTCATTTCTGAAATAAATAATAAATGTTAACGTAATTCTTTCCCCACATTAAAAAGTCAAATATCTTTAGTCTTACGCTGTTGTATCTTCTCTGATTTTGGTGAGAGTTATTTCATCTGGTCTCAGATTTGTATCTTCTGAAAAACAAAATCGACACTCAAAGAGAATCATGGAATTAAAGTACATACTTTAGTTTAAAAGAAAAACTAATACTGCGAGCGGCCATCGCCCTTGCAGCTTGACATATCGCGAATTTAAATCAGGTACTATTCTATAGCCGGAACTCGCTCGGGTTTTCCGATAGAGGCTGCCATGCAGGGCAACAGGTCATGGGCGGGGTGCAGTGGATGGCAGACGCAGTCGTAGTACGAAGATTGGAAGGGTGTCTTATTCCTAAGACATAAGTTCGTTTTGATAGTCGTGGATGAACGGTGCAGCGGAGTTAATCGTTCTATAGAATATTATAAAAACAATATGTGCATACCATAACAAATAGCCTTCACAGGGTAAGACCCGATAAAATGCTTCTTTTTCTTCTCTATCGCCTTCTCTGTCAAGTTCAACAGATCGAGCATCTTGCCCTGCATCCACTTCATCGGTAGGGGGCTTTGGCGGGTTCTTGTGGTCTTCAGGGCCAGCTTCATGAGGCGGCAGACAACACGATCCAGCTCCATACTGATGTCCTCATCAGATAACAGCAATGAGCGAAGCTTGCGGACTTTGTGGTCGAGCGCACGGTAGAGGCATCGGCCTGGAGATTTTGCTAGTTATCATGATCATCACAAAAAAAGAAAATGTTTTTTTTATAAGGTGATCCGTCTGCAGATGTGCAGATGGATCACCTGATGGTAAGCGTTTACCGCCGCCCATAGACACCTGCAACACCAGTGGAGTCACAACACTGCCGACTTTTACACGCCTCTTCCCCACGCATTGGGCCTGCGGTACCTTCATTATTTCCTGTGAGGCCCTTACCACGGTCTTCCACATGAATAAACCAATGTGATACCTCACATTGGTTTATTCATGTTGATTTTTCCACCGTAACATCATCAGCCTGTCTCAGTCCACTAACGGACATAGGCATCCCAAACGCTCACTAGTTATGCAATATCTGTAAATAAATTAAAAATGGAAGCTTCCTGCTATTAGCAACCATTCGGGACGTAGCCTATTCTTATAGTAAAGTACAGAGGCGGCGCAAGGCGTAAGCGATGTGGGCCACCACCCACGGCCTCGCGGTATAAGGGGCCCATTTAACGCAGGGTCGTCCAGCAGCTTTATCGGTCATCATCATCGTAAAATCGACAGAAAAGAAAAGGGCCCCACAAAATCAGTCTTGCCCACATCAAAATTAGATCTTGCCCCGCCACTGGTAAAGTATCTAGTACGGAGGTGAGATGTAAAAAAACTGGTCTCCCACGCAGGTCTATCATACAAAAGAATACTTCATAGACTCACGTCTAGCACTTTTAGCATATTGGTGGAATTTTGATATTTTAGACAGGAACTAAAGTGAATGACTTTAATAATAAAATGTACCTACTTTAATAGCGTATTACGCTATCATAGCGTAGTGCCCCATTAATACTACTAATATTAATGTTTTATTTTTTATTATAGAGTCGACAAACGAGCAAGAACATCTTTATACTAATGTTTATATGGGACGACGCAACTTAACGCAGCGTAACATAATGCATTAATTTGGGGCATCACGCTTAGTCTTTTGTACGTTACGTTGGTGCTAACTCATTTGACCAAAATATTCCCTTAAGACGAATTCATATAAGTACCGAAATCGTTCAATTCGTTACCGGAGTCATTAAACATAATGCCTCAACAGGGCATTGGACTTTGCTAGATGCGTCAACTATTTAACAAAGGCTAAAATAAATAATACGATAAAATATTGTAACCATGATAGTCTGGCATGATAGTGCTCCCGTCAGAATACGAAGTGGAATGAACATCAGTATCCCACTGCAAAGAGCAAAACGTGAGATTAGCTGGCGTAGAAAATATATACATTCTGTAACGGTGTAGTGCGGGTGCAGACAGCGTTTTGTACGCGATTTTTCGCCTCATTGTAATCGCTTCGACTTACCAGTGGCGTATCTATAGTATTATCGTCTGAGCGATTTTATGACTCAAAAATTAATATATGAATGCATAATCAAATTCAAAATTTAAATAGATTGACTTATATCATGTCTAATTTATTTAAATGGCGCTGAAAATTCAACTTCTGGGTATGTAAGTATTTATAACGGATGACGGAACTGATATGTTAGAAAATGAAAGAAAAACTTATAAAATTGAAAATAACTTTTAATTCTTTAAAGTTCTTAAATATTTTCCTTAAAAATACTTCGCGCAACGATAACTTAATCTCGAAATAATAAGAAGTAAGTAATATGTTTTTTAAATATTGTGATAATAGCAAGTATGGCACATACACGCAAACCATACTTACATTTATTATAGCTTAGAATAATTAAAACCATAACGCAAAACAATTCTCACTTAAAAAAGAAAAAATAAACTCGTAGTTGTTGCGCATTGAAAATCTGAACCAAAGACAAAAACCCACTGGCTCATTTTAAAAACATCTTATAGACGTGCAGCTAGCTACACAGTATGAATACATTATAATATTAAGACATAGTAATTACATCAGAGAAGGTATCTTCCCGCCAATCGTCTTCGTGCGAGCCGACCGATGCATTCTCGACGACCAGCCTGGAGTATATCAAGACGTCATCAACTATCTCGTATCCATTCCACTCAAGCAAGTCTCTGAAAAAGAAGAAAAATATGTATACTTAATTGCGCACAAACATTGCCACTAGATGGCAGTTTTTCAAACGGTGGCGTGCGCGAAGGCTCGCCGTCTGGCTCTACAGGGTCGACGACTACATCAACTGCGCCGTCTTGGAGAGCCTTAACTGTGGAGGCGGCGCCGCCAGGCGTAGGAGATTATGATGATTAAAGTTACTCGAGGTCTCTGAGTGCGGCAGAGAAGGTCATTTTCTTTACCACAAAATAACTTAGGACGACTAAAAAAAGTAACAGAACATGACTTTATAATTTTTAGTCGGTCTGTTTGTTCACTAGTTCACTAATATCGAAGATTTGAATTAAACTTTTTTTCATTGTATGGCTGTGAGTTCTAGGCAACTTATAGGGAATAATTTATATTAAAAAATTATTTTAGTGGCAAACCGAACTCTACTTACACTTATAATAAAAATAATAAATACAGATTAAACTAATACTTACTTCACTCTTTCAACGTCATCGGTAATGTGTTGGACAACACGCATCAAACTCTCAAGAGGTATTTCCACTTTGTTGACATCTACAGAGAAGTCATCCTCTAACTGCATGTCTAACAATCTGTTTATCTCTTCCGATACCAAATCTAGGATACGAGATTCTTCGGATTTCACCTAGTATATAAAAAAAAACATTATTTGACTTTGGCCCTATTGAGAAACAAGATTAGAACTAAATTTAAAACTGTTTGACGCTAAACTTCTCTTTTACAGTTTTTGAAAAAGAAAATGAGGAAATCAAAGCTTATCATTATTATTATGCTTATTATTGAATGGAGAAGAAAGAAAAAGTAAAAACAAAATTTTAATCCTATTTCGAAAAAGTCTGTAGGAAAGATTGGGACCATTCAAGCTATTTCCAACCGTCGATAGTGTCAGTTTTACACCGTAACCGCGCTGAATGGGGGCTTTATCGCGTGCGAAAACCCCGCTAGATGGCGTACTGTTAGACTGAGGTCCAACTTCAACGTCATTGGTATTTTAGTGACATTTTGACATCCCACATCAAAAATAACCAATCACCGTGTTTTGGACTTTAGTTCTACATTACGCCATCTAGCGAATTTTTCACACGCGACTCCATTTTACCTACCTCAAACGGATAACTGTACTCCCGCACAGTTTTGTAGTACTGATTCCAATAAGGCGCATTTTCTCCCCAGTTAATATTATACCAAAGGTGATCCCCTTCCAATTTGCTCTTCGTGTCATTATTTAAATTCAGCATCCTGGTAAGATGCTTGATTTCATCCACCACCTCTCTTGTATGAATGAGTGAATCCATTTTGTTCCTTGCCAGCAAATTCTGGGTTTTTTTAGAGAACCTTTTTACTTGTAACGTTGTGCAGTTTAACCTGGAATATTTCATTTTGTAAGTTTAATATTGGCCATATAAAAATCACGTAATTATAATAATGCATGAATGATTTGTAGGTAGTAAAAAAAACTAGGAAGTAAAGAGAGATGAATTGAAATACTTGTTCCTAATGTCTAAGCTACGTAATATAGCTGAGTATCCACTAAGCAACAAGCGACGCTCAACAACATTGGATGACAACGCGCGACGTAACCAACATGGCTATCTGGGCCGATTCTCATAGCTGACGTTAACCTACGTAAAGTATCAGCCAATATACTCTCCCACTACAGGGCAAAGATGTAAAAAAGTTCCGAATTTCTACTGCAACACTATTGTGCAACATGACGATCGTCGAATTTGTTGCTCAGTAGATACGTAGCGTAAGGGTCTAGAATGATTTCGACCTGCTATTAACATCTTCTATCACATAAACTCTGTTATCAACTTTCCTGCGAGGAACCAGCACATCGAAACATGGCTCCTGATCGAACATGAGAAAATTCTTCCCTAATTCCGTGTCCAGATTACATTGAGCTGTTTTGTCGTGGTATTCCATGGAGTCAAGGGAAAACGTAGGTGACAAAACGATTGTTACGCAAGACTGCTGATCGGAGTATACAAGTTCTGTGTAGGATTCAATGCTGTAAGGAATTTATATTTTAAGAAAAGCGACATTATATTTCTTCGCCCCCGATGTGAGCATTGGAATCGCACAGAGGAGTAACTACAGGATAAGGTGAAGGTAATCGTTCGAATAGTTTGTAACAGGATTACTGCTACCATGTACGATCGAAGAATGTTACGCCCGATCACTTCAGAAAAATAATCCTGTGGCAAGCACTGTTTCACTTATCTAACCGCCCACTAGAAAACCGTGAATACGCAGTGCAAACGACTATAGCTTTAAAGTTAAATTACAGCTCTATTGCAAGCACCATTGTCACAGTATATCTATTATAATGTCATGGACAATGAAAGCTTAAAACAGAACACAACTAAAGAGTTATTTGAGAACGATACGATACGGTGTTACGAGGGAACACGAAGAGAAAACCGTATCGTATCGTATCGTTAGTCAAAGACGCTGTTGGAAAGTTTGGGTTTTCTACATAAACAAAATCGCAGACTTACTTATTGGGTGAACAAATCATATTGCTTTCAGTAAGGCTCTTCACTGGACTGTCCAAGCATCCAATTATATCACAAACATTTGTGGGTTTAGGTACTTCTGAAAAAAGAAAAATAAACATAAAAATATTTTGGAATTTGTAGGCGACAGGGAGCACGCTTCGGCTTAATGTGTGTCATCCAGTGAGTAAGGGTACCAGAGGTGCTGGATCGCCAACCAGATGGAATGACAACCGCTTTCGTGTGGTTCGATGTAAGAATTCACCTGCAGGAAGTAGATCGAACAGTTCCTCCGAGCACTCCCCGTGATAAATGCGGTACAGAATACAGAGGGAAACTAGGCTTTATCGAATTACAAAATGGACTTTCTTACTTGCAACTACTGCTAAGCTATTCAGGTTGAGATCTTGCTGTTTATGGTAGTCTTTGGAAACGAAGAGAGCCAGCTGGCTGCAGCAGCCATAGTGTATAGTCCCTGGTGGACCAGGCCCCACGCCTCGACACGACACTGTGTACTGGGGGTATCGCACAACTATATTGCTACACCTGAAAATTCAACTTCTGGGTAGTAAGTATTTATAACGGATGACGGAATTGATATGTTAGAAAATGAAAGAAAAACTACAAATTGAAAATAACTTTTAATTCTTTAAAGTTCTTAAATATTTTCTTAAAAATACTTCGCGCAAAGATAACTATCGAAATAATAAAAATAAATATGTTTTTTAAAATATTGTGATAATAGCAAGCATGGCACGTACAGCGGTTCACGCAAACCATACATTTATGATAGCTTAGAATAATTAAAATAATAAAGCAATACAATTCTCATTAAAAAAAAGAAAAACAAATCGTGTGCGCATTGAAAATCCGAACCAAAACGAAAACCCACTGGCTCGTTTAGAAAACATCATTAGGTGCGTGTACAGCTACACAGTATGAATACATTATAATATTAAGACATGTAATTACATCAGAGAAGGTATCTTCCCGCCAATCGTCTTCGTGCGAAGACCGATGACATTATCGAACGACCAGCTGGAGTATCAAGACGTCATCAACTATCTCGTATCCATTCCACTCAAGAAAGTCTCTGAAAAAGAAGAAAAATATGTATACTTATTTGCACACAATCATTGCCACTAGATGGCAGCATTTCATACAGTGGCGCGCGCGCGCAGGGTCGACGACCGCCCCAACTGCGCTGTGTCGAGAAGCTTATCTCGGAACTCAACCCACAAGTGCGATAACATCCAGCGTCCATTCTATTCTTTAACCTTAATGTCATAATTAATGAGCCTTTATGCGTATCAAAATAAGGATCATTATACATATAATAAAAATGTAAAAAGCTGTGTCTGTACATTGAAGATATTTATCTCAAAATAACTTAGGACGACTAAAAAACAGTAACAGAACATGAATCAATGATTTTTAAAATTTTTGTCTGTCTGTGTCTGTTTGTCTGTTTATCTGTTTGTCTGTTTGTCTGTTGTTCGCGCTAATCTCGGAAACTACTGAACCCAATTCGAATGAAACTTTTTTTATTGTATAGCTGTAATATCGGGCAACTTATAGGATATATTATATTTTGAAGACCAGGCTCCTTGATGTAGAACCACAACAGCCCAGCTAAACTATAAGAGGTAGGTCAATGGCACCTTAACAAAAGTTGTTTAGATTAATGAGCATTTTATGATGCCATGAAAAAAATCAAAGATCATGGAACATCTGATGTGGAACTCTAAGAGCCCAGCTACACTATAACAAATATGGAATGAAATGGAATGGAAAATTGTCAATGTGATGAGCATTTTTGGATGAGATCTATAAGGAAGGATATTCCGAACTTAAACCCCTAATGGAGCGATAAGGGGGTTCCAAGTTTGTTCATGGGACTACGTGATTCCTTGGCCCAATCTACTCCAACTTTTGCATACACATTCTTTGACAGAATTGATGGATAAAATATAAGATTAAAACTTTAATAGAATACTTACATCCCCTAATGGAATAAAAATAATTTGGGGGTTACTTTCATTAGAAGTTGATATCATTTTTTTTTAATATTAAAGGGTTTGCACTTGACCTCATCTCACCTGATAGAGTGACAATGAGGTCTCAGATGTAGCGTGCCCAGAAGAAGCCTATTCACTCTCGACTTAAAGAACACCCACATTGTAGCTATCTGGAAAAACAGAAGCCGGCAAGTTGTTCCATTCCTTAGCAGTTCGTTACTAAATAGATCAATGAGCCGCCTTAAAATCTATTAACCAATAAAACGAACATTTATAATAAGTAATATTTTTAATTTCTATTTAAATAATCATCTTTAAGTCAAGGAGTCATAAAGATCACGCAAACGAAGTTGCGGGCGGCCACTAGTTTTTGTAATAAAGTGAAATGACGTCTCAGACTGCGGCAGAGAGGGCAATTTTCTTTACCACAAAATAACTAAGGCGGCTATTAACTAGCCGGCGGTTTTAGTGGCAAACCGAACTCCACGCGAGCAGAGCTGTGGGTGTACACTTGTAATAAAATTAATAAATACAGATTAAACAAAGAACTTACTTCACTCTTTCAACGTCATCGGTAATGTGTTGGACAACACGCATCAAATTCTCAAGGGGTATTTCCACTTTGTTGACATCTACAGAGAAGTCATCCTCTAACTGCATGTCTAACAATCTGTTTATCTCTTCCGATACCAAATCTAGGATACGAGATTCTTCGGATTTCACCTAGTATATAAAAAAAAATATTATTTGACTTTGGCCCTATTAAGAAACAAGATTAGAACAAAATTTAAAACAGTTTGACGCTAAACTTTTTTTTTACAGTTTTTGAAAAAGAAAATGAGGAAATCAAAGCTTATTATTATTATGCTTACCTATTATTGAATGAAGAAGAAAGAAAAAGTAAAAACTAAATTTTAATTATTTTCTAAAAGTCTGTTGGATAGATCGGGACCATTCAAGCTATTTCCAACCGTGGATAGTGTCAGTTTTACACCGTAACCGCGCTGAATGGGAGCTTTATCGCGTGCGAAAACCCCGCTAGATGGCGTACTGTTAGACTGAGGTCCCACGTCATTGGTTTTTTAGTGACATTTTGACATCTCACATCAAAAATAACCAATCACCGTGTTTTGGACTTCAGTTCTACAGTACGCCATATAGCGAATTTTCCACACGCGATAGCCCCCATTATACTTACCTCAAACGGATAACTGTACTCCCGCACAGTTTTGTAGTACTGGTTCCAATAAGGTGCATTGTCTCCCCAGTTAATATTATACCAAAGGTGATCCCCTTCCAATTTGCTCTTCGTGTCATTATTTAAATTCAGCATCCTGGTAAGATGCTTGATTTCATCCACCACCTCTCTTGTATGAATGAGTGAATCCATTTTGTTCCTTGCCAGCAAATTCTGGGTTTTTTTAGAGAACTTTTTTACTTGTAACGTTGTGCAGTTTAACCTGGAATATTTCATTTTGTAAGTTTAATATTGGGCATATAAAAATCACGTAAATGAAATAATGCATGAATGATTTCTAGGTAGGTAGAAAAAAAATACTAGGAAGTAAAGAGAGATGAATTTAAAGTTCCTATTAACTAAGCTACGTAATATAGCCGAGTATCCACTAAGCAACAAGTGACATACAACAAGCGACACTGAACAACGTTGGTTGACAACGCGCGACGTTACCAACATGACTAACTGGGCCGATTCTTAAAATAAATAGACACAGATGGTCTGCTCTAGCTGATGTTAACCTACGTTAAGTATCAGCCAATATACTGTCCCGCTGCAGGGCAAAGATGTTGGTAGGTAACAAAGTTCCGAATTTCTACTGCAACATGACGATCATCGAATTTGTTGCTCAGTAGATACGTAGCGTAAGGATCTAAAGTAATTTGGACCTGCTATTAACATCTTCTATCACATAAACTCTGTTATCAACTTTCCTCCGAGGAACCAGCACATCGAAACATGGCTCCTGATCGAACATGAGAAAATTCTTCCCTAATTCTGTGTCCAGGTTGACATTGAGCTGTTTTGTCGTGGTATTCCATGGAGTCAAGGGAAAACGTAGGTGACAAAACAATTGTTACGCAAGACTGCTGATCGGAGTATACAAGTTCTGTGTAGGATTCAATGCTGTAAGGCAATTTATGTTTTAAGAAAGACGACATTATATTCCTTCGCCCCCGATGTGAGCATTGCAATCGCACAGAGGAGTAACTACAGGATGGGCGAAGGTAATCGTTCGAATACTTTGTAACAGGATTACTGCTACCATGTACGATCAAAGA
This sequence comes from Cnaphalocrocis medinalis, assembly GCA_014851415.1. NCBI lineage: Eukaryota > Metazoa > Arthropoda > Insecta > Lepidoptera > Crambidae > Cnaphalocrocis > Cnaphalocrocis medinalis. The sequence goes on from CM026276.1 coordinate 14,372,125, forward strand.
ATGTTACGCCGGATCACTTCAGAAAAATAATCCTGTGGCAAGCACTGTTCACTTATCTAACCGCCTACTAGAAAACGGTGAATACGCAGTGCAAACGACTATAGCTTTAAAGTTAAATTTCAGCTCTATTGCAAGCACCATTGTCACAGTATAACTATTATAATGTCATGGACAATGAAAGCTTAAAACAGAACACAACTAAAGAGTTATTTGAGAACGATACGATACGGTGTTACGAGGGAACACGAAGAGGAAAACCGTATCGTATCGTTAGTCAAAGACGCTGTTGGAAAGTTTGGTTTTCTACATAAACAAAATCGCAGACTTACTTATTAGGTGAACAAATCATATTGCTTTCAGTAAGGCTCTTCACTGGACTGTCCAAGCATCCAATTATAGCACAAACATTTGTGGGTTTAGGTACTTCTGAAAAAAGAAAAATAAACATAAAAATCTTTTGGAATTCGTAGGCGACAGGGAGCTCGCGTCGGCGTAAATGGGCTCATTTGACTGATACACGTCGTCAACTGACGTGAAGCAGTGCCTGCAATGTGTGTCGAGTGAGTAACGGCACCAGAGGTAGGTACTGTATCGCCAACCAGATGGAATAACAACCACTTTCGTGTGGTTTGATATAAGAATTCAGGTGCAGTAGATTGAACAGTTCCTCAGAGCATTCCCCGTGATAAATGAAGTAAAAAATACAGAACTAGGCTTTATCAAATTACAAAATTGACGTTCTTACTTGCAACTACTGCTAAGCTATTCAGGTTGAGATCTTGCTGTTTATGGTAGTCTTTGGAAACGAAGAGAGCCAGCTGGCTGCAGCAACCATAGTGTATAGTCCCTGGTGGACCAGGTCCCACGCCTCGACACGACACTGTGTACTGGGGGTATCTCACAACTATATTGCTACACCTGAAAATTGAAGGATTTATGGAATTAAGACATCTGTCAAGAGTTACTTTAGCAATGAAAAATTTGCTTAGTATTCTTCAATATGACCAAAGTTTAAGTACACCCAGAGTCTTAATCTAAAATACGTGACTGCAAATTTATTGATCCTGTGACCTTCTTTTCTAGGACATAAAAACATAGGTAGCTAACAAGACCTGCTACTGACCAACTGCTTGCCACTAAGGTAAATATAAAACTGTTTAAGCAGTTTGGCGGACCTTAGGATAAATAATATAAGTACTTACCAGTCATGAAACTGTTCCCTGGACCACTCAAAGAAATGATCTAGCCTTCTGAACCCATTCTTTTCCATGGATTTGAACAATGGGTTAAAGTCTCCATTCGGTGTAGTGATGACTGCTATCCATGGTTTGATGAAGCCAAAGATAGTGTGCACAATTCGGTCCAAGTCTTGTGGGAGCATATGTTCTATCATTTCTATGGCAATCACTGCATCACAGCCAATCAGCCTGTAGTCCGGATCAGCTGCATTTCCTTGATATAGCTACAGAATATATATGAATTTATACAACATCTCAGAGAATAAACTGAAACCTACTGCGGCTTAAGGACTTGTGTACATTACAGAAATCTATCAAAAAAAAATTACAAATACCTTATCATAATACTTAAGTATTATACTACACCCAGACACGGAACAAATACAAAAAATTCCATAATGCAATTCAGTTCAAGAACATCAGAATGTTTATACAATAAATTAACATGTTAATAATTAATTTTCATTGCCATATTTTTGGCAGCAGGTAGTCCAAAATAAAATTTAAGCATTCCCATTTCTAAAACTATTTTATTTGATTAAACTCACTGTAACTTGCAAAGGATTTTCCCTCTTCCCAACATACTCATCACAGCCCAACAGATCAGAGGAGCAACGAAGAGGAATGCTTTCAATGTCCACACCCAGGATTCTCTTGATGCCAGGCACCTCCTTTAGGTACTTTATGAAGCTCATGTCATGATATCCAAAATCCACCACCTAAAAATTAAAATTAGTATTCATTTTATTAGAACACTAGTGGCCCGCCCTCACTTCGCTACAGGACCGTAATTCAGAAATGAACCAATAGATGGCACTGTGCTCAGTTACATCGCGCAAGCGTTTTGTGTTTTTGGTTTACCTATAAGCCTTGTCGTTGTCTATAGAAGTTATCTCTTTATAAATAGTATAGATCTGGCCTACAAAATCAGCACTGCTATTAGGTACATGAAACCTCTCTCAGTAGGGGTTTTGGGTAATTTACCCCCTGTTTAGGTTCCTGTACCATACTGAGATTATTGACTGTGGTCAATTTTATTCAATCTTTGTGATAAGAATAACTTGATAACACAAAACGATATTTATTTTAAAAGTACTTATTTAGCACAAACTAACGGTCATCACTAGGTATTCTTTCATGCCGCCAGCTATAGGTACTTAAATAACAAACCTTCTCAAGCTTCCCGCACCATCGCTCGTCCATGAGACAGTCGCTAACCGCCGCGTACCGCTGCGCGTACATCGGCGGGAAGAACACGACGCCCTTCTCCTCGTCGAACTCCGCGAACACGTGGTCTTCAGACTCCTCATCATCAGACACACTCCCGTGCCGGGTGAACGTCAGTGAAAAATGCTTGTAGTACGGACGGAGCAGCCGGTCTATAGCCGCAAACAGGGACTCCCGAAAGAAAACCAACGTCTGAAGGGCAATGATCATTATTTAAACTGGAGATTTTACAGTAAATTCAACAAATAACTCCCACAGAAATTGGACAATCCCATGATGTTCACATGTTTATTTTGGACAGCTGTTTACAAGCTTTTTTGAACGTCAAATCTACGTCAAGGAAATGTCAACATCCATAGAGGTTTTTCTCTGTCTTCTCACTTACAATGCGTCAAGAAAATCATGAAAACGGATTTTGGGGAAATATTTTAAATCTTTGGTTACCACACCCTATGACATAAGACGTGGCAGTGGCGCCATCAATTTGTTTCACGACTTTGTTGGCACATTAATTTTCTTAAACTAATCACTTGACATCCCATTGGTTCTAAACGGTGACTGAATTTTCATTAAATGCAATAGGCATGATGACGAATTATTTTTAATTTGTTATGCCTTCGTAAGATTCCTCAATCACAATAACATTGGTAAAATATTTACTTTCATTGATATCCTTTGAGTATTATAGCCACTGGAGATGCCATACGGGCGTTTTCCCCTCCGGCAAAGTACATTGGTCAACTATTCGGAACTGGTCAACTAAGCTTATACAAAACTACTTGGATGTCGCTACATCGCCATTTTGCATCGCTCCGTGTCGCGTGACGTTTCTCTTAAAAATGGTGAATTGTGCAGTAATATTCATGTAAAAGGCGATCGACAGCTAAAATTCGCAACAAGATCGCGTTTCCTATCATAAAGTAATGACTTTATTAATTATTAAATGTGTATTAAACTAGAAAATCTATTTTAATAAAAAACCGTTACGATACGTAAACGACAGAAAAATTTAATAATGATATCGTGGTATCGGTCCTAGTGGATGGGACCAATTAAAATCAACTCGACATTTGAATGAATCATTCACTCACTGCAGGTAGTTTCAAAAATCCGTTCTTTTCATTATATTTTGAATAAAATAGTATAGACGTATATTATAATATTAAACTTTGTAAAAGTGAATTAGAGAAATTACTGTCCTACGATGTTCTGGTCATACGATGTTGGAATTTATTCTAAAAATAAAAAGAATTGGTGGCTATAAATATTTCGAGGTAAAAGGAATAAAATATGTGGTCCGGAGTATCATGCATGATAACAGAGTAGATAGTAAACCATAATTGGAGCTCGCTAATTTTAATATAGAAAAGTATACGAATGTTTCGTTTATCCAATATTTCAAAAAAATTAGACCCCCAGAAATAAAATCAATATAAATGCGTAATAAGGATTTTTTGTAATATTTCAATAAATCATTCTAATTAAAAATATATTTTTTCATTTACTCTCCCTTTGTTTGTCCAAATGTTTAAACCCCAAACTAAGCGCACTTTGTAATTTTTTACGTTTTAGTATGTATTGCACAACTTAACCATTTTTAGGGTTCCGTAGTCTACTCGTCATGTCTGTCCCGTCTGTCTGTCTGTCTGTCCGGCTCGTTCTCCGCCGTTTTCTGCACCGATTGCCACTGAAAATTGGTAAAAAGATGTATACTGATAATCCAAAAATTGGTTTGTTAACCTTATTGAAAAATAATTATTTTTCACCCCCCTTTCCATACAGCGAAAAGTTAATTCGAAAAATAATTCGACTTACCCATCGTCTGGTCGGTATCGTTAAAAAGGTATCTTTAAATACAACAAAAATTGCCTTGACATAATGGTGGATCAAACCCCCCAGTTTCGAGATATATTAATACAAAGTTAAAATTAGAGCTTCCTCTCCCCCCCCCCCCCCCACTTTTGAATACTAATTAAAATAATTCTGAAAAAAATATGCTCTATACCTCCAAGTAAGTACCTACGTACAGCCACACATCACAGTAAATACTGTCATACACATTAAGTTGAATATCAGTCGAGGAAATTTGACAGATTGTGGTAACCTGATGTGTGGCTGACTGTACTTTTAACAAAACTTTAGCGGACTCTGTATCATACATAGTATTTTAATACAACTTGACCACTTATGACGTGCAGTTGCCCTAACTAAAGTGTAATGTATGGAAATAACTACCTAACTTAACTATGAAAATAAGGTTTAAGGCCCATCTTTTGGATACGGAACACTTTCATGTGCGTGTCCGACACGCTCTTGGCCGGTTTTATTTTACAAACTGACTAAATAAATATTTATTTATCTTCAATGTGCAGAATTTTACACTTACAATTTATATATAAGTTCATTCACCAAACTGATTTGACTCATTCTTTGTGTCCCATCACTGTCTTTTTCGTATGTATGCTGCATAGTTACGTGAAATCTTTATTTGTGAGCGTGTATTTTTGATGTGTTAAATGTTTCTGTAGTGTGCGTTTATCGTGACAGCACAAGTTGTGACTGTTTAGTATTAAAATTTTTGGGTGGTGTGCTGTACGTGTTTACCTCGTCCCCCGCAAAAAAATGGTGAAAAAAATGGTTAGAAGCGCGGACTTAGGGCATCTCCATGGCTGTCTACTCAAGTTATATCTTGAAAATTTTCCGAGATATCCGATTGAAAATCACAGTTTTGAAACTTGATCAAAAACGCTCCTTAAAAATCGCTACATATCCGTGACGTCACAATATGTATTTTCTACGCGTGGCAAATGCATTTTGTAAGATAGGCTAGTGAAATAATGAATATTGCTTTAGACAACTACTTTCTTATAAAGTGTTACCTTTAAATTTGATGGCTATCCAATGATAAACAGAATTGCGGCATAATTTATGACATTCATAACAATGTCCACCATTTCGACGATCATACAGACAGATACACGAAATATTTTAAATTTTTAATTAGCACATGACAGAGTTACTTTCGATTTCAATCTATCATACATCAAGCATTTCATAAAATTTTAAGACCAGCCGTCACGCTCGCCCTATTAGAAAACGTAAACCATTACATTATTGTTAATTGTGCTTATGTTACATTTTGTTATGTTCACATTGCGTTTTGGAATGTGAATCATGAATGAGAACCATAGCACACAAATCACAATACCGCGGTGACAGCCCTCTAAAGTGTAGGCCAAACTGCACCACGGGCGTCAAGAAGGGTAAGGCAGAGATATCTCATCTCGGCCCATATATTTTCCTTTGAGTGGCGTAGTTCCATCACGGGGAAAAAAACGGCTCCTGGACTGGCTCAGCCAGATCGTGCCTGTAGCAGCCTCAGAAATGGAAAACTTCAAGCTGGCTCGAGGGTTTCCGGTCAGTCACCAATTCCATTTTTTGACGAAAATACGAAATACTGGTTCTCGGTATTTTTAAATTTACTACCAAAAAATACCGGTATTACAAAAACACTAGACCATGCTATAGTTCGTGCGTGCCAGATAAACTTGCAATAAGGTCATTCACCACACTGACGTGCGAACTTCACATAGACTAAAACTTTGACGTTGGCATATGAAACACGGCACAATGAATTTTATCGACAGTTTTAGTATGGGAAGCGATCTGTATGCGAATTCGATGACTTCTTGGTACAAGTGGGGTGAATGATCTTTATTGCAAGTTTATCTGGCACGTAACGAACTATAGGTAGTATTAATCACTCTATTGGTACTGAAACTTGAAACCTGATATATCCCCAAATATCCGTTTTCAAGACTTTCTTGACACTTGTATCGTGTGATCAAGATGTCTTTGCTTCCTTTTCTGCTATTTTCTTAATTTGACAGTGACATAAATTTGTGACGTATGTCACGCGTGACATTTGTGACATTTTATTGTCGGTCGCCTCGAAAAATCAACCAAGCGGAAGATTGTGCGTTAAAATACCATTATAAATCTTTCTCACAAGTTCTATTTTCGTTCGTCGCAATAACTTCAGAGGTATAAATGGATGAAACGTTTTAATATGACCAGAAAAGTTTATGTATTGTTGGTTGCGTTTGTTGTTTTGCTAGAAGGAAGAACTTACTGTAAAATTTGGCCCTCTGGCTTTCTATTTCTTCAAAATGCTTATCATGGTTATGTCTAATTATCATACTTGGTTACAAAATCTATTCGGAACCTAAGATCGTGTTTGCTTTGTTTGTGTCGGGCTAAACACTGGCTATTGTTGACTTGAAAGTTTCAAGGATTTTGTGATTTACATTTTGGTTGAATTGCAAGTTGTTGGTCAGGTAGTATCATGACGAAGTTCTCATTTGAATTTACACATTCCTGCTAACTGCTATAGCTGTTTCTTAAGAAACAAAATTACCTATGCTAGCGGATAATGATATTTTATTCCTACATATCTCCGTACTATTTTGATTCAGGTGCAAGGATATTGGTATGCTGCGGATTTCACTATTAACTCATAAATAACAGTTACCATGTTGGAAATGATGAAGAGGTACAAAAGCTGAAGGTGAAAGAGAATCAGATCAAGTTTGGTGAAGGCTGAAGCTGATGAATATATTGTTTCATTTACTCTCCCTTTGTTTGTCCAAATGTTTAACCCCAAACTAGCGCACATTTGTAATTTTTTACGTTTTAGTATGTATTGCACAACTTCACCATTTTTTAGGGTTCCGTAGTCTACTCGTCATGTCTGTCCGTCTGTCTGTCTGTCTGTCCTGGCTCGTTCTCCGCCGTTTCTGCACCGATTGCCACTGAAAATTGGTAAAGAGATGTATACTGATAATCCAAAAATTGGTTTTTAACATTATTGAAAAATAATTATTTTTCACCCCCCTTTCCATACAGCGAAAAGTTAATTCGAAAAATAAATTCGACTTACCCCATCGTCTGGTCGGTATCGTTAAAAAGGTATCTTTAAATACAACAAAAATTTGCCTTGACATAATGTGGATCAAACCCCCCAGTTTCGAGATATATTAATCCAAAGTTAAAATTAGAGCTTCCTCTCCCCCCCCCCCCCCCAACTTTTGAAATACTATTAAAATAATTCTGAAAAAAATATGCTCTATACCTCCAAGAAGTACCTACGTACCACGTCCAGCCACACATCAGCAGTAAATACTGTCATACACATTAAGTTGAATATCCGTCGAGGAAATTTGACAGATTGCTGGTAACCTGATGTGGCTGCTGACTGTACTTTTAACAAAAACTTTAGCGGACATCTGTATCATACCATAGTATTTTTAATACAACTTGACCAACTTATGACGTGCAGGTTGCGCCTAACTAAATGGTAATGTATGGAAAAACTACCTAAACTTAACTATGAAAATAAGGTTTAAGGCCATCTTTTGGATACGGAACACTTTCCTGTGCGTGTCCGACACGCTCTTGGCCGGTTTTATTTTACAAACTGACTAAAATAAATATTTATTTATCTTCAATGTGCAGAATTTTACTACTTACAATTTTATATATAAGTTTCATTCACCAAACTGATTGTGACTCATTCTTTGTGTCCCATCACTGTCTTTTTCGTATGTATGCTGCATAGTGTACGTGAAATCTTTATTTGTGAGCGTGTATTTTTTGATGTGTTAAATTTTTCTGTAGTGTGCGTTTATCGTGACAGCACAAATTTGTGACTGTTGAGTATTAAAATTTTTGGTGGTTGTGCTGTACGTGTTTACCTCGTCCCCCGCAAAAAATGCGTGAAAAAAATTGTTAGAAGCGCGGACGTTAGGGCATCTCCAGTGGCTGTCTACTCTAAGTTGATATCTTGAAAATTTTCCGAGATATCACGATTTGAAAATCACAGTTTTGAACTTGATCAAAAACGCTCCTTAAAAAATCGCTACATATCCGTGACGTCACAAATATGTATTTTCTACGCGTGGCACATGCATTTTGTAAGATAGCTATGTGAAATAATGAATATTGCTTTAGACAACTACTTTCTTAATAAATGTTACTTTAAATTTGATGGGCTATCCAATGATAACCAGAATTTTGCATAATTTAACACTTCATTCAATGTCCACATTTCGACGATCATACAGACAGATACACGAAATATTTTTAAATTTTAATTAGCACATGACAGAGTTACTTTCGATTTCAAATCTATCATAACATCAAGCAATTTCATAAAATTTTAAGACCAGTCGTCACTTTCACGCCTATTAGAAACGTAAACCATTAATTTATTGTTATTGTGCTTATTGTTACAATTTGTTAATGTTCACATTGCGTTTTGGAATGTGAATCATGAATGAGACCATAGCAACCACAAATCACAATACCGCGGTGACAGCCCTCTAAAGTGTAGGCCAAACTGCCACTGGGCGTCAAGCAAGGGTAAGGCAGAGATATCTCATCTCGGCCCATATATTTCATCTTTTGAGTTGCGTAGTTCCATCTCCGGGGAAAAAAACGGCTCCTGGACTGGCTCAGCCAAGATCGTGGCCGTAGCAGCTTCAGAAATGGAAAACTTCAAGCTGGCTCGAAAGGTTTCGGTCAGTCACCAATTCCATTTTTTGACGAAAATACCGAAATACTGGTTTCTCGGTATTTTTAAATTTACTACCAAAAAAATACCGGTATTACAAAAACATTCCGGTGTAGACCATGCTCTATTAGTTCGTGCGTGCCAGATAAACTTGCAATAAAGGTCATTCACCCCACTTGACGTGCGAACTTCACATAGACTAGAACTTTGACGTTTGGTATATGAAACACGGCAAATGTAATTTTATCGACAGTTTAGTATGGGAAGCGATCTGTATTGCGAATTTCGATGACTTCTTGGTACAAGTGGGGTGAATGATCTTTATTGCAAGTTTATCTGGCACGAAACGAACTATAGGTAGTATTAATCACTCTCTTGTAAAACATGGAAACTCTGATATATCCCCAAATATCCGTTTTCAAGACTTTCTTGACACATTGTATACGTGTGATCAAGATGTCTTTGCTTCCTTTTCTGCTTATTTTCTTAATTTGACAGTGACATAACATTTTGTGACGTATGTCACGCGTGACATTTGTGACATTTTATTGTCGGTCGCCTCGAAAAATCAACCAAGGCGGAAGATTGTGCGTTAAAATACCATTATAAATCTTTCTCACAAGTTCTATTTTCGTTCGTCGCAATAACTTCAGAGGTATAAATGGATGAAACGTTTTAATATGACCAGAAAAGTTTATGTATTGTTTGTTGCGTTTGTTGTTTTGCTAGAAGGAAGAACTTACTGTAAAATTTTGGCCCTCTGGCTTTCCTATTTTCTTCAAAATGCTTATCATGTTTATTTCTAATTATCATACTCTTGTTACAAAATCTATTCGGAACCTAAGATCGTATTTGCTTTGTTTGTGTCGGGCTAAACACTGGCTATTGTTGACTTGAAAGTTTCAAGGATTTTGTGATTTACATTTGGTTGAATTGCAAGTATTTGGTCAGGTAGTATCATGACGAAGTCCTCATTTGAATTTTACACATTCCTGCTAACTGCTATATGCCTGTTTCTTAAGAAACAAATTACCTATGCTTAGCTGGATAATGATATTTTATTCCTACAATATCTCCGTACTATTTTGATTTCAGGTGCAAGGATATTTAGGTATGCTGCGGATGTTCAATATTTAACTCATAAATAAACAGTTACCATGTCTGGAAATGATGAAGAGGTAACAAAAGCTGAAGGTGAAGAAGAATCAGATCAAAGTTTGGTGAAGGCTGAAGCTGATGAATATGATGTTAGTGTGATTTTGAAATCAGAATGTGCTCAAGAGTCAGAGGAAACTATTGCTGACTCCTCAGTGACAATTGCCAAGCCTAAAATTTTAGTCCAAAGGTGATTATTATAACTATACTATATTTGCCTAGGGTTGTACACAGCACTTACTAATCGTCATACATTAAAAAAACCTTGCTCTTACCATAAAAAGTGATAAAATAAACTGCTATTAACCCAATTAAACTTAATATCAAATCTATTCTAAGGAAACTTCCTTGTTGTTGTCAACAGGGTAGATTAATTTTGACGGTCAAGTGCCAATACCCGCTATCTAACATAAGTTTTTCGAAAAAAAATCTTAATTATATCAATGGCATTAAGGTCGATTTCATTTTCATTTCATACCTTCATTAATTTGTAAGATAGCAGGTATTGACACATAACCAACATGTATTATATCTGTTTAAATGTAAAATGGTACTATATTTCAATTTAATTTGTTTTTCAGAGTATTCCAACAAACAGAAAACCATGTAGTTGAGCAAAAACTAGACTATGTTATTGCTAACTCTGAAGAAGAGATCACAAAACATATCTTTGGAGGGCTATTTCGTACTAAATACTATAGTGAGTATTCTTATTATTCTGACCTGATTTCATACTAAGTAGCTTAAGCTCTTGTGTTAGTTAGAGAAATCGAACAACAAATATTTTACAAACTTCAGACATCACATGTATTCATCTCATTTAATGTTTGTTCAGCGAGGGGATTAAACCCATTTCATTACCAAATGCACCATCAGACCACTCATTTTGGGACTATGCTGTTTTATTTTTCACCAATTATGAAGGAGTATAAAGTCCTCTATTTATTGTAATTTTTAATTTTGATCATAGATAAACTATGTTAAAAAAAAATCTGTGATTGTGGTGCTTCAATCAAAGATATTGGATATAAACAAGATGGAGCACTATGAAAATGAATGCAATGTTAATTTCGACTCTATGCAGTGGGAATAAAGATTACTTTGAAATGCCAAATCGCTTTACAGAAAATCGAGCCGAGCGAGATGTCGCTATATAGGATGATGTCCTTGTCTAATGGGTTGCCATCATAAAAAAAACCTTTGTGGTATAACTTAAGCAATGTTTATATTTCTTCTTCTGGGGAACTTTCAAAATATTTAATAATTAAAGGAATGAGACGTTGGAATTAATAATGTCTTTTTTTATTTTTTTATTTTAAACCATGATAAACGACTGTTTTTATGTAAAATGTCGGTGATATGGTAGTTTTAATTATAATCAATATGCAACACTTGGCGTCTCGACATCACCATTATGGCGGCGGCAAAAATAATTTGAAAGTTTGCATTATTGTGACGACAAAAATAACGTGTAAAAATTGTGAGTATTTATTTGTAATGGTTTCCTCACTTGTTGTGTGATAGTGATGCAAAGTGAATCTTATAAAGGTTGCGGTTGTATTTTTCATAAGTAAGTATTTAGTCAAAGTTTTTCTTTGCATTGAGTAGGGTGTCCATTTCGCTTGTCATCTAAAGACGGATTTACTTTTTTATTTTTTTTTGGACAAATCGGAAAGTTTTCATGGTCGAATAAATTGCATGATAATGGACGACCATAAAAAGGTCATGTTACGTAAAAAGTGTTGCAATAAATCTATTTAATTTTTAAATTATCAAATCGTAAAGTATGTACGTTTGGATGAATAGTACGCTATGGCCGGTATAATGTGCCGCAGAGTGTATTATTATAGGTAGGTAAATAGAAAATCTAATAGGCTAGCACAAACTTTTCGAAAAGTCGGTAGTCTCTTCGTATCGTACGTATACATAATAAGGAATTTTAATTTGGAACTTGTGTTCTTTCTACAAAATTGCTTATAAATACTCAAACGATACTTTGAAACGTTCGTGCTAGCCCTTCTAGTTTGAATGGGCTTCACGAGTTTCCTAGAGAACGCAATGTCCGACTCCCACGTGTGTGGACTAAGTTTGACTAACAATAATTGTAATCGAAACGCTAAAACGTGTGGTCACCTTATAGAGTAGGACGCTAACCAATATATAGACATCTCGCGAGGCTCGAATGTAAGTAATAAGTGCGCCATCTTGTTATAGTGTAAAATCTTTTGGGCTCAATTGATTTTATAATTTATACCCATAATCACAGCCATTGTAGTTTATCCATAATTATAGAAAGTTTTTCTATATGTATCCTAGCTTTTGCCCGCGGCTAAGCTCGCGCCCCCCACTTCCCTAAACTGGGGGGTCAGAAAGGGGCAAAAAGTAGCCTATCTCTTCAACTATCTCAACTTAAAAAAATCACGTCAGTTCGTCGCTCCGTTTTGCCGTGAAAGAAAGACAAACATACTGACAGACACACTTTGCCATTTTTAATATTAGTATGGATTGTAAAACTCCTGTTTAATTTGCAGATTATGCTCCTGAGAATTACTGTAAGAAACATGACCCTGACTTATTTGAGCATCAAGATGAAACTCTTGTCAAGCTGGGAGACAAATTTGACTCACGAGAAAGCTTTCGTTTATATGTGGATGGCTACGCAAAGCAATGGAAGTATTATCTTAAATGTGCGGACTCTCACAGAAAAGGCGGGAAAGAAACATTTGTTTTTAATTGCGTGTTTGCTAAGCAAAGATATAAATACTCTGCAGCAGGGTTGAGAAAAAGGTAACAAATTACACTATATTATTTATGCCTTTGTACATACATGGTGGCAAGGGCCACTCCTTAACATAATAGCTACACCCGGGATTCTATAATGGGTCAGCCCACTATTAGTCCCTCTCTGGAGGAATCCGTGAGTTGGCAGTCTTTGAAAGGAACATGCAACAAAAACAGAATAATATCTCTAGGTCCCATATCTATATTGTTTTATTATAATAATGTCCTGTGTACTTGGCATAATATTATGGAGGACATAATTATCTTGTTCAATTGTTCTAGAATAGCATGAATAATTTCTATACATTTTTTTTTACAGAACATTGGCTGTACCGAGATTCGCATGCCCATGTCGTATTATTTTAAAACCAGTTCCATTTGGTGCGAAGGACCTTACAGTGATATATGTTTGCAACCATCATGACCATCCACTAACGGATGAATATTTTCAAAAGCTCCAACATGGGAGACGACTTCATCCAAGTGTTAGAGCCGAGGTAATAAAATGTATATTTTAGCAATTAGATAATCGCTTAAATACGTTAGGTGGTGTTCACTATGATCCAACAACAGTGTAGTGGCCTGACGGTTATTTGTCGTAAAGTCGAAATTAATGGCGTTTCAGTTACAAGTGCCAGTGTTGATTGACGTTTTCCCATAGAAAAATTGTTAAACAGTCAGCCACACTTCAGGTTACTACAACCTGTGGAATTTCCTCAATTGATACTGTACATACTGTACAATGCCTCCCTGACAATGTCCTGAAAGGCCGTCTGAATGTAGTCCCAATATATTAGTTTGTTTAGTAAAATTTAATTTGCGATTGTGAGTGTCAGTAAACTACTATTGATGTAATTTAAAGTGGACTCCATTTTCCGAACTTAGGCTCTCTTTCGGTCCATCCATTGTATGTGATGAACTATAACTACTATTGATGATTTAGATGTTATTGAATATAATGTTTATTATTAATAACTATTACTTGTAGCTCATGGATTTATTGTCACTTGAAGTGGATCGAGAAGTAGTAAAAAAATATTTTGAATCATTAACGGGATATACTATGAATGATGGATTTTTTAACAATACGTTGACAAGTATGAAGAAGAATAAGGTTGAAAGGCAATTTTCGCTTGAAAAGCTCAAAGAAATGTCCAAGAAAGTTGAAAGTGAGTACAGAATAATATTAAGTTATACTTTATTCTAATATTGATAAATTTATGAAGCAGAGAACCGCAGTGCAGTAATTAATTTGAGTAAAATTTCATAAGTAACACATTAATACTGACAGACAGAAATGCCATTTTAAAAAATTACAGTTTACTCGTATTTAAGAGAAATGCCTCTCTCGGTATTGTGGTTTGCTATTTCGATGTGCTAAAGATGATGACGAATATAAATTTATTTATGTTTTTTATAGAAATCAAAGAAGAACTGGGCATGAACGATGAAGAAAATGTTGATAATGACATAATACCTGAAGAAAATATCAGAAAAGGTACCAACTATACCAATAGTTTTAAAGTATTTTATACATAGGTAATAGATGTTATCGTGTGTGAAAATCAGCTTGTACTCTACAAATACAAATAGATACAGAAAGTCGGCTATAGCTGACTTTGATATCGGATATCTCTTTGATCTACGCATCAGCCATCACACCAAGATCACATGTATGCGTAGCATGTTCAGCTTGCGATTTAAGAAGTCGTTTTGGGGGAGAGGGGCCGAGGGAGAAAAAAGTATGGCGTCAATTACGCCACTGCTGCGGTGTAGGTGGGGCGGTAATTTTAAGATTAAGTGGCATAAATCTAGGCTTCACCCTGGGGAGGGGGGTGGTAGAGGAAGAAAAGAGGGTGGCTAAATAGTCTTCCTCCCCGGCCGATACACCTACACGCCACGCCACTGCCTGAGGTGTATATCTACCAGGTGATTGATTATGTAAGTTTGAACGTGGTATATCAAACTGTCAATTTCACGAACGAAATAACCAATGCCGTTGTAGTTTGATCTCAGTCTACGCTGTCTAGCGGATGTTTCTTCACACGCAAAAGCCCCACTACTGGCTATTAACTGTAAAATGTTTCATTATAATTTCAGACAAAGCATCACAAGTAGCAGAGGTGTTTAACGTGTTGAAAGCTGTTTCAGCTCCAAAGAGAACTCCTCAAAAACTACGAGCGCGTCGTAAGTACACATTTATATTCATTCTTTATATGCGGGCAACCAAGCACAACTGGATTTTTCAAATCTAGAAGTGTATTTCTACATGCATTAATAAAATAAAGGCTTACAATTCAACAAAACAAAAAAATATCGTATGTTTTTTGTAGATATTTTCTTTGTTTCCAGGTAATAATCCAGAATCAGGCCTAACTCCAGGTAGAAAAAGGCAAAAAAAACAACAAGATGTATTTGATGGTATGACATAGTGATTATATAGTAACTGGCTATTTCATGTTACACATACGAGCAACGTTAGTCTCGATCTTTGCTATCCACCATCACTGACTTGTGGCTTACTGGATCAAACGGCTTACTTGCCTTACTAAGGGATAATAAATTCAATTTGCAGATCCACCATTGCCATCTCCCGAACCCGTAAATAACCAAAGCCGCCTAGAAACGCGCCTGCAAGAGCTGAAGCATGACCAGGAAACCTTGCAGAGCGTGAAACATTTGCAAGATTCTGTGAGGTGCCAGACGGAACACAATCCTTGGGTCATTGACAATTTTGCCGAGACACCAAACAGGTTAGTCATCATCATCATCATTTCAGCCATAGAACGTCGACTACTGAACATAAGCCTCCTCCATCGACCTCCAGTCGGACCGATTAGAGGCGGTCTGCATCCAACGGATACCCACGACACTGACAATGTCTACGCCTCGTCTATTCGTCTACTGGTACGTCTCCATGCGAGAACAGGGATAGTTGGATTATTAACATTTGAACTAGGTACTATGGCGGCCAAAGCAGGGATAAACTTTAGGGTCAATACTTTCTTTAATCAATTAGTATTTAGTACTCCAGCTCTACAGACGATTGTATACGGAGTATTGTCGTGATTTTAAAGTGATTATACAGTGGTGAATAATTTGTTTGTTATTTGTACAATAATTGTATTCCTTATTTGCAGGCCTTTAATCGAAAGTAAACCAAAACGCGGAAGAAATTCCTATAAGCACACACCTGTAACCAAACCTGAAATTGAACCTCAAACTATTGTTATCGAAAATCCAACACATGAAGAAAACTATGTTGAAAATCAAGAAATAGTCTACGAAAATGAAATAACAATAATGGAGACTGGTGTAGAAAATAATCCAGATTCCATTGTAGAATGTGTGAATGTAGTTAATCCTGAGGATATAGAGTTGAATGAAAATAATGTAAGTTACTGCATTCAGTATGAAGAAGATGAGCAGGGGGCTGTTGCTCAACCAGCCGAACAGCAATATGTTCTGTTGCTTGATGATGTAGAAAGCTTTGAGAATCTTCCAGAAGTACAAATACAAGCTACAGAGTTGGCTACTGTTAGTATTGTATCTGAGAACAACCAGGAAGATACAACTAGCGAAGTGACGAATGCAAACGAACAAGATTGCAATACAGCGCTTGAAGAAACAACCTGTCAAAATGAAGACATCAAACATGATGCACCTGAGGTTCCTATCATGTTTGCTGATAATATTTGTGTAGTAAATAACTCTGACTGCGATGTTCCTAAAAACACAGAAGAAGTTACCTTAGTTTACGAGGTTATACAAACTAACGATAAAAAAATTTGGCCTAATAAACAACTTGTAGATACTGTAATTTTAAATAAAGTGCCAAAATCAAAGGCTCCCAAATCAGAAAGTATAAATATGAGCTTGAAATCTAAAGACAAATCAGGTGTGAGTAAGAGAAGAGTAAAGCAGATTATTAAAGATGTAACTGAAGAGTAAGTACCTACAGACCAAACAAATTGTAATTTTAATGTTTATAGTCTTTTTGATAAATCGATTTTAGAGATATAATGTAATGATGAATAGTAATTAGTGATCGGAAATTCGAGCGTTTATCTACCTAAACACGAAATTAATAGAAAGATTGAAAGAATTTAGTTGTATTTCATAAAATTTGGTCTAGAAAGTCATTCCATATTTGGGCTAAAAGTTTCCAAGTTTAGGTAAATGAGAAAGAATGTAGTTGCCCATTTGCCTCATTTTCCAAATGAGAATAAATTTGAAATCATTTATTTATTATAAATATTAATTTCAGGTATATGAAAGATGTATTTAAGGAAGATTTAGATAAACTTGGCGAAGATGAATGCTTCATGATAGTAGTCAACGACCAAGAAAGGAATGGAGATGGCGACAATAGCAGTCAAGATTGGATGGAGGATTTTGACGATTACGAAATCCCACCTAGGCACAAGAGAGCTAAATATAATGACGAAGTGCTACATGAATATGATTCTGCAAAAAGTGATGGTGGAAATAATGAATTAGAATCTATCGAAAATAAAAATGAGTTAGATAGTAATAAACAAGAAAGAGACTCTAGCACAAAACCATATGAATATTGGCTCGAAGAATTAGAAGACTCGAAAGATTCAAGTTATAGTACCAACAGACGAGAACGTGAGATAGAGCTGTTTGAGCTCCAAGAAGCTGTCAGTGAGTTGAAACGGCAGAAAGTTGTATTAGAGCGCGATATAAGAAGGTTGGTGGCTACAAAAGATAATCTGATCGAAGATATAACAAAGACTAAGGCTAAGACTAGGCTTGCCACACGGGCGTTTAAATGGAAGGTTCCCAGATGATGAACATAATAAATACCATTCTTTTTTGAGGTTCCGTACCCAATGGGCGAATAACGGGTGCCTTTAGAAATGCTTCGCTGTCGGTTTACCTGTTACCAGTATGTCGTAAAAATTCACTATAATTAAGTAGCGCGGCTCCTTTAAACTACTTAATCACACATGATTTTCACCGTGTTTTTACTCGTAATTAATATACGGTAAAAAAGTTTCATTTAACTGATATCAATATTTACGATTTACGGGGAGCTTATCAAAATGTTATATAGGTAATACAAGTATAGTGTATACTAAATAATGGTACGGAACTCTTCCAGTGCGAGTCCGACTAGCACTTGGGCAGTTTTTAAAATTTGTATAGTACGCAAAAACATCATAGAATTATGTATGAAATTATATATTGAAAAAATAAATTTGTTTATGTTTTATAAAATTTACTTTATGATTTCACTAGCCTTATTCCTTATTATGATAACGCTCTACATGTACACCTATCATGTTTGAAGCGATGACACCAGTTTGATAGTGGCCCCGCCCTCACTGCGTTTCGGTTCAGTAGTTTCACTGCCTACCAATAGATGGCTCTGGGCGTTGATTGCATCTCGCTAGTGGTTTGTATATAAGGTTTGCAGATATCTATATAAATTTATCTCTTTATAAATAGTAGGTTTAGAAGAAGAAGATAGACGACATGGGAATTAACATTTGGGGAAAATGATTAATTGCGCACGTTATTGCTTACAAAACATCATAGGAAACCGTCACATGAATATTTATTGGTCGTCTCTCTTTTCAAAATTATTAACAGTTAGTGATTCAAACTTCAACACTCGTCATCATCACGTAAGTGGCTGCCCCGCCCCAAATCATCGTAAGGATGAAAATAAATCTCAATGGCGTATCGCAGACCGGTGAAAGTCGCCATTGTCTGCCAGCGCATTGTCTGTGATCTATCTCCGAGTCTGGGTAACCGGTTGTGTTTATGCAAATCAAGTGATGAAATTGATCGCTTCCATTATTAATATTGCCAAGCTGTAGAAACTTAACAATATCGCTTCTTTTTTTTTTTTATGTGATAGGTAGCAGGCGAGCAGGCGGATCACCTGATGGTAAGCTATTAGAATAGGACATATGAAAATAGTCTTTCAGCCAGGGAATGATGATGAGGGATATGATTGGGAAAGTATAAAAACACAAATGCAAATTCTGGATGATTGGAGTCGTGGTGACTGTGATTACGTTGATCAATTTCCTAGTTCCACTTGCGAATGTCAGGATTAAGACCTTAAATCGCGAATTATTCGTTAACACAGAATATTTTTTCCTTATGTCGGGTTAGCGTTTAAACAAAATCTGCATGATTGGAGTCGTTTTGACGGTGACTGTGACTATGTGTTACGTTGATCAATTTCCTAGGCCCACTTGCGAATGTCAGGATTAGGACCTTTAATCGAGAATTATGCGTTAACACAGAACTAATTTTTTTATGTCGGGTTAGCGCTTAAACACCGTAATTAATCTTTAGCATCACGCGCAAGCGGATACTTAGGTAGATAGTTTCCTTTCCATATTATTTGCTCTTTGGGTAGTTGAAACTTTTGGATAACAAACTGCAGTTTAACGTCGTAAGGCCCATAAGCCTTTTAAAAGGCATAAAACAATTGATTTTCCATTGTGTCTGCTGTCTGGGCGTTACGACGTTAAAGGAATTATTTGAACGGTGTTAAAACAAATTTTGGTAACCTGATGAATTGCTGTGTGAAAACTTTTAGTGTCCATAAAATTATACACTTGTATTTGATAGCGGTGGAATTAAAATTTATTGTTATTTTCAGAAAGTTATCTCGTTAGAGACGATCGTATGCAACGCCACATATCACGGTGGGCGATAAATCTGCGCAGGAGAGGCGCAGAATATTAAACTTTCACCACGTAATGCGTTTACAATATATACGATCATACTACTCGATTAGGTCATTACAAGAACACGTAAATAACAAATTCGTGGGTATTTAGATCTGTGTAACCGTACCGTACCGTAGTGTAACGCCCCTATGGGTGCCTATGGTCTAATGCAGTGGTTCTTAACCGGTGGTCCGCGGACCACTGGTGGTCCCTGGAGGCATTCCAAGTGGTCCGCGAAGACATCGTAACAAACAAGTGACGTGACGTGATGAGTCGAGTCAACACAACGCAAACGGCGCCGCGACGCATGTCCGAAGTGTGTGGTCCCTGACGCGACAGAATTTTGGTAAAATGGTCCCTCATGACTTAACCCTTTATGGGGCTCTG
This sequence comes from Cnaphalocrocis medinalis, assembly GCA_014851415.1. Lineage (NCBI taxonomy): Eukaryota > Metazoa > Arthropoda > Insecta > Lepidoptera > Crambidae > Cnaphalocrocis > Cnaphalocrocis medinalis. The sequence goes on from CM026276.1 coordinate 14,392,200, forward strand.
TCGATATGTTAGACACCATATATTGAACCTTATGTGTTGGAGATAAGGTCCAAAACCAATTAATTGTATTTATACCTACTGCCCATTAAGGGGTAGCTTAAGAGCCACTGGTCTAATGGTTTAAGTGCCTACTTAAACCATTAGACCATTGGGGCGTTACACGACGGTACGGTACGGTATGCACCAGCCGTGATCTCGGGGTCCTGAATTAGATTCCCGGGTCGAGGAAAAAAGAAGTTTCGAACATAGCTCGGGTTTGTGATCACCAATCCGCATTAGGCAAGCGTGGTGATTAAGCTTAATCCCAACAATATTATAATTTCACCACGAACGACAGTGCAAAGGGAATCATTATACTATACTTACTTACTACCAACTCAAAAGACTGGCGGCGCGGCATGTAGATACATTGTACACATCAAGGAATACAAAACTGTCAAATTTCTTCGTCGACTCTCATATTACTGTCATACACATTAGGTTAGTATTAATTGGGGAAATGTGACAGGTTGTGGTAACCTGATAAGTGGCTGACTGTACGTGGCTGCTTGCGATTGGCGCGGTGGCGTGGGGTGACTAGCTCAATCCGCGTCGCTCTAACACAAAATTTGGGAAACTAGCTTCCTTAAGCTCTTGAGTCACCATTATTTGTTTCTTCGATATTCATTTGTTTTTCTTGACATTCACTTGTTTTTTCCACTTCACTTGTTAAGAAAAACAAGTGAATTTCTAGAAAAACACACATTTATTTTCTGAAAATTCACTTGTTTTTTCCAAATTCATTTGTTTCCTCGCACAAGTGGTAATTACCTACCGAACTGTCGCAACTGAAAAATTTCAGTAGTTCGCTCAACCGGACTACTGCCACTACAGGGAACTTAGATTTTCTGGCCGATCACTGTACTAACCTTACCAATATTTGTGAGATGATAATGCTGACTAAACTGTACTAAAAGAAAAAATAATTCGGGATGTTAGGTTTGAGCATTGACGAGCAAAAAAAATCTTGAAATTCTCGGCGAATTTTTTCCCTAACCTAGTTATCTAGTTTTGGTACACATAAGTATAAGATGCACCGAACATAGCGAACATTAATTTAAACATTCAGCCAGTCACTGAGGCGCAATATCGTGCATACAAAGATACAAAGTGCAAACGTGAAGGAGTGATGTAACGGCATTTACTGATAATGTTGGTAAATAATTTTATACTTACCTTCTTATTTCACTTCCGCTATTCATCAGCAAAGGTCATTTTTGCAATCGATGTTGGTACGCAAATGAGAATAATTTGCGTACCAACATTGTGGAATAATATATGCATTCTTGCATTCTTGGCTAATATGTTACAGATGCTCTCCAGTTAACCTTAAAGTTAAAGGAGTAACAGGTAATATGGCATGAATCTTAGATTCATATATATTATTTGTTGGGCTATTTCTGAACTGGACTAGGAAATCCTTATGATCCTACTCGAAGGATTGAACTAAGTATCTGCAACCAGGACTATTTACTAGGCAGGACTACTATCAAAAGACCTCTCAGTGGCTTTGAATGGCATTGATAGAGAGGGGCTGTAATGCTGTATAAACATTTTTGTATGGGAAAATACACTTTTATGGGAAACAGCATTATTTTCGACTTTTGCCGGGAGTCAAATAACTGACAAATAGGGTGACTATATACCATACGCTTTGCTGCAACGCCAGAAAAAAAAAAAGTAAAGCCTAAAAATTAAAGGAAAAAAATGTATGACATTTGATTTATTTTTTCTAAGAAAACGGCGTCACCTTAATTCTTTTCGGGTAAAAGTGCCAGGTAGGTTAAAAAATAATGGTAATTTATGTGGTGTCGAACTCTTTGGGTTCTATACCTACTCTGGTTCTATGACACTTTTATTTTTTAAGGGCATAAAATATGCCTCCTTTTTATTTGTAATGTTTTTTTATTTACATTTATATATTTATCTGATATCAATTTATGTAGGTAGGTATGTATCAGATATACAAAATATATTTTATGTAGGTATCTAACTTTAAATATGATTATTACATACACCTGATAGTTCGTTATTTTGAAAACGTTGTCTCGAGTACCTATCTACATATTTAACTCTGAAAATAGCGATCTAAAATGGACAATGGAATATTTGATTGATTGTGTCCCGATTTTTGGAACGGTTATTTTAATATGCAGGGCATAAGCCGGCAGACAGTTGGGCACATACAGTTAACTAATGGCCTGACTAGAAATAATAACATTTTCGTAGAATTGGTTTAGGTAATGTAGAGCGCATTGGTTATTTAACCGCCGCGTCTAAGTATGTTTAATATAGGTAGGTACTTACCTAATGATTATAGATTTATTTTTAGTAAGTATTTAAATTAAGACCTATGATTTCGTATAATTTTTTTACTACTTTTCCTGACCCCTGAATCTTTTAGTCATCAAAACGAATTTGTATAATCTAATCATACATAGGTAAAATAAAGAAGTTTATAGATTCTGTTACGATTATAAGACTCAAAAGCAAATTGTCTACGCTGTGAAAAGTTAATTGGCAAATAAACAAATGACAGTCATAAAATATACTAGTAGCATCAATATCGCACAGGCAAAACCATGTTTCGAATTCAGTTTGTGCTCACCAATCCGCATTAGATAAGCGTTGTTAAGCCTAGTCCTGTCAGAGTACTGATACTTATGATGGAGCCTCTATGATCTGCGGTGAGACAGTAAATAGGCTGAATATTTTACTTTTTTAATGAAAATAATAGAAGAAATAAAACATTGCGCTTTCTCCTGGCGACCAGGAATCAAGTCAAAAATATCAACATTATTAAGTAGGTATGTTACATATTATCACTTCAACATTATGCTTTCTATCTGAAAGCAATTTAACTCGAAAGATCTCGGCCACAACACGATAAGTGCTAAAGTCACTTTAGGAATGGATCAATGTGATATTGATATCTCTTTTATTTATGAAAAAGTGTTACCTATTTACCAAAAAGCAATTAAAAATAACTTACATCGTAAGAAATTTGGTTCCGAGACAATTGACGTAAAGGTACCTATCCATAAACAACATAAATATATATTATGTATACTTACACAACAGATATGGGACGGTAGTCAGATGACTACAATAGTTTTTTAATGCTGTTAGATATCACAATATTATCGATACTATCGAAAGAATCGGACGTTAAACTGTTCGAAGTACCTACCTATCGATACTATTTCCGCTAGCAATACTGTCCTTAATTTTATTGAAGTCACGGGAGACCCAAAGGCTGGCAGCTACTTCGCCCAGCGAATTTCTATCGCTAGCAAACGAGGTAGGTAATGCTGCTAGCATTCTGGGGACATTGCAAACATGGTCTTACTCTGTTTTAAAAAAAAACCATTTAATGTTATTTTGTTAATTTATTTTATTAGCTGTAGTTTTCAGTTAGGTATTGTTTTTTTTCATTTGTTTTTCTTATTTTGTATTTCTTATTTATTTATTATTATTTAAATAAATAAACACTAAGACATATCATTGGGAGTTTGGTGACTGTAGCTCGTCACCGAACGAATTCATATTCTGTTTAAAGACAATATAACAATAATATCGATGACTAAAAGTGCAATAAATTAAATTCGTTCAACACTTTTTAAACAGAGCAATGTTTTTTTTTTGTTTTGGTATTAAGTCTTCCGCTCGATTTATTAATGCAGGTTTCGCCCGTCTCTTCCTCGTTGCACTGGAATCCTGTCCAAGAGCCCGTGAATCATTCACTCGTTTTCTTATTGTATTTATCAGGCCAACTTAAATGTGTTAAGCGCGCTTAAAACTACTTACAATGCTTGTGAGCTTCTAGGACTAAGATAGGACTTCTATCTATCTTCTATATCTATACTATTTATAAAGAGATAACTTCTATAGACAACGATAAGGCTTATAGGTAAACCGAAAACACGAAACGCTTGCGCGATGTAATTTAGCACAGCGCCATCTATTGGTTCATTTCTGAATTACGGTCCCGATAGTAGAAGATCCGAACTTACATCGACCTTCACCGGGCTGATAATCGAATGAAATACCTTTATGACAAATTTTATATACTAGAAAATATATTAAAAATAGGTTTGCTAAAAAAATCCTGGACAGACTATTTTTAATTAATTTTTTAAAAATAATATTTAACTAAATTTAATATTTAATAAAATTTTCATTCTTACTTAAAGTATAAAACCTATAGAATGTGCCGCCATTGGGTTGTCTATTATTTACCTGGACAGAGTACTCGGTTGTTAGGTATAAACAGGTATGTCGATGGCAGTTACCTTCACTTGAAATGATAATAAAAAAATTGGCGGCACATTCTATACGTTTTATACTTTAAGTAAGAATGAAAATTTTATTAAATATAAAATTTGGTTAAATATTATTTTTAAAAAATTAATTAAAAATAGTCTGTCCAGGATTCTAGTATATAAAATTTGTCATAAAGGATATTTCATTCGATTATCAGCCCGGTGAAGGTCGATGTAAGTTCGGATCTTAGACTACGAAGCGAAGTGAGGGCGGGCCACTAGTCAACAATAAAGAACTAGATAACGTGTTTTATCTCTACTATTTCTAAAGAGATATTCCTATAGAGAACCAAAAGGCTAATAAACGTGAGCTGACCGCCATCTATTGGTGAAGGTTGGAGCTAATATCAAAACTAAGTCCCGAAACGAAGTGAGGGCGAGCTACTAATTCTACTCAAAAACCAAATCTCTGATAGCATTGCCTCATTATATCAGCTTGTAATTCCCGATTGCGACCAAAGCTGTCGCTTTGTCCAGCAATTGCAAAAAGACTACCGTCTGACCTTTGATACTCTTAGACAGGGGATACGGGTTATGGGACAACTCGCCTGAAAAAAAATTTGCCCAAGAATTTCAAGGATATTTTTGGGTCAAAAAATCTTGAAATTCTCGGGCGAGTTTTTTCGGGCTCCACACCTACTGAATCATGGTTCAGTATAAGTTTGAGATTTATTTCAACAATTTGTGGATATTTACTATTTTGAGGAACTATCCTAAACTTCCAAGTTTCTTCACAATGTTTTCTCTCAACATCGAGTGAATGGTAGAACTCACATAGATTTTAAAAATCTAAAGATACCTACATGCTCAGATTGGAACCTATGTCTTCCTGTTGATAGGCAGATCACCTGATAGTAAGCGGTAGCCGCCGCCCATGAACACCTACAACACCAGTGGAGTCACAAGTGTGCTGCCAAACTTTGGGCTCCCCATGGCCCTGGATTGGGCTACCAGTCTTTTCATTCACTCAGTAAAAACAGCGCAGCAGCAGCAACAGCTGATTGGCGAGACTCGTAGAATTTAAGACATTTAGAGAAAAAAACTATTCGTAATGTAGTCAAGGAAGTTATTAAGCGCTAATTTATCGAAAACGCAATCGCGAAACGCCGGCCGCCGCATCTCCAAATACCTGCGGTCTCAACATGCCATGAAATATTCAAAAATAACTCATTTTAACGACATCGTCAGCTGATTACAAGTAAATTAGTATTGTTTCGCTAGCTATGGAATTTGTTAAATCACACCTAAGGCGTACCGGTTTGCGCGAGCGCAGGGCGCGAAGAAAAGGCGCGCGCGGCGGCCGCGGCCGTCAGTCGAGCTCGGGTCGCCAGAGGGGTAGGACCTATCTAGTCATTTTTTACGTTATCGAAAGGTCATCATGAAAGTGTTCATCGTTTTGGCAGCCGCTGCCGCTATTGCGAGTAAGTACTTGTAACTTTTTAAATATTTAATTAGTTAATGTTAACATTTAACAGCGACCTAAAGGTTAACTGGTCGAAAACATTAGTCCAGCATTATTAAGAAAAATAAAGGTCAAAATTTTTTTTAGTCTAGTCAGATCTGAAAGTAATTTTAATAATAAATTCATCATCTCGAACTGTCCGTTTCGACATGACACATCGGTCTATGAGCAATTTGATGTACAGTCAGCCACACATCAGGTTACCACAAACTGTCAAATTTCCTCAATTGATATTTAACCTAATATGTATGACAGTAAGATGAGAGTCGATTGAAGAAATTTAGTTTTGTATGCTTTGATGTGTGTCTGTACGTACATACCCACTTTTTTTTGTACCTGAGCTTAAATCTTTTTATCCAAGAATACTTTCATAACAAGGCTTATTATTTTATTATAAATGCCTATATCTGTATTATCTTCAACGGAATTCAATTTTAGTGGGACATTCTTCAAGATCTAATTTTCGTGGCAGACAAATCGAATATTCCAAATCCAATAAATATATAAGTACCTAAATAATAAAGTTTTTGGTGTTAACCAGAAACTTAAAGTATACCGATTATATCAAACGCTTTTCCCAGATCTTAAAGAATAACCCAAGTATAAAACTAATATTTGTCAAATTCAATACAAAAGACTTCAACGCTCTGTTCGTAGCAGCTCCTAGCTCTTATAAAAGATTTTATATCACGTTTATCAACGCGACGTAGCGACCACTCCACCCCAGGAAATGTCCATTATTATAAAAGTAAAGTATCAGCCTATACTGTCTCACTGCAGGGCAAAGGCCTCCATCACAGAAATCTAGTCATCGCTACTATGATGGGATCAAGCGCAATCACCACGCTTGCCTAAATGCGGATTGGTGATCAAAAACCCGAGCTATGTTCGAAAAATTCTAAACATACTTTTGCTCGACCCGAAATTCCGAGATCACGACTTGGTATCTTGACCACTAGACCAACGCGGCGTTTACTGTAGTCAATTGTTTTTTTTTCTTTTGTTAACTCGTGTTCATGTCTAAAATCCTTCATATTGGATCTCAAGCAGGTCTGACATGCACATCGGCTCGACAGCTCGTAACCGTTTTATAATTCTTTCGCAATAACAGTATGTACCTGCGTGAGAGGTTGTCACATAACTGCTATTATTTGCAACCTTATTGAGTACCATTATATAAGGACTGCAATGTCCCACTTTTAATATAGGTTTTCAGATTCGCTGGTAGTGCGTATGTTTGCCCTGCTTATTAGTGTCATGTGTTGCGCGTTTGATCCCACTCTATAAAAACTTTAGTTACCAGCTCTCTTAGAGATATTAGTTCCACACAGTACCTATTTATGGCGCTAGGCGTCCATAACATCGTGCATGTGTTTCGTCTTTTGGATTACCTTAGAACTATGGATATTGTTTATAGAGTAGGAGTATTATACTCCAGGGTTTATAGATAGCTTTTTTCTGAGGCCAAATTATAAATGCCAAAAATAAAAATACTTTTTTAAAGCCTAACCAAATCCCGTGAATCTGGACACTGCCTAATTTGACAGGGCACAAAACCAAAAAGCCTGACTATGGCAAGTTACCTACTTATAGAAATGGTACACGAAAGTTCTCTGGGGGCTGCAGCCTATCAAAGTCATCCAAGATCATGAGAGATAGCATAGACTTATAGAAACTTACACTCATGTGGTTGAACATGACAGTCCAATGCTGGACCTATGTCAGTATGTAGGCCTCCCCCAATGATCGCCATTTCACCCTGTCTTCGGCTAGACGCATCCAGTCTATACCAACGGCTTTTCGCAGATCGTCACTCCATCTAGCCGTCCTGTACTGCGCATTCCAAATCGCAGTCTCCGCTCCAGAGCTTTTCTACCCCAACAGTTGTCAGTGCTTCAACAGAAATGGCCAACCCTGATTCATTCGAGGTGAATCAGGCTTTGCCCCCGTAAATTTCGGAGTTTACGTTGCAATTGTTGATTCAATAGACTAATTATTGTTTGACGATTCAAATAATGAGTTACGCATTCAACGCACACGCAGGTTGCCATAAGTATGAACGCGCATTAGTTCTTCATAATTATTATCTTGTAATTATGTAGTAACTTTTACACAAGGCCGCATTGATGAATATGTAATAAGAAATTATTATATCTTATTCTCATTGCACTTTGTTTTGGTATATTTTGTAACTTTTATTGCGGCTTGAAATCACTATAAAACGTTTTATTCAATATGAGAGATGTTAACCACAGTGATAAGTTTTTTAGACCTATTCATTAATAAATTGATATGATTTACTTAATTATCTTCATTGTGTTGTAATGAGCATTTGGGTTTTTCAAATGAAAATGTCTAAATTATTGATATCAGGCAAAGGCCTACCCTTACTACTTTTGTCTTTTCTACAACAAAAAGATACCTGGTATCTTTATGGATAGCCATAACACTTATAATACTGTCACGTTACTAGTAATAAGATATTAAGTAATGTATGAAATAATAAATGATGATGCGATTTTAATGATCCTTGTAAGGTGGCTATTTGCTATTAATTACCACCTGTTTAACTATATAATAATACATTTACGAATTCGCTATTTATATGTAATCATTTCTTTGCTTAATTAGCTTTGCCAGTTACGCCTATTGTTAGTGCATATTAGTATGTAGTCATTGCACCGTAAAATACTGTTTTTGATATTATTAATGCAAATACAAAACGTTTTTCGATACTAATTACCTACCTACATAGTTAATGTAAATTGTCACAAGTGTTATAAAGCATGTGTATAAGTCAAGAAACGTACAGTAGAGTTTTATGCAAATTGGATATTGTTCAAGAAAAAACATTATTTTATAAAACATTTGACCTCTTCATATCTACATCTTATTCCTAAACTAACCAGATATCTGTGTTATAGAAATCATAATTAAGTAATAAAAAGTACTAACTGTACAAGCCCGTTCTTCTTGGATATTGTAATACCTACACACAGGTTTAATCAAGTATTTATCACACAAATGATTGTTCAGTGTTAACTGACAGATTACTACTGACAAACCTACCTATGTGATAAAATAAGTTTTATAATAAATTCACTTTGTCCAAACCAAAATTAAGAAAGTTTCACGCAAAAATTGAGAATTACGTATTACTACAAGTAGATAAAACAAAACAACTTTGATTTGAGTGAATGAACAAAATAATTTCACTAAACGCAATTACAACACTTTAGCATTGACATTCGCCAGTTTTTGTTACTTCCAGTTTTCGCAATTTTTTCATGGAAACTTGCTTGATAGCTCAGAACATTTTAAATCTATTTTGAGTAAAACAAATAAGTACAGCAATTTCAACTCTTAACATTGACATTCAAAATTATTGTTGTGCTTACAATGGGTAATTGTTCCTAGATACTTCGTCACTTAGAATACCCGCGAAATGTTGCGGTGACTCTGTTGACATGGTAATAAATTTTACGCAAATAACAGATATTGCAATATCTAGGCGTTTCTCTGACAGAGAAAGCTGTGCATTTTGTCATTTTGCTATGTTTGATTGTAGAAATGTTCATGAATTTGTGTCCATTTAGTGGCTGAGATACAGATTTAGTCAAATCAAATCAAATCAAATATTATTTATTTTTCTCTCACATAAGACATAGGTAATTAACTGATAACAGTAGGTATAGCTGTAGCTGGCGGCATAAAATAATAGCAATGACCGTTTGTTTGTGCACTTGTAAAGTCAATTTATGCCAGAGATTACTAGTGTGAATCCTATCCTATAACTTCGTAGGTTGTTGTCATAATAGTCGCATCGATAAAATTCTGTGTGTATGCTTTTAAATTCTACATTGGGTTAAAATTACCCTTACCCTAGTCACTTTTACAAATGACTAATGAGATGACAACAATTTATAAAACTACATTTGGCTACAATAGTAGCTAGTCTTTATCAATTGTAGTATCGATAAGACATTTGCTTTAGTCAAGTTTATGTACATTGTATACGGTAATTACAATTATTCAAGTACTCGATTGCTTAAAACTTTCACTGAATTACGTGAGCACCGATTGACCGAATAAAATAATGTAATCAGTGCACTTTATTTAACGATATCTGCTTTAAGAAAATATTTACTCTTGAATTGTTAATTATAATTAAAAACGTTTAATAATTAAATAAATAAACTATTGAATTAGACGCGAACTTAAAAACTGTGCACTTTGCGCCTGCGCTAATTTTCACCAAGTGTGTGTGAGTGTTGGAGGCCTCGGAGGGAACGGGGGTTAATAGGTTGGCAACGCATTTGGGACTTCAATGGTTTCATTTTCCGTCTGCTCGTCTGCCATCTATCACATCACTCAGTCTTTGCATTTAACTGTTTATTCGCGCATAATAATTATCATTAAATGATATGTGTATTTGTCAGTAGGTAAATGATCCGACTTGAAACCTGTTTATGGAAAATGCCTTCTACGTTTGAGGCTATTTTTGGAAGTTGTCGCTACCTGCGAATCCTCGTGATGTGCACGTTTGCCTTTTTAAACACTTCGTTTTCGTATCTAATTTAAATTTATTTGACTTTATACACCAGCGGTTAAAAAAACATTCTTAATTTATCATCTTATCATCGATATACTCGTATTCTCTCGACATGCAATACCATACTGAAAGCGTTTAAATAAGTGCGCGTCATTAATAGGTTTAGGTATTTCAAATTTTGAATGCCAACGAGGTCGAAAAAATAATCTAGTATGGTATTTTATTTTTGACCCTAATCAGTTCATTCAGAATCATAAACAATACCAAACGTGTATTTTCCCGCGAAGTTTTTCCTCAGCGCTGAGCTAGTGGTTGAAAAATACACATATAGATATGAAAAATCTAAGGGTGTAAAATCGGATTCAGTGTGGGCCCACATGTTCTGGTGGTGACACATGTTCTTTTCCACTGAGCTGCTGTCACTCTCAATTGATTGATTAAACACTGCCTCTACTTCTCTTCCCCTTTTTTTCTTCCTGCCACTCCAACACACACTCCAACCAGCCAAGTTCCTCCAGGATGGCTAATTTTAAGCGGAGTACGTCGAATGGAGTTTCTCTCCTTTTCACACGCGCTGTGCGCGCTTTTGTTTGAATTCGACAGATACATTATTTATTATACAGGGTTCCACGTGTTCTATCAACCATTCTGAACAACACTTGTACAACAACTTTTCTAAATCTTCGAAAAAAAAATTTTCGACTCTCCGAAATGACCCAGTCACGTGAACCCGATTTGTATGGCAAAAAAAAATGAAATTTTTTTTATTCGAATTTTCAAAAGTCATAGAACAAAATTGTTTGAATGGTTGGTAGAACCACGTGGTTTAAAGGGATGTAAATGTTCACAGATACACCCTACCTAATGGAATCCTAATAGCGCCTTAGCACTAAAGGTTTCGCGGAGACTGCCTATTTACTCGTAAAAAAAAAACTTTTCTAATAAACTGCGTGAATTTGGAAGGCGCCGGTAGATGCAGCGATGCACCAGTGTCGCAAGCTGCACTCGCTTTCACTAGTTGCGCAAGCGCTTGCGATACCGCCCCCGCGATCAGCCATAACTCTATGATCCCACGTACGATTGCTTCAATAATCCGGTCAAGTTCATGTTACTTACGCTAGGCTGCCAAGCCCGGGTGTAATACGTTACGTTTAATTATACATTTTTTATTAAGTTCGTAAGGCCTTTTCAAATCTTGTTCTTGGTTGCGGCCAAAGTGGTCGATTTGAAGCCCAGGTTTGAACCTTGATCCAAGCATTATTAAGTCTGATAATCATAATGGCGACCGCTGTTTGATATTCCTTCCCAAAAATCATTTCATTTTGTATCGTAAAATTGTAGAGCAAAAAGATTTTGCTGCCAAGAAATAATAATAAAGAGGTAGAGTTACTTCGTAGTTCATTAAAGTCTCTGAATCTAATTAATGTTCTCATTTTAGTCTAGAGCACTAATTTATGAAAAATATTTTATAACAATAATTATTGTTCATTAGTTTCTAGTTACAGTTAGCATGATGCATTTAAAATCGAAAACTGAGTTAGGTGCTTGTAGCAAGTTAAAGGCAAGCTTGATTCAGCGACGGGGGTGAAGAAGGATTGACCAAAACCGGAACTTCTTGATTTCAAAAGTTAATTATACGACCTTGACAGATCGCGCGATTTAAATTGCAAACTTTGCCATTTTAGCATGCGAGTACCAAATGTCGCGCTTCTCCAAGCAAGTGACCGGTAACTTTAACCTTACTATGGCTGTAAGCAGATGTTAGAAAGAACTAATGAACAGCTATGTCCATTTATTTGCAAATGTTTATTGATTAGCACATAATTTGTGCTGGGTCTGGGTGCTTCTGCCTTATTTCTTGTTGTTGGTTTTTACCGTATAAGGGTTTTTTTTTGTTATAAACATCGGCGTCTATCTATTGACAGGTCAAAAAACTATGTGCCTATCGATATTGGCTTATTGATTCTTTAATACGAACTATTAATAATGGATCGATTGATTGATTGGTCTGGTCACCCTAAGTGATTTTGCTAATTTTCTACAAGGAAAAACATTTCCCTATTCAAATAATGTTTGTAATGTACTCTTAAGAGCTGTGGATTTAATAAAATAAAATATTGACTTTAACTAAAATAAGGTACTTCCTAAGGAGAGCTTCAGGATTTTCCACCAGTCAAAATAGAGTGGTCGCATGTTCATCGTTCGTTGCTTTCACAAGCGTGTTGCTTGTATTCAAGCATTCTGCAGTTTTCAATTTAAATTTACTTACATTGGTAAAAACTTTATCAATAATCAAATTTTAACGGAAATTCAGTTATAAGAAAACATCCACTGTCTGTTTCTGAACTGGGTCTCAGCCTATCAGCGGCAACATGCAAATGCATGTCAACAACACATAATATCGACGCTCACTCTTACACAACTGTTGTTACGCAACAAAAAACCAGGCCCTCTCAGTTCGACGGACGAGCTAACGAGTCCATTAACTAAATCCACTTTCACTGGATCTAACCAGTCCATTATTTTCGGTTAACTAGTTCGTGTCGTCGCTATCAAACATCGATCTATGTCAAAAAGTTTGGTAGGTGGGTCATGAATCAACTATTTGTTAACCCTCCTGTGTTACTTCTGTGCCTCACACATACGCACGCACCTGAGTCAAGTTACATAAAATGTGAATCATTATTCGTATTTTAATACCCGTAGGTATGTCACTTCTGTGTCCTATATCACTTCTCGGCTCACAAAATTGCAACTCCATTCAAATTAGCACTACTTAGGTAATTCCTGGATATTCAATAATACATGCCAGTTCACGTTTCATGAGTCATATAAGTGACAGGGGTGGTGGAAGTGACAGTACAAAATATTTTGGTAGGTCTCTAGTCAAAGGTAGGAAAAATAGTTAAGTCGTTTGCATTTTGGCAGACCCCTAGCTTATTGATAGTATCAACATTTTTGATACTATCTCGACATACCTACCCCATCTCGAGTCTCTAGTACTTAGTAATTATCTAATCTTGATAGTATTGTAAGTATAGTCAATATCATGATATGTTACGATACAATTTAAGTCATAAATTAGCCGGTACTTATCAGAGTTAAAAGGTGTTACATTAGGTCACGAAGCAAATTGCATTTTACTCAAATAACTACCGTTCGTGTCGTGAAACTATCTTACAAATGGATCTATTCCAAAATCGACTCAAATGCATTTGCGAAAACTAATTCGATAATTTGGAGTAGTGTGTCAAAGCTATCGAATGCAATCTATTGCGTTTACATATTTGTGTTAGTAACTGCTTGTCTAAAATGAATAGGTAACATATTGTGTGAAATGATAAATGTTATATTACGTACATTTTCTGTTAGCTAGTTATACATTAATAGAGTTGCATGCTCTTAATTACTTTTTTTGCAAGATAATGACCATAGACCGTATAATTACAGCTATCAGTAGAAATTCAACACTTTGTTTTTTAACTATGATGGGTATTAATCTTCTTTTAAACTGGTGTTAGGAACTTCTTCATTGAATTAACTAGCGAAATTTTATCTGGTTGTTTTGTTAGAGTATTAATATGCTTGGGTAAATTACGCGTGATAGGTTATCCAGAGGTCAATAGGGTGAATTATTACAACCTCTTTATTTCAAAGCTTAAATTTTTTTTTTACTATACGTGCACTCATAAATCTTGGCAGTATAAATCTTGGCAGTCTTAGCCCTGGCAATCGTAGCATAGATGTGTCGAAATAATCGGACGACCGATGACGTCCTGCCACACGTTTGACTATTGGTCTTAGAAGTACCGGTAGAGTCTGGAAGACGAAAGCCTGAGAAAAAAAAAATGACGGCGCAGCATGAAGGAGCTATTAGGTTGATTACACAAAACAAAAAAAATAAAAGTGATGAATAAAAAAAAAACTAATATCCCATTTTCTTCTTCCACAGGCGCCCAATTCAAATGCCCACCCAAGGACGGGCAGTACGAGGATGAGCGACAGTGCGACAAGTTCTACGAGTGTGTGGACGGCGTGGCGACCACCAAGCTGTGCCCCGACGGCCTCGTCTTCGACCCCACCATCAGGAAGATCAACAAGTGCGACCAGCCCTTCAATGTAGACTGTGGAGACAGGACTGAGCTCCGTAAGTACAAAAGAATAAGGCATTGAGAAGCCTCTTAAAAAAGTATTAAGAATATCTAACGAAATCATTGCTTACGTTTCCATTATTACTTGTACCGCATATCTTCTTTTATTTTGTTATTGAACTATAGGCCAACGCTTGACTACAATCGCAACTGATGGAAAGTGATGATGAGTTCTGGAATGACACGCGTTCACCTAGAAGATGTCTGTTCACTCTTGCCTTGACAATGTCCAGATTATACTTATTCCCTACTTCTTTCATTTACGCACATTATGTCAATTACGAAAAAGAACTTCGCAAATCTGATCGTAATATTAGGTAACATAAAACAACACCTAGGTATCTGAGGTTAAATCCCTATTAAGTGAATGTATCCTGTCCACCTTTGACCACCTAGGTCGTCACACACTGCTAGCTTTCTAGGCCAACTGGTACTGAATCCGCGGCCTATACTTGTGTCTGTACTTATGTGTCAATCAGCATAGCGTTTGTCACACAGTACATTCACTTCGGGCTGTGTCATGTGTCACGTAATGTGATTTACTAGTGTTACGGCTTGCGGTTGTCTAGATGTTTCATTGTCAGATTGAAGATTTAAGTAGGTCGCGCAACTGGTATAGTTCGAATTTATGATGGATTTGTTACCGTTGGAAAAGCGCATAGGATGAGAAGCAGTCACTCTGTTTACCCATACATTCCTTTAAAATGGCAGAAATAGACCTATACCTTTCCGTCCGTTTTGTAGGACACTAAAGTTAGTCATGACTTAGAAATGCTCCTGACTGTCAGTTTTACTAGACTAATTTTATCCCAATTTTGATATTAAGAGCGGAGGAGAGTACTGATTTTCTTATAATACTTATGCCTTTTTGATAATATACCATGTAATTACCATGATATATACCATGTTACAAATCATCTCAAAGAAATACTGTAAATTGGTATCGCAAAGTTTTCTCACTAGCTTGTATAGCTAACTAAATATTACGTTTTTTGTATAGATTTTTAAATTAAGCTATTTCAAATGTATGCACACAAGCGTACACCTAAAGATGAGGATACAGAGGAATGCAACGTTCACCGGTCGTGACGTGACTCGAATGCTTAAAGATGCCATTTAACAATGTCAAGCCATGCTGGATGTTTTATAGCAGAAAGAGACACAAAAATACTCACAATGAAATTTGGATCATGATTGAAAAGTTGGGAAATATTTAGTTAAACAAACATATGATATTTCAACTAATTTAATTAGATAATTATATAGAGCATAATATGGTACCTATTTGTGAAAATGAAATCATTTTGTTGTCGTGTGATAAGTGTGACTGTAAGAACTACTTTTATGAGACTACGTAACCTGCCCTCAGCAGAATAATATAGTCTTCATTCTTTTGTATTTAAGTAAATACCTGATCACAATTATTATAGTAAAAATTAGCGACTAATTAAATAGAAACAAGACGCGTGATAATTCAACTCAACTTTTGGATCCCAAGGTAAATGGGGCACCGGTCGGAAAAGTTTATTTTTAAACAAATACTTTCAGCAGACACATTGAATGGTGAGAGACCAGAGCCAATCGGCTTCCTGCTCAGTCTTCACCGTCAATCGCCATTTCCTAGAATAAACGACCTCAACTTTCCAAGGCTGAATGTAAAAGTTTTTGTGCAACGTAATGTTTACGCCGAAAGTGTATGCAATCGATTCCAAAATAAAAACTTATAAATAAAAAAGGCCTATTGACAACGGTGAAACTCACGATAGAAATCGAAAAACTCAAGATCAAATGCTAAAATCATTAACCTTCTATTTGAAAACTTCTTACTAAATACAATTGTATTCGTAACAATATGTGAACTCGCGGAAAGGAAAAGTCACACATCCTACAATATCTTGGTTGCCTTGAACTCTGTTGGCATGTTCACATTTGTGTAATATATTCCGAGAGTCTTTTTAAACTCGTTCAATCTGATATCGGGAAACTTGAATAATATTATCTTTCAAAATTGGCACTCAATTAATAACACATTTATGGAAAACGTCTATAGACGATGATGATGGCGATATATCTTTACTAATTTTTAAGATACTAATTTAAGTGCTTATTGTATAGTAGGGAAAAATGTAGATAACAATTTTACCCCACTAGATCACGCTAGATCACGTGAAAGCTATAAATATTAGAAATGTGCTCCATAAATGCCTTACATTTATTTGCACACCTCTTAGCTGCTCTCTTCTTTGGCCTATATCTGTCAATTATATTGTGTGCATTGATTGTACCTACAGCCAATAGCGCTGTTGTAATGTTAAACCGCGTGATGCAGATTGAAAAATCAACTACGGATGTCTTCTGTCTGGTCATCAGTTCTTTAAATCGTGCCTTTTCCATGGCAAGCCAAAAAAGTTGTTAGGCGGATTTTATGCCACTCCAATCTCGTACATTCCTGAGCCATGACATTTTTCGCTTCCCAGTTTTACGTTTCCCAGTAATCATGATAGTCTGGAGAAGGTGGTATTGTGGGTTCCTATTGTGGGTTCCTTAAGATGTGATCAAGATATGCGATTTTCCTATTTAAATGGTCCTGTACGGACCATTAAAATAGAAAAATCGCTTAACTTTCTTGTTCATGCGTTTCAAAAACTCAACGTTGGTGATTCGGTCCGTCCAACATAAGTTGGACGTATTAACGTAGCATTCTTCGATAGGACATTTCGAATGCTTCCAGTTTTTTCGGATGTCCGCTTTCAAGGTCCACAAGAGTCCACAATACAAAAGGAGATGTACAAGACTTTATAATACTAACACTTATTTTTTTCTTTACAGAGCCCCCCAAGCCCAACCACCAATGCCCCCGCCGCAACGGCTTCTTCGCCCACCCCGACGCCGCCGTCTGCAACGTGTTCTTCAACTGCATTGAGGGTGAAGCCACCGAGGTCAAGTGCACGGCTGGTCTACACTTCGACGAGTACTCTGGCACCTGCGTGTGGCCTGATGCTGCTGGCAGACAGGGATGCAACGTGCAGGAGAGTGAGTATTTCATACTCTATTTATTGCAACCTTAATACTCAATCTTCTATACTATTTATAAAGAGATAACTTCTATAGACAACGACAAGGCTTATATGTATAACCAAAAACACGCAACATAGGGGTAGGAGGGAGAAACCTCCTCCTTCTTGTGTCGATTGACTTCATTGCTGAAAGTCGTGACACCGACAAATCACTTTCTGCTGAACTCAGAAGCTTGTTCTTGGCTTGGACGTTGCAAAGATTGCAAAGCACTAGAATATTTTCTATTCAGCTTAAAATATCATAATTCTTGAAATAATATGACCGTTCTATATTCGACATCACATTGATAATATCAATTACCTGTACAAATGATATTGACATGTTGAAGTCACTTCATTTGTTTGTCTTATTATCTGACTTCTTATCATTAGCAGTAAACCACGGTCTATAAATTCAGCAAGGGTGAGGTCACATAATGTATTATGCATGAACCTAGTACTTTTTTAATGAAAAAAAAACAAGTAACTACAAATTCAATTAAGTGCATTGCCAACGCCTTATGTAAATACCTTTGCATTGCGTGCAATTCTTAAACAAATGGTATTAGATTAGAATAATGCCTTAGTATTTCCACAAATAGACACATAAGTTCGACCTTAGTTGATATTGATATCAAAGAGTTCGTTGACATTTATGCGCTCGGCATTATATCGTGTCCCTCCCGCCAACATTTCGTATATTGTCTCTGTCTTAGGCACCAGTCTCCCGCAGTAACTACTTTGCATCACACATATTTGTAACGCTCAATGGATTTTTGAGACGGGTTTGGTCCTGTGCCAATTCCACCCAATCGTCCACGTTGAGTGCTTAGAGGTCTTTTCCAACTTCGCCTCTCCAGCGGTATCTCGGACGACCCACAGGACGTCGCCCCATTGGTCGTCCCAGATAGGCTCTTTTGGCTGCTCGATCCTCTCCCATTCTCTCCACGTGTCCAAGCCAGCGTAGTCGGAAAGATGTTATCTCCCAGATGATGTTCGGCTCGGCTATCAGGTCTTCGATCTTCTGGTTGAACCTGTGCCTCCGGCACCCATCTTTTCCTTTGGTTGGCCCCAGAATCTTTCGGAATATCTTCCGTAATATTCTTTAGCTAACGTATTTATTTATTCTTTCCAGAGAAGACCAAGGACGGTTTCGAGTGCCCCAAGGAGCAGCAGGTCGACGCCCAGGGTCTCCCCGTGGCGCACCCCAAGTTCGCCCACCCCTCAGACTGCCAGCGGTTCTACGTGTGCCTGAACGGCGTGGAGCCCCGTGACCTCGGATGCCAGGTCGGAGAGGTCTACAACGAGGAGTCGCAGAAGTGTGATGCCCCTGAGAACGTGCGCGGATGGTGAGTAACACAATAGGACAAAATAACTCTAGTTCACAGTACGTACACCACACATCAAAGTGTACAAAACTGTCAAATTTCTTCAATCGACTCTCATCTTACTATCATGTACACATACTCGTTAGGTTGAATATCGGGCATTAGGATTTCTATTTTAAATGAAATGAAATTGAAAAATAGATTTGTTCAGAGATTACCGTTACACCACTTTACAAAAATACCTACAGAAAGTAGACTTAAAAATTGTACTCGGAATAGGCTAACTATTCGAAATATAAAACATACCATGTTCGGAACATAACATTGTCGGAACTTAAAACCAATTACTATATAGTTTAGGCACAATATCCTCAGTGGTTTAGGGTCGAAAATAAAATTCTTCATTTTGTTTTCGACCTTGACTATTTGAAATTCAAAACAACTCGTATCTATTGCTGTAAAAAAAACTGTAGCGCTGTTGGAATCACTTTTCCAACCGCTTCAGCATGCAATTGTAAATCTAGAAATTATATCGATGCCATTACCAAACAGAAAGTATAATGGAGAATTGATTTATTATAATAACTAACACTATATTATTTTCTATTTTTCAGCGAGGACTGGTACAAGGACTCGGAGGAGGTAGCGCCAGGCCCCAAAGCGAGGTCATAAGCCTCTAGTGATACTGCTACTATAGTGTACTCATAAGACTTATAAGTTAATACATTTAAGTTAAACAACAGTTTTGATTTTTATTCTCCTCTATAACCCTGTATGTGACAAACAGAAGAAAATTTAACGAGACAACCTGAAATACCTATATCCACACACAATTTAAGAGACACTTGTGACTCTACTGGTGTTGCTGGTGTCTCTAGGCGGCAGCAATCGTTTATCACCCATCACAAATTAAAAAGTACCACTAGAACGAGCAGATATAATTACCTGCTCGTCTGCCACCTATCACATAAATAAAACTGCTGTTGTACCTATTGTAGTTTTTTTGTAGGAAGAATAAGTAGGCTTCTATGAGAAATATAAGGACTGCAGACTCGTATGAAAAGTACTCTTAAATTCAATACCGGTTTTAAGGATATAAATTTTTACTGACACTAATAAATATTCAGCCTGAAAACTCATAAGATAATCTAGCCCAACACACGCATAATAAATTATATAAGTTTATATCTTAAAGTTATAATAAACTAGAAGCCAGCCTTCACTTCGTTTTGAGTCAATAGTTCCACAATGTACCGATAGATAGCGCTGGTTGTCGATTACTTAGATATCATACTAGTGGCCCGCCCTCACTCCGTAATGTAGTCAATTACATCGCGCAAGTGTTTACGTTTATAATCAGTATAGAAGATGTAGGTATGTAATAATATCTTGGAGAAAATAAATTATTTATTATACCTATATCCACTCTCCTCACAAATCTTGCGTTTTATAAAATAAGTTGGATTGTTCTCGTAGATATATTACTATTACTAGAAGTACAAAATGGTTTGACCACCCTGAGTCAACCTCAGAGAGATTAATGATCAGACTCAACATATACTATTAGCCTAAGACCATGAATGTGTTATTAATTAACCTGACCTGAGACCTAGGTTAGAGAGTCTAGCAATAGGTTGGATAAAAATAGATTGATGGTCGAATTGAGTTTGTCCGTCTAAACACAGAGTATTGAAATGTGGAAGTCTAAAACCAAATTCATTTATTGACACACAAAACAGAATACTTACAATCAAAATGGCATTTAATTGAAAAAAGTACTTATATTATTTATAGCCATGAGGACAATGTCCCAAAAACATGTGTAGGTCCATAATGACAAAAAGCAGTGTGGAAATACGTACATATTTAAACGCTATTTAAAAGCAAGTAAAAAATGACTTAGAGAATATAATGCAAAAAAGTGAACACCGCCGCCCATGGACATCAGCTACACCAGAAGGAGTGCATCCGCACTCCTTCACACCATCATCATCATCATCATCATTTCAGCCAATAGACGTCCACGGCTGACATAGGCCTTCCCCAAAGTTCTCCACACAGATCGGTCCTGTGCCACCCGCATCCAATGGACTCCCGCGACCTTCATTAGATCGTCGGTCCACCTGGTGGGAGGCCTCCGTGTGTGAACACTTAAGAAGATATAGGTTCATATCTTGAAGATTTGAATGCCTTTGCTACTCATATGCACAAATTATGCCACACAGGAGACCTCAGTCAGACCCGGATCCAGAAACCGCTTTTGAACCGGAAGTCCCTCTCATATTTGTCCTTGCAAATATATTTGTTGTGTACAACATTAAATAATCCTACAATGGGTAGTTTTACTGGAAATCATTAGATAGGTAATTATGTATTTTGATGCATCTGAGCCCTTTAACCCCAGCCCTAAATCATGAAATCATTATCACAACAATTTAGGTATTGTCATAAGTACTCGTACACGATATTTCTTCACAAAAATTAACGTGTATCTGCTGTGGTATACATACTCTTATAATTTAAATTTGAAACATTCGAAGCGAAGCTACAGTAGGGTCTGTCGGTTGTCAATTCGGTTCGAAGCTACAGTAAGGTCTGTCAATGGCACGGTCCGAAATTATAGCAGGATTTGTCAATGGCAAGAAATTAGATAAAGTAATTTCTACAATTCCAGAAACGTCAGTAGCAGTTTCCGTAGATTTAAATCAGAGCTTTCTATCGGAGAAAGTGTTCAAACTGCAATTGAACGATCATAAAACAATAATTATTACGAGATATTCGCTACAAAGTAATGCTTAGTACCTAACTAATTTATGAGATTCGTTGCGAACCGAACGCCATGTAACCATTATATTCAATGGACAATGACTATAGGCCACGATGGCGCAGTGGCTAAGGTGTTCGCCCAAAGCGTGAAAGGTCCCGGGTTCGATTCCCGGTCAAGTCAATTTAGGAACTACATTTTTCTAAGTTTTCTTTGGTCTGGGTGTTTTGTCGTCATCCGGTACTTATAGTACAGTGTACCCTAGTTTGAGACCAGGTTTAAATGCGCCAGACAATCACACTAATCACTGTGATTGTCTGGCGCATTTATTTTTTATTTTAATGATATCTAATTTGCCTGTTATTCCCTTATCTCTTACTAAATTTTCACATCATGTCAATAGCAATGAGTTCAAAAAGTTCTGAATTGCTAGAAAAGTAAAGATTAAAAAAAAAGTGATATGTGGCAGACAAGCAGACGAATCACTTGACGGTAAGCGATTGCCGCCGCCCATGGACATCAGCAACACCAATAGAGTTACAAGTGTACTTTCGGCCTGTTAGTTAGCCCCCTTTTCCCCGATTGGGCCTCCGGTACCCTCAATTACTCGGCGAAATACAGCGCAGGCGCTGCTTCACGCCGGTCTTCTCCACAGAAGCGAGAGGTGGTATCACTCCGGTCGAGCCGGCCCATTCATGCCGAAACGTGGCTCGCCCACCACAGCGGATTACGAGTAGCTTAGAACTTGGCACATACCTACTAAATCTGTTGTTCCCGCCTGCGTCATAGGGTGTTAGGATTATATAAGGACGACGTATGAAAAGTTTGCGGTAAGCGATGATTGTGTGGTGGAAAGAAGTATAAATGCCATTTAACTTCGGCAAGCGTCTAATGGTTTGCCACCGCTGTCCCACACAACGATGACAATAGCATATCTGAGGCTGCAGACAGAAAAATCTAATTACAACATCTGGATTAGTCACAGCCGGGGCACAAAATACACACAGAAGGTAGACTCAGCCTGATTTTGAATTTAGAAGAGTTCGTTGACATATGCTAGGGTTAGTTGCCCGTCATGAGTACATAAGCGCACGGCCTCTACCACAGACCTCGACAGTTCGACAATCTTCTGTCATAGGCTAGGATTAATGTGGTCGAAAAGGCGTATTTCCCCGTTAGTGCGCATGCGTGAGTACATGACACGTTTTTAGCTCTTAGTGGGCAGCCTACTTTCTGTGTGTTATTATTTTGTGGCCGGGGTGCAAGCTTTGTGCTCTCTGCTTAGCATGCAACTGTGTCAAAGACAATAAACTTTCAAAAACGCATGCGCCCGGAGCTTCGTGACATTTGTGTGACCTTTAGAGATGTTTCACACGTAAATAGTTTGGATGTGAACGATCAATCTGGGTTCAAGGATAAGAGGCTGATAAACTGAGTAAGATGTGTTAAATATTTTGTTCGTTATTGTGTCTGGAAAGTGATGAACACTGTAGCTTGCATATTATTATTTAGTTGCACCGAACAAGATTTTATACTATCTATAGGCGAAATCTAACAAGCGGGTCCACTGTTGGTAAGTAATTACCGCAGCCAATGAAGCATTTGCGAGATAAGAGGGGTCGTTGATGCGTTGCCGGTCTTTTAGAAAGGACGACGGTCTTCTCTTGAAGTAAGAAGAAGTGTTTTTATGACATAGGTGGCAGACGAGCAGACGGATTACCTGCATTTAAGCGATTTCCGTCGCCCATAGACAGGCGCAACACCTAGTGGAGCTTTTAATCCCCTTTCTCCCTCGATTGGGCCTCCGGTAACCAAATTCAACCCGTCGAAAACACAATGCAGGCTCTGCTTCTTGCCGGCTCTTTTGTGAGGCCGTGGTATCATTCCAGTCGAGCCGGCCCATTCATGCTGAAGCGTGGCTCTCCAACGGTGAAAAAAGGCCATGCACTACTGCTCTTTGTCTTTTTATTATCACTCGTAGCTTTACCCTTCATACGTATACGTTGCATTCTGTAATGATATGGAATTAATTCTTTACTACAGTCTTTCCCGATAGTTGTAATTTGATAAAGGTAGGTTAGGCATAAGATACATTTATTCTTGTCTTCTTAGGTACTAACCTAAGAACAAAAGAAGAGACGTCTGTCTCTTACTGTTTGCTTATTTCTTGAACGGCGGTGACTATTTTGTGCCCGTCTATTTGCCTATAGTAAAATTTGATGTTCAACATTTAATTTTCGCTTAGCAAACTTCGTATCCGACATGTAGTTAGCATTTTTGAAAGTACTCGAAATATAATTGGATACTGTACTTTTTATGGCTGTTCAAAGGTCATCGACCTAAAAATTGGGGTCCAGTCTAATCGAGAGCTAAGTCGGTTACTTTTTAATTCTTTTGGCCTCCGCATTCACCTTGCAAAGTGGAAGACCTCTGTTTATGGTCGA
The DNA here is from genome assembly GCA_014851415.1 of Cnaphalocrocis medinalis. Classification (NCBI taxonomy): domain Eukaryota; kingdom Metazoa; phylum Arthropoda; class Insecta; order Lepidoptera; family Crambidae; genus Cnaphalocrocis; species Cnaphalocrocis medinalis. The sequence continues at coordinate 14,416,318 of CM026276.1, forward strand.
TTGTTTCTTTTTCTTTTTGAGAAAGGAACTGAATCGTGATGCGATTTTAACGATAATGTCACGAGCCGCTGTTTAATTGTTCGCCGATACAAAGATAAGCGGTGATGCTGGCCGCTATTAGATTAATCTTAATGAGTTTGTTTCGTGTTTAATTAGGATTGTAACTAACTAACAAGGGTGGCGCAGTGAGCTTAGGCCTCCAAAAATAATAGCTTCTAGATCGGTCCTGTACCTTCTTCTGCCAGTAATCAGCCTGAAGTCCAAGGAAATATTTTTCTACTTTATCTCTCTGGAGAGAGAGGTACTTTGGATACCTCGACAAGCTCTTTTTGCCTCCGCTCTCCGAGACGAAATAGATTTCTGCCGCCCCCTAAAAATGTCGCCCAGGATGGTCGACCCTCCCGCACCCACTACGCTACACTACTGCGATTCAGCATCTTGTCTTATTTCGCCATATAAATCTACGGGCGGTGGTCTGCATTTATCAATATGCTCCACCTGTAGCATAAAAAGCTTACAATCAAATTAATTAGCTTTAGTTCTAATGATGTGAGATTGCTAGTATATTAATGGCTATTTTTATGTGCTATAAATTGTCCCAATTTGAGTCAATCGTGACTGAGACCACTTATCATTGCATCAAGTCAAATCTAAAAGTAATAAAAACTGCTATCTATGGTACCTATAATATGAAGTGCTAAGAAAGTTAAAATTTATTAACTGACAGACAGACAGGCTGATTTGGTGAAAGGATCATCACTTGATTATTAAAATACTATTAATATGATGTTAGATCTAAATCGTAAATCAAATTTTTCAGGCTAATAGTTCTTGCAAACAATACTTAATGTTAATGGGCTAAGACTTTCTAAGCTTTCTAGATTTATAAAAATAACAGTAGTAATCGTCTTACCATGTTTTATTCAATTTACTTAATTGCTAAAAATGTAATATAAAATTATTTTACGTCCAATGTAAGATGATACTACGTACTTACAGTGGCTAACATTGTGACAAGTCCATAAATTTGACAATAGACTTGTCCCACTTCTAGCCATAGATGGACCAAGTAGTCGGTCGATGACTTAAAATAATACATTCCTTTATAACGACACGATAAAAACGCCTTCCAATTGGGCCGTTGTGGTTCGTACCCGAGCATGCGTTTTCCTAAATCAATGTGCATTTCTACTAATTAACACATACATCTGCTCACACACTGCATACTCGTACACAGCCACACAGCTCTGGTTTGTGATCACCAATCCGCATTAGGCAAGCGTGGTGATTAAGCCTAATCCCATCATAGTAGTGATAACATGATTTCTATGATGGAAGCCTTTGCCCTGCAATGGGACAGTTATTGTATAGGCTGATTCTTTTGTTTTATCTACGTCTGAGATTTTTTAAGTACTAGTTTTACTTATGTTACTCGTAGGTCATACAAATTTAAGTTGCGCAATGTTCACGGGTCATGAATATGTATGTTTGAAGCATTGATGAAGTAGTCACATTGCTTAGTATATTATTAATTATATTATAAGAACACGCTCTGATTAGAATATTGCCCTAGGTCATTCACGATTGGACAAGCACAACTCGTTTCAAGATCGAAAGTTATAGATTTTGCAATTGTAAAGAAAGTTATTTTGAATTACACAGGCAAAAATTTAATTCATTTTTTTATCAATAACAAAAATCTCGATACTCAGCATTGGGTGGATGTAGGCTGACATGATGATGATGATGAACAAAAATCTGACCGAATTAGATTGTATATGAATGGTTTTTATTGCGAATTAGATAACTAAGTACCTATATTTAAGAAAACCGGCGTGAAGCTGCGCTTGCGCTGTATTTGCTGAGTGAGTGAGTGTACCGGAAACCCAATTGAGGTAAAAGGTCGGCAGCGCACTTATGACTTCACTGGTGTTGCTAGTGTCTGCGGGCGACGGCAATCGCTTACCATCAGGTGATTTGTCTGCTCGTCTGCCAGTGCCACCTATCACATAAACAGAGTATGGAATGTACTGCTCAGTATAATCTGGTCATTCATTTTCAAAGCTTCACGCACTATATTTTAGCTAAAAAACGAAATGAGGTGTCTCTGTCTACACCACATTTTTGCGTTTGGACATTTCCCTAAGCCTTAATTAAATAAATGATATTATACTTACCTTGAATATTTTTTCTCAATTAGTGCAGTTCGTAGGTATAATTTGTATATTTAGTTAATGCACAAATACCGCAAGATAATTAGGGTATAAAGTATAAATAAAATTTACGACCGTTAATGACAATAAAATATGCGTAATATCATTAAACCCGGTATAGCAATGAGTGGGTACTTTGTTAATTGTCTAAACGCACTTACGCATTTTTGACCCAGTTATTCCTTATTTTGCAATTAAGTAGTATTTTAATAGTGAAATTACATTGTTTATATCCCGAGGTTATGTTTTGAACTATAAACGAAATGAATGAATACCCAAGAAGTGCCATTGTAGCCAACATTGTGCTTTACGTCTTCAGGTTTCTGTTGGAAACTTTATTTTACCACTAGATTTTAACCTTTAGTTGCAATAAAATTTCATGTCTTTGTATAAGGCTAAATAGGTCTAAGAACATAGGTACTATTATTATACTATTAATGTTTTCCCCATCATAATTTCTATGTTTGAAAGGGTTCATAGGGTTATGGGTTTCTATGTTTGATAGGGGTTAAATAGGGATTTATTATGAATAAATGGTTTGGTATGTTTTGAAAATTGAGTTGATTAATCACTTAATTCGTAGTGATTCAGTTAGCAGGAAAAATCCCTAAGTATTACTAAGATAAAGAAGTAAACACGAACTATTCAATTGTGTCTCCAGTTATGTAAATCCTTTTATGTCTTATCAATCTTGAACCTTATATTTCAAAATATAAGAGTTCCAGTTACAGTTTTGCAAGCCGGCGAAATCGTGAGCAGGCACGCAATGCCGGGTCCCGGGCCTAGCTAGCTAGACCAGTTCTTCGATAGGCATTCAGTTACCCAACTCTAATTGTCGACCTAATGTTGCTTAATTTTGATATATCAGAACTAGTTATGTTATATGACTCATTACTATTGTTCAAACGTGATGGTGGACTGATTAGCTGTCGTGTAAGCAACGACTGGTGTCGTGGTGTGAGGATAAAATCTTAATCTTTAATGATAAGTTACACGCAGTTACCACTTAATGTGAATGAGTACTGTTAGACCAGTATACCCTAACTCGGCGGTGTGGGTATACTTAGTGAGGAGAACAGCTGCACGTGTCAGAGAGCTTCTCAAAGAATTAGGGTATCCACAATTTGTTGACATAATATAATACTACGAGGCCCGGAGTTCCAATAACAAGAGTGCTGGGATACGCCTTAGACTATCGTCATCCTTTGGTTGCTTTTGCTTATCCATTTACGTATACATGGGGTAGGTACATGCATTATTATTTGGTAATCGCATAGGTACTTACATGTTTTTATTAAACTATAGGCCAACGCTTGACCACAATCGCACTTGATGGAAAGTGACGATGAAGTCTAGGATTATTCGCGTTTGCCTAGAAGATGCCTGTTCACTCTTACCTTAAAGATGGTGGAGATTTTATCAAGAGGGGTGTAATGTTCTTTAATTGATTTGATAAATGAAGAATGCTGCGAACCGGTTTATTACTCATTATAAGTACCTAATTATACTTTGGGAAACACTAATTATAGCCTATTAATATTTCCTATGTACATACATAACTGAAGAATAACTTAAATTTTATAATGCATTGATTCCACTATATTTATTGATAGGTGTATCTGAAAAAGAATCTAGGTATTTATTGCTAAAATGCATTTAAGTAACCATATTATGATAGCCATAGATTAGGCAACTAACGCTATAAAACTTATACTTAAATATCACGATAAAGATGAAGCAAAACCCTAGAGGAATTTGTCAATTAAAATTTACTAGCTATTTGCGAAACCTTTGCGGCGATATAAAATAAATTAATTTATTCTACGAATAATAACACTAATACTTAGTTTCTTACTCTGCGCTGGTAATGATCGAAAATATTTCACTGAATTGAAATTCATGTGTTCTTTAAATTTTCGCATTGCATTATACAGGAACACACAGGAAGACACGATCGCGTACAGGAAGTCACAGCCATGGCAGGCTACCCACAAAGAGGACTGACGATCTAGTGACGGTCGCGGGAATTCCTTGGATGCGGGTGGCACAGGACCGATCCGTGTGGAGAACATTGGTGGAGGCCTATGTCCAGTAGTGGACGTCTATTAGCTGAAATGATGATGATTGCATTCTAACTATTATTATTTTAAACGGGAATTAACGCGACGTTTATTTTAAGCACATAATTTTATACTTACTGCTTGACGTTTCGGCTGCGTTACAGCAGGTGGTATCAAGCGGACACAAAAAATCCGTCGCGTGAATTCCTGTCTATAATAATAATAGTAACATTCGTGTGGTCTCAAAAACCGCCCTAGTCAACATTCACTTCGATATAGTGTTTCAGGAACTGATCTCGAAGACCAGGTGGTATGCCTGTCACCTTTCCGCCATGATTTTGACCATGGGGACTCGAGGTGATCGTCTCTGGACCTCGGGCCCGGTGTATGAATACCGACATGCATGACGTTGTTTGTGTGTCGTGACTTTTCTTACCAACTTTTGGTGCAAGCTGTACGATAAATTAGGCTGCGTTCTATGTATCGGGGTAATTTGAGTAAGGATATTTCCAGTGCAGCAGATAAATCTGGTCAATTCGAGATCGAGGATACAACTTCTACTCCAAAAAGATGTATTTTTGTCCGAAATATTTGTAATAGATCTCGATAATAGCTACTATTTAACCTTGAAATTTATTAGAAGTAACACTTATTATTTGTAATAAGACAAAAAAATGTAACAGTAACCTATTTTCCAGACAATCTCCTTATACATAAAAATTAATTCATTCGAAGTTTGAGTAAACCTCCAATTTTTTTTTGCGATGGCTGCAAGTGGGAACTTATCTTGTACTTTCACTTTCGAGATTTTATTGAAACTTCCCATTCAACCAATTAACGATCAACTACCTAAATTAGCCTTTACAAATTAATATTTAATGAATGTAAGTAGGTACTTAATGAGATGATAAATATTTTACTCAGAGTTAATGTAATGGGACATTTTGGAATATTAATATTTGTAGTATCCTTTTATCAACGGCTTACCTGAATATTGATTGATAGATATTTTATTTAAAGCAAAGGTTTTTTTCGGAATTCTTCGGAAAATTAAGCCACTTATCGCTACAGATACCTATCTGTGACAAGCAGGTGTCTATCTGTAAGCAAAATAATTTAGTGAAAAAGTCTAACAACCCACTGAGTTTTTTTTTGCAGAATCCAACATTAAAAACCAGCTCATTAGATTATGTTTCTTTTTCTAATTTTATTCGAAACCTATAGATTATTTTTATAATTGCCTATCGATTCTCGGGCAGACCTGGAGGCCTAAAATACAGGGTCGCATTAGTTTAGGCTCCAGTTCTCGCAGTATCTTTGTGCAATGTATCTAAGTTTATAACAAAGTCTTCTATGAATTATGTATTGGTTTGTTTGAGAAAAATAAATGCGTACTTTTTTTTTATTTTTTGTGTTATATTTTCACTATTAAATATGCAGATATTTAATAGACTTCGCACATGCGTCACCCGAACGTGGTGTAGTAAGTTGCAGTGCGCCTGCGCAGCCACAATGGGCGCAGCAGGCAATACAGAGCAACCTTCGAAAGGAGCCGCACGTACACACGGACAGTAGACAGATATTTTATATAGAGATTATTCAAGTAAGCTGCAAAATGAAAAGCCTACTTTTTGTCGTCGGTTTGACTTTAGGATTAGGTGAGTGTTTTGTTTAATAATTTAGAATTTTTAATGGTCATTTCAGTCTGTAAAATTTTGATTTCTTCATAATTTCAAACAACCCTTTCTATGAAAGAAATCACATTATAATTTAATTAAATAATGTTTCTAATACTTTCCATACTTTTAGTTAACTATGGCGATTTATTATAAATTTATGAAGGAATTTTCGAGAGATTAATAGGTAATCGTTAGATTTTTAGCGGAAATCGTATCAAGAAGGTCCTTTTCACACTTTAAGTTAACTATTGCATTTTATTATAAAAGTATATATGCGTAATGTGTTAAATTAATTTAGCATACCTACTATGGAATTTTTGAGAGACAATAATCGTCGATTTTTATGAAAATTTATACGGGCGTTTTCCTAATTACGCTATTAGGAGATGTATTATGAAAGTTAAATAAATTCGGCAGTGAAATATTTATGATTAGTGTTTAATTAACTAACAATTAAGTATTTAACGAGTTACACGATACTATTTGTAGTATCACTTAGTATGTGGGGAAGTCCGAATCCTGTTAAATACCTTGGATTTCATTTTTCAATTGATTTATGGAATAAAGCGGATGTGTTTCAATTAAATTAATTATTTTTAATTCACATATTCAGAGGGATTTTAAGGGAAGTATTTCCTTTTTAAACAGCTTAAACTTTACTGTCTTTACAGAGCTGAAATTAAGTAGTGTAAATAAATAGTGTATTATCAATAAATATTTTGCCATGAGAAAAATATATTTTCCCAAATAAACGGATCCTGAACTCCCTCTTTTATCTTCTAGTTTAAATGGTTTCCAAAGACAAACCCGCCTAAATTGTACCTACTTATAATTAAACTTTGTATACCCAAATGTTATTCGATAAAGCGTATCTTTCAAGATATCTCTCACTTAAGAAATTCTTAACATTTTTTTAATTTTAATTTACTTTAAATTATGTAATTGTATTTCCTAGTTACCAATTTGTTTCTATTTTATTACCTATTAGTATTTATCTCTTAGTTTATCCATATAATTTCTGGATCAAATCGTAAGGTTAAGTCAGTCACTTTAGCTTTGTGACCTTGAGTATCTGGCTACAATTTCCTAGTTTGTCAACTAGCTTTGGCTTAATTGTCGCTACTCTATTATAAGGTGACTACAGATATTAAGATTAATTAGGTAAGCGGTATTTAAAATGTTAAGAAAAGGGCACTAACTCGCGGCTAGTTTTCAATGATAACGCTTTGAATGTTAATTGGTAAAGTTGTGCACTGTTACTTATTGGTATTCAAGTATCGTGACAGGTCAGCGTCCTGTGTTTGATTTATAGAAAGGACTGGCATGCAAAAAGGGATATTAATGATTGAGAACTAGCTCAATTAAAACAATAAATGAATGGTAAAAAGTTGCATTCATTCTTTAATCGTGACCTTAAATTGGTAATAGTTAAATAAGTCAATAGGTATCGTTAAGTTGTTGATTAGAGATATTATACTGTCAATAAACTTAGGCTTTATGTATAAAAACAGTCTAATTTATTAAAGTCTTTTTGTCATCTATAGTGACGGACTTAAGGGTTAAAAGGACATTCATGAATAAGAGCTAAGTATGTAGTAAAAATATATGATGTTTTTTTCTATTTCGGAAAGTTTGTTTGCTAATAAACTATTAAAATCTAAAAATAAGACTAAATATCTTCTTATCAATCTTGAACGTAGAAGACTTTATTGAAAAAATAATAATTTAGTCATTATATCACAATTTTCTACTCACAAAGGTGCATGACATAGGATTGTGCTATGCTAACGATCCGTAAAATCAAAATGTAACTTTAAGAAATTTGCATTGATTGAATAGAATTTTATTCAATAGACGCAAATTTTGCACCGCCTCAACATTCGAAACTGTAAATAACAAAAAGTTGTGTAAACAGTTTCGTTGGTCTCACACGGCCCATTTGGCACGTGGGGTGGTTTCAACAGGCGACAAGGTTCCGTGACAGTGCTCTGCAGTTCAATGGGCAAATTGCCCTTGCAACACGTGCCGGGGAGCTTGTAGACGAGCGACTTTTAGGTTAGCGTCTGTTTGCGACTCACAATTTGCTATACTAGGTGTATCTATAAATATTTATATACCTTAACACCATCGACGGCCTCGATGGCGCAGTGGCTTAGGTGTTCGCCCGAAGCGCGAAAGGTCCCGAGTTTGATTGCCGGTCAAGTCAATTTAGGAAATTACATTTTCTAAGTCTTGGCTCTGGGTGTTCTTCAGTTAATGATCGTTATCTGGCATTCATAGTAGAGACAGGCTGTGGAACAGGGGTTGCCCTAGGATGAGACCAGGTTGATTGGTGTTGATTGTCCGGCGCATATTTTATTTATTGTTTATTTATTTAACCACGTTTTCTATTAACCACTCCGAACAACATTTGTTTTATGCGAATTTCCAAAAGTCAATGAACTGTCGCCGTATGTCAGCAATCATAGTAGCTCTACTGTAACGCTGTTTTTTTATGTGGTAGGTGGTAGACGTTTAGACAGATCACCTGATGGTATGATGGTGATGGCGAATGCCACCATCCATAGATACCCGCGACACCAGTCAGTCACAAGTGCGCTGCCAAGCTTTTTAACCCCCTTTCTCCCCTGATTGGGCCTCCAGTTCTTTCATTCACTCGGCAAAATACAGCGCAGGCGCTGCTTTACGCCGACCTTGAGGCCATTGTAACGCTCAGATAGAGTCACCCCATTCATGCCAAAGCGCATCGCTCTGTTACGGTAAATCCCAGCTGCCAGTAAGATCGTATTTGATGGTACCAATTACCGCCATGACTAATTGTTCGTCACTGATTTCAGTTGCCGACTGTCTAAAGCTTATTTTTATCATTTATTGAAAGATTTTATTATTTTTTATCTTATTGATGTCTCTTGTAGTAATTGGTCATTAACCGTTATTGTACGTAATCTGTCGCTCGTCTGCAAACCCCCTAAGTAGATTAGGCAAATCCACGGAACGTAGGACGCGTGAGTGAAAGGAGGACGATGTATTGACGGCGGTGTGATCGGCTCTATATAGTTTAGAGGCATCTGCCGTTTACCACATACCGTGGGTAATTGAAATAAGTGCTTGCACTAAATTGATTTGAGGGTGTAGCGGTTTCATCAGTGAACTTCCTGCTTATCTAATCTTGTTTAATAACGCTAGGTGCTATCTATTCATTTTATGTAGGTATATACACATAGTATACACTTAAAAGCTACTCTTAGGTATATGCTCTTAAGTGTCATAATCTATTATTTTACTTTTTATAAAGGTTAAATCTATAGACAACGACAAGTATTTTAGGTGAACCAAAAAAGCGAAACGCTTGCGCGATAAGTAGGTACCTATTACGAGTATTGACGCCTAACATCATCTATTGTGGCAATGGAAGCTGTCCTATATCGTAGTGAGGGCAGACGAATAGTTGAGTACATAATATTTTTATTAAAGATGTCCTCACGAGGCTATTTGATTTGAAGAAATAACTATTAGGTGTTTCAAAATGGCTAAAGTATGTTAGGTACTTAAAAAATAAAATATCTGACATAATACATTTTACTGTCTAAACTATTTCAGATAATTATAATTTAACGACATGTGCAAAAAATATGGCAAACTGACGTAATAATACTCCAATTACTTACTCATTGCAGAAAGCGTGATTTCATATTGCACTCTCGTTAAATTTTGTCCAAAAACTAAATTATATGGCAATAAAAAAACAGTTGCACGCTATCGATGACGTAATAAAAATTATAACGTAAGCAACACGGTCAAGAGCAAGAGGCAGTTAGAATTGGGTGAAACGCGACACTTTGTATGGTTTCCCAATAGGCGAGACATATCTCACTGAACAGCCTAGCGAAACATTCTTGCTACAGAAATAGGTATGGTACAGGTCACCACAAGTTGGGATACGATACAATCGAATCATACGATTATCACCTTAATGTCAAACACATTTGGTTCAAGATCAATTCAAGAAATTTGACAGAGTGTATGTACCACAAAATACCCAACCTAACAACACATAGGTTGTCGGTACATATCTTGATAGATAACTGGCAGTCAGACATCCGGGTAGGAATGACGAATTGTTTTGATATCTAGCATTTTAGAACAACAAAACCAAAGTTAGAATATCGTACGATCGACTAAGACATTTTCCGTTTCGAAACAATTGCAAGCTAAAAACTGGAACAATCGAAACGTGCTGTAAAGTTCATGTAGCGCCATGTTAAAGTTTACCTACCTTCTCTAACTACCTACCAAAATACTCGTTACAAAAAAGGTGGATAGTATCATTCCTGCTTGTAGGTATATAAATACCTATATTATACTTGTATAGACTAATTATTAGTCGCTCGCCATTTTTACGTCCATCTTGTGAAGGTGCGTAAAGACACATAACAAACACATAAGAAATTTCTTCAATCGAACCTCATCTTACTGTCAAACACATAAGGTTGAATATTACGAGTAATTGAGGTAATTCAACAGGTTGTGATAACCTGATGTGTGACTGTCTGTTATACCAAATTTAATGAAAGAAAAAAATAAAAGATTTTACAACAAAAAGGTTAGGACCACTTTTTGTCTATCTAAAATTCTAAACGATGCAAATAAATAAATCATAATAAAATGATTCGTTCATTTATTTTTGTTACTTTATATATTTTCTGTTATACTTTATTGAACGAATTTCTCATACATATCTTATGTATGCTGACTCTATATTATTATATTATTAAGTATATACTTCATAACCTATGAATAACAACATTTTCTCTCAGTTTCAGGCCAAGAATTCGACTGTCCCGATAAGACCGGATTCTTCCCAGACCCGTACCAATGCGATCTCTATTACAAGTGCTCGAAAGGTCAGTATCGATTGAAAGGTCATACTCGTAGTATGCAACGTAAAAGTCGCTTGTATGAGCCTGCACATAACAAAAGATGTCTAAATGCAATTGTATTTAATGCCAATTATGGCTGCTAGAAAATGAACTGTGCAGTCTATTTCAACAGGACGAATTTAAAAGGTTATTTTTTATGTGAATAGTTGGCAAACGAGCAGGTTAAGTAATTGATAGAATATCCAGTACACACAATTTTGTACAAACGATAATTAGTGCTTAAATCTTTATCTGCCAATTAGTGCACAATCAATAAGGTAATAAACGTTTCAAGGAGTGCATGTGCATAAATAAAGCAAGTTAGATGGCTAGTGTGCTAAATGTTAAGTAGTAAATCATATTTTACATTCCTTCTTACAAGAAATACTTGATTTTTTTAAAAGTACCCAATGATTTATTTGATTATTTAACCTATCAAGGTTTGTTTGGCAAATATTTTGCCGAGTGAGTGAGGGTACCAGAGGCCCAATTAGAGGGGAAAGGGGGTAAAAAAACTTGTGACTCCACTAGGAGTTGCCGGTGTGGACGGCGACAATCGCTTATCATCAGGTAATTCGTTTGCTCGTCTACCACCTATCACATAAAAAAATATTGAAAAAAAGTGAGCGAAATGAGGCTGGTATTATATTATATTCTGATGATTTTTCTATAATTCAATTTGCTAAATAGACTCTATTTGCCGAACTCAGAGAAGTAATTTTAACTTTACTATTGACGTCAATAATTGAATAATTGACGTCTTCAAATTCGGCAGTATGACTATTTACTGAAGAAAAGTTTACGTATTTTGCGAGTTAAAAATAAACATTATAATTGTCTGTGGGTAATTAGAAAGTTAACTTTGTATGCCGTCATTGTACTCGTATGCACCTATTAACCTGCATAAAGAAAAAAATGCAGTTGAATTTCTTGAAATTAATTTCGTTGACGGTTAATTGGCCTCATAACAGTTTTTAGAATTTTTTCCACGTTAGACCACGATGTTACAATAACAAATAGAGTGTGAAAATTCTCAGCTGTTCTGTACAATAGACTAAATTGTATGAACAAAAATTGCTGTGGCTTCTTAGTAATTAAACTGAGAAAAAATATATTTTTCGTGTTTACCTATAGATGATGTAGATAGAGATCTTTGATAAGATTTATATTTGATGAACTAGCACTTTCTTTTTTCCCAGTCTATTGTTTCTTATTTCTTAAAATTCGTGTCAAATTTCATTGTTTTTCAAATATTCACAGTTTATGAGTATTTTTCATTACTGGCTGGCATGGTAAACTTCAAATATATATTTTTTTGTTTTTCTATAGTCAAATAGTTCTCAAATAGTTCTCAATCACTCTACTATTTTGTCGAAGACAACTTTTATAGGTAGTTGGTAAATCAGAGATAACTTTAACCAACTCAAATGTTGTTATAGTGTAGGTAATTAAACTAAACTAATTTAATACCTACTATTAAAGTATTAATTTTGGTAAAGCAACACTTTGGTTTTAAGTGTAATTTTGCCGATGTAAGATTAAAGAATCAGATACTATTTAAGAAAGGACATGATAAAGTTCAAGTAAGAGAAAGCGTATGGCCCAATTAATTCATAAGAACGGAAAATATCTACTTACATTTAAACTTACCGAAACCGAAAATGCAAAAGAGAATGTACCTACTTACTAGTCCGGTTTGTGAGAGGAATTTTAAAAGGGAACATTCAGAATTGGTGTATGTAGAATGTAAAATAGGTTTCCTCTCTATTATGTTTCTGCTTGTTACATGTTACGTCTCCGGAACTGAACCCGAGACCCCGAGATCATGGCCCGGTACTTAAAACACTAGACCCCGGGCGGGGTGACGTACTTACGTAAATTCTCGAAAATCATATTACTTCTGTACTAAGGCAGTTTACATTTTCCGTACGTAATTGTCTGATGTTTAATAATTTTGTCAAGGAATGTAAAAGTTGTAATAAAACGCAGTGACCTTAAGAAGCGCATAATAATATAATGTGTAATGGTACCTAATTGACCTTAATACAATCGTAGTTCAAACATAGTTTAATGTTGAAACAAAAATATTTTAATAGGTATGAAGTTCTACAGTTGCATATTCTCATGAATATTCAACAGTGATTTAACTACTTATCTAAATAGAGTCCAAAGACGAACGAAGTACCATTGTACCAAATAAAACGTAAAATATAGATCAGTACGTAAGCAATAATACAAGAGGATATACGTAGGTTTATATGTTGCGCAAAAAAAAAATTTCGCATCCTACATCAGCAAAAAAAAACAAATGATAAAAAAAGTAACGGATACCTACTTACCTATCAAAGTTTATGCAGCAATTATACGCAAGACACAACACGTCGATAGAAGAAGATGAGCAATTTTAAAACCATTTTTTATGAGCACAAGACATTGCACAAAACCTTACATATTGCTAAGTATTAGCCGGAAACCCTTTTATTTATAAAAATAGTCCAGGAAATACCCTAACTGTCCCTGACAAGTCCTGTACAATAAGTTAGTATAACCAGCCGTATTATATCAAAACACCCATGGAACCCCGTCCACATTTCGTTCAGATATACTTCAATTAGGTATCCCATCGTAACATTGCATTGTCAGTAAAAGTAAAAAACTAACTATGTTTTTCTCTGCATTTTGACAGGTCAACCGGAAACGAAACTGTGCCCTGATGGCCTGGTATTCTCCGACGAAAACCCCAACAAGGAACGCTGTGACATCCCATCCAACGTAGACTGCGGAGACAGAAAAGAACTGCGTAAGTCATGCTGTAATTTGTCTACTTAGCTTGAAGGTATTTTATCCGAATAAGACTTATCGGCAATAATCTTACTCGTAATATTTATAAGGCCTACCTAGCCTCAGTTAAGTAGTTAATTCTTTTTATTATTGCCAAATCAATGACTGTAATCTAAATAAATAAATCTTCCAAAAACTATCTCCTGATCTCCTGTGTTCTACGAAGTCTTAACATATTTTAAAATATTTAATCACAATGATTGTCATTTTCAGAGGAGCCCAAACCAACCAAAGGATGCCCGAGACAAAACGGTTACTTCAAACACCCAGACCCACAGGTACATTTATTTGTTTTGCTTACCACACTATCCTATGTATATTATGTCTATGATAATAAAATATCACTCTTTGATAGTAATTAACCAGAATATAAGAGGATATAAGAAGCGCAAAGATTCAAATCTTTGTATAAACGGTGACCTGAGACTGCGAAACTGAATAAAAAATGTAGCATTTTTGAAATAGAAAAAAAAAGAATCGTGCAAATGATTGTTTGTTTGTTTGTTTAGGAAATGACGAACATACAGTTTAAAGTTTTCACCAAAAATACTCTAACTTTCATAAATTACTAAAAGGAAAGTCTGAATGTATAACTTAAATACTGATGATACCAGGATGAGTTTTTTGAGAAAAAATATATTATATTTATATTCATTTATCTACCTTCCTACCGCCGCGTCGCCAATTTATCCTTAGTAAATAAAGTAAATAAGTTGGTAAAAAGTTTTAATTGGTGTATAAATCGAAGTTTCCGCATTAAAAGAAAAAAAACTAAATATTTATCTATTATACTCTGTAGCAATATTTTGCAATTACTTATTTATTAAATAAGGCATTTAAAAATAGCGACAGTTTCACCCGAAGAACGTCGATAAATTATTAACTTCAAGAGAACCTAATTAAACTGTCGCATTAATATTTATATGAATAAAATATTTCAGGCGTGCGACAAATTCTACTACTGCTCTGACGGCGTGCCCCACGAGCTGCCGTGCCCCCCCGGCCTGTACTTCGATGAGGAGACCTCCAACTGTGACTGGAAGGAGTCCGTCAACCGCCGCTGTGACCAGATCACCAAGGGTACGAATTCCTTTGTTGTTTTGTTTAATTAGGTGGGAGAATACCGTCGGCCCGGTGTAAAGGATTACCTTATTATACTCAAGTCCTGAGCTTTACTTCAATCAGCCAGTTGGCAGCACACTGTATAATAAGCTCTCTTACAAAATATACCTTATTCTTGGCCGGCAACGCATCAGCGACCTCTCTAATCTCGCAAATGTTGATGGGCGGCGGTGATTATCTTACATGCAGGTGACAAATTTGGTCATTTGCCGCCTCTAATATAAAAAAACACCTTCTTTCTGATACTGTATAACAAGCTGAAACGTAGGTTACGTAGGTAGGTATCCTTGATAATCTGCATGTAATATATGACATACTCGGAAACTACAAAACACCTACACGAAAAAACATTAATTAATAATCCTCCAACCGATTCAATTATGGCGGCCGATCTTAAACTTCATCCTCCTACTTACGCAGGATATATTATACGAGTAGTACTCAAGTGTGGGTGCAAACACTGCTGTATTCTCTATTCTTTTACTCTTTTAATTCAATGAGATACCAGAGTGACATAACATTAACTGTTCCATAAAAAAATATGGTTGGTACTCGTATGAAACAAAGCAAATGAAACAAATGTGCCTGATATGTTGTACTGGCAGTCATACAACGCAAAATGTTTGCAGTTACAAACATGAAAGGCGACGCAAGGTCAAAAATTGGTCAAAATGCACACATATTTTATTATTTAAAATGCTTGGAATTCCAAACTTTGGAAAAGTCATGTTAACGTTAATCCTTTTGGCTTATTCAATATTGGGCCTGTATCAAAATATATTTTATTTCTTATATGATTTTGCCCTACAGATGTCTTAGACGACGGCTTCTCCTGCCCCGACGGCGAAGTCATGGGCCCCAACGGCCGCGCCCTCCCGCACCCCACCTTCCCTCACCCCGAGGACTGCCAGAAGTTCTACATCTGCCGCAACGGTGTCCAGCCCCAGAAGGGCAGCTGTCCCTCAGGCAAGGTATACAACGAGGACACGTTCATGTGCGACGAGCCTGAGAAGGTTCCTGGATGGTGAGTTCTTGCTTTTATTAGTAATCATCATCATCAGCCTGTTGCAGCCCACTGTTGGGCTTAGTAAATGTACCTCTAAATAGATATCGTCATCTTCTCAGTTGCATCACTCTTTGCTGATGTAGCGTGCCTTACGATATCCCGCTGTCTCTCCCAGATACTAACATGACTATACTGTTACATTTTTTTCGTTTAAATCCCGTCACCCTCATAATAGGTAACACAAGTAAAGCCTTTATGGGCATATTAGATCATAAAAAGGAAAAAATAATACCCGTTCTATACATTTATTTATTGGTAAATATTCTTTCTTGTATGGAGCAGCTGATTTTCATTTTGCTTATTTTGATGATCTAACGCGCTAAAGGGGCTTTATTCGAGATTTGTAATAGGTTCTGTGTGTTTGTGCTTCGTTATTTCTTGTTTCCATAGCACAGGGGAAAACCTTGGTTCAGGATATGTGAGATACCTATCTCCATTTGTTATATTTTTTTTAGTTTTTAAATGACTTTTTATCATGTTTTCAGTGAAAACTTCTACGACGGTCAGCCGCTGGAGAAGAACAAATTACCGAAGAAGGCGTAGAGCGTGTCATACTTTATTTATACTTAAGTAACTAGTGAATATTGTACAATAAAAAAATAATACCAATGAATTTGTATGGTTATTTATACACGGTTAAATTTTAGTCGTTAATCCCGAAACCTTCATAATAGGTAACACGAATAAAGATCCTATACTAAGTAGCATGTTAGATTTAAAAATCCCTTAATCTAGTAAAAACGTATGGTAAGTTTATAAGAGATTTACAATGCCTTTCAGACAGTCATTATTTGTAGGTATACCTCCTTTCCTCAATAAACAAATCTCTGTTAAATAGAATGGCATTAAAATGCTATTGTATTTTCTTTCCACCGATTGTAATGAATCCGCTGCACTTTTGTAAGGATTGTACCTACTCTTCTTCTTAGTCTTCTTGCGTTGATACCCCAATTACTAGAGACGTGACCACTATTCTGTAGATTGTGCTTAATATTATTATTGACCGCTATTGGTGTCGGTCTGTGGCGCTTTAGATTGCGTTGTGGTCCATGGTTTCGAGAGCGGTGCGGATCTGGTCCGTCTAAAGGTTGTACACAAGTGTGGTAAGTAATTTCATCATCATCATCATGATTGCCTATTGTGGATCCATTCTTGGATGTAGGCCTCCTCCCTCTTCTTCCACTCCTGGCAATCCCGTGCCTGACTCATCCAGTCACGACCTCCGTGTTGTCGGATGTCGTCCACCCAGCGCTGCGGTGGTCTGCCGCACCCTCTGGTGTCTGCTCTGGGTCTCCACTCGAGGACTCGCCTTGTCCATCGGCTTTCGTCCATCCTCGCAATGTGTCCCGCCCATGTCCACTTCTTCTTTGCTATGACGGCTACGACGTCTTTTATTTTGGTCTTACGCCGGATCCAATCGTTGCGTGTCCGATCGCGAAGGGTGATCCCGAGCATCACTCTCTCCATGCATGGTAAGTAATTTAGGCTTTAGTCATTAGTTACTATGTTGACAAAAGTCAACAGACTTATGTGACTTGCGCCTCTCAAGCCCTGACCTAGGTCAGCTACTCCGTATCTCAATGAAGAGTAAAGTGAAAACAGTTCTTAACTCTTACTTCCGCTATCATCAGTGTGATATGGAGTATCTTTAGAAATCGATGCATTACTCCATGTAGTGTGGGACTCATGATGACTGATGATATTTTATTTAAATTACCCATACTCATACTTACGCAATGAATTTCTAAATCTCTCTACATAGGAGAGAAATATTTTAAGTACAAATACAAATAAACTTTATTGCTTATTAAATATACATATTAGAGGCATCACAGTTAGGTAGTAAGTTATTTATTATACGAGTACAATAAGCAAATGGAGGTGGCTCAGCTTGTGCTGCCACAGAATGATACAGTCCAGGCAACGCTGCTTTTCAGCCAATATCCACATGGTAGAAATCCCGTAAATGAACTATTAATTACTAAATTACTATTACTAATAAAATGGTGCCAAGTATTGAACTTCATTTGTCCTGTTGCTATCACTTATAGCTATACATACATCCACAAAGACGGTGTTGCCAACTTCTGTCATCAAACTGAACTTAAAATTAATCCTGCTGTTAATCAAAATAACCTTAGCTCTGCACGTGCCCTATAAAGTTAACTTCTCTCATCATCATCATCATCAGCAACCCACGCTCGTCCACAGCTGGACATAGGTCTCCCCTAATGCACGCCACCGCTCCCGATTTTCGGCCACTCTCATCTCAGCTCACTCCAGCCAGCCTTCGAATGTCGTCATCCCATCTTGTAGCAGGGCGTCCAACACTACGTTTACCGAGTCGCAGTCTCCACTCAAGGACTTTATGGCTCCAACGGTTGTCAGTTCTGCGGCTAATGTGACCAGCCCACTGCCACTTTAGTTTGCTAATTCGGTGGGCTATGTCGGTGACTCTGGTTCTCTGGGGCATAAAAAAATATTTCTATACAAATTCTAACAATGTTAGAAGACTGCATCGTAGTTAGCGTTCTTGAGGTTGTACTTAAAATCACAGCCTGCAAATAATTTTATCCCACTCCCAGATTTTGATAACTCCTTGCATTTGAACAGCAAACAGGGGCAAATAGTTTTTATATGAGGGATTCCTTAGTACTCGATTAAGCATCAATTTATTAACCATTATCACCTCATAAAAGTAATATCCATATTGTAAAAGTACATTAAGTAACATGTTTAAAAATGAAAATAAGTGCAAAAGTCAGTTCCTGCGATCTAGGCCAAGAAATGGCCCTGGGCTTCAGTTCAAACTTTCATTAACAAATTGGTCTGATTGGGAACCAATTATATTCACCAGTATATCGTAGTACAATTATTATTATCTTAAACTAAACCATTAAAATGTGTTGATAAGTAGGCGCCACATAGTCTCCTATGGTCGACTCTTAAAAACAATAAAATGTTCTCGTAACCAAATCTCATTGAAGCGAGTAAAGGCTGGATCGAGTATAGGTCAGACACCGGTTGCGGGCCAGTTTTGACTAAGGTGACCATAATTTCCACTGAAAGCGGGACATAACCGATCAAGACCACCTGCTGTACTGCTCTCCATGAGAGCAAAATACTTAACACTGCTTTGGAAACAATCTATTAATTTATTGGCCAGAAATGTTCACAAAATTGTATGTTTTTTTTTAGTAACAATGTGTAAATTAAAATTACTATTGTTCAAAAAGCATAATTTTATATATGTAGGTACCTACTGACAGCAACACATCAGTTTATTACAATCTATCAAATTTCCTCAATTAATATTGAACCATTTCGTGTTTTATCATTAGGTTTAATGACGACTTTAAGCTTGAATTAAAGTGAAATATACAATTGCATCAGTATTGCTTTAAATAACTGCGATTTTGATAGACATTTCAGTAACTGGGTATAGAGCTGGTGTTTGAAAGAAAATCCTCCTGCACAACAATCCAAACACAATGCAGGATAAGCTAACGATCAAAAGTGTACTTAAATAATATTTGTTGACAAAATTATGTCGTCTAATTATTCGATTTTCGTCATCCAATCAGACGCATGTCCCGCTTTTATTGCAAATCGAAATGGTCACGTTAGTAATGGCCAATAATTGTATCAGTTGCGCAAGAGTCGCGTTGATGTAAGAAAGTTGGGCGGACTAGTTTCTGAACTCGAACACAATGGGAACAACGAATTTGCGACGCGGCTTCAATCAAATTGACAGTTAGATTGACATTGGATCTTTTCAGGGTCTTCTGTGGTAGGAAAAGAACGGAAGTGTGGGTATTGGTAGGTCACTGTTACGACAATGTTGTTGCAAAGTTAAGGTTACGAACAATCTGCAGTCACAGTTATAAAAATACTAGCTTACCTCTCACAGCGAAGCGTACGTGGACTAAATCATAATTTCCTGAACGAACAAGACTTTTTCTCGTGGTACAGCCTGTTTTAATCAAAAATAATAAAATGCTGTGAAAGAACTTTTGAAATTGGAACAGTAGTTTTTGAAACATTACAAAAAAATATCTTTGTAATAGGTTTAAACATGTTAGATTACGTAAGTACTTAGCTAAATTAAAATAGTGGCTGTCGTTCTGATGTTTATAGGAATACCTAATTTCATTAATAAACAATATTAAAAAACTAGGTACTCTTGTTTTTATAATAAAAATATTTTTGAGGGTTATTCATGTTTGCGTTATTCCTCGGTACGTATATAGTTTTAACAATTGGGATATTAATTATATTTCAGATTAAACATTATATTAAAATGTTATTAAGAGTCGGTGTAACTGCGAGTGCAACTCAATAAAGTAAGGCGTACCTTTAAGTAGCTCGGTAGGCTAAAGCAAAAGGTTGCGATTTTTCTTGGTTAGGTGTTATTAAAAGACCAACGCTAGTGATTTCTAAAGCCTCGCATATTAAATAAAACTCTAAAACTTAATTAATTTATCCTCCAAGTTGCGGTTCGAGTAAATTCTGAAAGTGTCTTTTCCTAATCTAAAATTAATTAAATCGCGTAATTTCTTGGAACTGGTCTATGAAAGCGTTCCTTTCAAACACGTAGAAGCAATAACATCACTTTCCTTCAAAGAAAGCGCTTACGTAACTTGAAGTAAGTACTTAGGGAATCTTGAAAGAGTTGTAGGTATAGATATACCAGATGGTAAGTTAAAATCTCGAAGGCTAGTCTAAAATTAGAACATCCCCAGCATGGACCGACATTCGTGTTTGATATAGTCAGTGTCTGAGTATAATAATAATGTACAGTCAGCCACACAACAGGTTACCACAACCTGTCAAATTTCCTTAACTGATATTCAACCTAACGCGTAAGACAGTAAGATGAGAGTAGACATTTTTCAGTTTTGTTTACTTTGGTGTGTGGCTGTACGTACTTAAGTATTGACTATTGCATTAGTAGGACTCCTCTGTTGTCTATTATCCATAACTCAACCGCACCAGCTACTATTTAGTATGGAAACAGGTCAAATGTACGAGCTGTGGTATGAATGTAAAACAGCTAATTCCATAAAAAGAATTCAACAATTCTTGTCCAAAATAAAACCAAGTCTCGCCACTCCATTCTATCGTAAAAAATGTGAGGTTCATGGAATACCATATCAGTTACTAATACTAATTTATTCAGTCCCTACTTAAGGGATCTTGTTTTAAGTTACAGGTATTTTAAAAGAAAAGCCTGCTGGTTATTAAATATTCATGCTTCTAGTCCGAAGTTAAAGGGTTTGCTTCGAGAAAACTATGAAACGGCCCTGCCGCTTTTTTGTTCGACTTGGCGGAGGGTAGGTACGAGTACTACTGGATCTCCAGATAGGCACTGCGCTTTTATGTCGTTAATTTTTTTTTCTTTTACTTAATTCTATTATCTTGAAAAATATACAAAATTAAATTCCTTAGAGTTATCTCCCCATTTCATACCTCCATGTTAGGGCGGTGTCGGTGTGGTAACGCAAGTGTTCCTTCGCTGATATCTGATAAGGTAAGCTTTCGTCAACGCCCGACGTGATAATAAAATATATACCTACTTACAGTGTTACTTATATAGAAAACATTTTTTTTCCCAGGGGAATCCATCATGGCCTTCACCTTGCCACATGTGGGGGACAAGGTGGTGTGTGGGACTCTAACCCTAACCAAAACCCCTATGGTGTCCATCTCAGCGCAATCGCGGTCGGATACCCCACAGCCGGGACTGGACCGTACCGCAAATCGCGCTCGCCACTTTGAGCCAAATTGTTTGGCGCAATGCAGCCCTTCAAATGTAGAAAAAATATAGAAAACATCATACAACCTTAACAAAGCTACCTTGCTTGAGTGCATCGGTCAAATAAAACACTTTTATACGAGGAAAAAATATTAAGAAAAAAACGCATGACTATTACATTATCTTTCAACGAATTTGTATTTACCAGTAGTCACGTATTTTTAGTGCTACATTCAGTATGTAGGAGGTAGTCGAAGCTTTAAAAATAACTAAACGTACCTACTGTTACAGGATATGATAGATTTTAAACTTTTCGAAAATTTCTAGACTAGGTGGACGAATCAGTTCTGGTGGTGGACTGCTTTGCGAAATACCACTTACAATACAGTATTTGTCTGATGGCACCTGTTCCATTATACAGTCAATA
The DNA here is from genome assembly GCA_014851415.1 of Cnaphalocrocis medinalis. Lineage (NCBI taxonomy): Eukaryota > Metazoa > Arthropoda > Insecta > Lepidoptera > Crambidae > Cnaphalocrocis > Cnaphalocrocis medinalis. The sequence goes on from CM026276.1 coordinate 14,438,400, forward strand.
ATAAATATTTCTGGTTATGCCAACTTAACAAAAAAAAAAGATTGTAGAGCCTTGTCCTCGGTGACATTCAAACCACTATGACTGATTGATTGATATGGTACTTACTGTTTGAACTCCTCAAACTCTTTTTTTTTAATGATAGGTGGCAGACGAGCAGTACGGATCACCTGATGGTAAGCGGTTACCGCCGCCCATAGACACCTGCAACACCAGTAGAGTCACAAATGCCAACCTTTAACCCCCTTTCCCCCAATTGGGCCTCCGGTACCCTTACTCATTCAGCGAAAGACAGCGTAGACGCTGCTTCACGCTGGTCTTCTGTGAGGCCGTGGTATCACTCCAGCCCATTCATGCCGAAGCGTGGCTCTCCCACGTAAAAAAATCTTAGCAATTCTTTATCTAAATTTACTACGCCACCACCAGTTCTATTTGGCTACTTTACATCTATATTAAACAAAGGTAGGTAGAGACATGTGGTAGAGAACTAAGGATAAAAATCGTGAAGGTCATATTCAGACACTTGTCAAAAAGAAGTAAAAGTTATAGCCTAAAGTTATTGTTATTAAGCACAAACAAAGTATCCTTTCTATTCTGGTTCTGGTGATAATTGTGATACAAAGCACGCCGCGGGTATATGGCCATTTTCGTAACACGCGCCGACTGCGACTCGAAACCGAGCTATTCATAGTGCGAACCTTTTTATTTATTGAAACTTACTTATTTAATTTTTATATTTATTATACAAAACTGTCTTCTATCTAATGTCTGAGCTATGGTAGCTCAGTGGATAAGAATGCGCCTTCCATGCGGGTCACGGTTCAAACTCAGTCATGCATCTATTGATTTTTTAATTCTATGTGCAGTTTTCTACCATTAGCTCGGACCTAACAGAAAATATAGTGAGAAAACCTGCACGTTTCGAATAGTTTCAGAAACGTGTAACCATGATTCAGTTGATCTGGTTCCGATGTTAAAGGATGGCGAAGGTCAGATGGCAGTCACTTCATTGTACCTAATTGCCAGAGTCCTTAAATCCTGAATCATGGTCTAAGCATACCTCGGAATCCAAAGCGAGTGCTTTGGGTGCAAATGGGAGATAAGAGAGATACCCAAAACTATCTATATATAAAATGTGTAAGACATTTTTATATATAAGTAGTTCTGATTGATTTGATTTGACTTCGAGAAAAGTTATTAGGGATACTCTAGCAAATCTTTTAGTTATTGTTTGGTTTCACCCACCTTGGACAGGCGTGAGGAACACATGTGCTTGTTCAGTTTTGGTTTTATTATTAATTTAACTATTACATTTGTACCTAAATCCTGAATTGTTTGATATCTGTAACACAAACGGAAAAACGAAATATCAGAAAATCTCTTGAAATGACAACCTGAATCCTGAATGAAACGTGAGTGTTTCAATAAATGATGTATTAGAAAAAGTTTATATATTTAGAATCTAGAGTCCGCTAGTGTTACGGGGCCTAGATCGTGTGGCATCGATCCTACGAACTTTATATTAAGAGGGAAGGTCACTATAAATTGCGCTATCTTGTCCATCTATATTGATAATATTAGATTATATTATCAACTAACTCCGAATCATTTTATATAATTCAAGTGGCACAGGGGTGGGTCACCGCCGCACTATAGATGGCTGGCGGCGCGCGCGCAGCGGCGGCGCACGCGGCCAGTGCTGCCGGGCCGAGTTCCACGCGCACACGTGCTGACGCAAACATGAACAGTGCACACTTGCTCGTTTTCGCCGCCTGCGTTGCTTTCGGTAAGATTTTTTTTTGTTTTTCATTATCATAGTTTAAGTAGACAAAGTTGTTGGTAATCCTTTGAAAGTGACATCCTTTTATCTTCATATTTTTCTGCCATAATTACTTATTCCTTCTTATTTTCAAAACTTTTATTTGGGCCAATTTTTGGTCAATACATACTAAAGCACGAAACAGTGAAACAGTATTTGTTTGAATCTATGATTTAATAAAATAATAATAACAGTAACCTTGTTGAATCCTATGTATAAGATATTTACACACCAGTACCTGATCCTGACAATATTTGATAATATTATCTCGTAATTTGTAATGTCAACCTATTTAAAATTTATTATGTACCTAAATAAAATAATATTTATTTATTTAAAGGCTTACAAATATTAGCTCTGTTTAAATCCCATACGAACCTATTCCTTTAGTTAATCATAGCGCCAACGAAACCTGATTATCATATCTAGTTATTAATCTATGTTTTAGCAATACGAAGTAAATGATTGTGTAAACAGCCCTACTGCTGTAAGTTTAATTCTTTGTAAGTAATTTATGTAAAGTTACACAAACCAAAGTGAGCTCTATGTATTCTTAACGTTCCACAAATAACCGCTCAAGTTAGCCTAAAAACGTTTTGAGGCAACTGTTCCTTATGCGAAGCTATAAGTAACATATTGTGTACTTAAAATTTTACAAAACTTATTTCAAAATAAGTCCATTACATAAAAACAAAACCTATTTAAGTACCGCGTTGCGACAATATCAAAGTTAGCCAATTTGCAATTACAAGTTTCAACGGCCGACAAGTTATGGTACCTCCAATATATAGCATTATGTATCACATATAGGTAATTGCCATTCATGTAATGCACGAAACTAGTTAATCAGGTTGGCGGCAAACGGGACCGACGAGAACCGATCGGTATCCAAACTTTGGCGATATTTGAAAAGTGTTATGAGATCTGCTTCAAAGCTTTGGCTATATACATAACTGTAGTACCTAATCAAATACTTTGCTTATAACTCTGATGCCTACAGATTACATTAGGTACTTTACGATTGACACATATCAGAAATCATTTATTTGCCAGAAAAGAGGTATAGGGGTGGTATAAATAATAATGTAGCTAGGCATACAAAGTGAAAATAGATTTAGATTCAGACTTAACGCAGAAAGTGTGAGCATACGAGTATTTACCATCAAACTTTAGATTTGACTGCAATTTTAACATAAAGCCCCATTAATCAAAAATGTAAGATTGACAATGTTGCAAATAAAAATATCTTTATTGGTCTTTTCTCGGATTACAAAATGATATTTTTTGTAATCTGTACGAGTGTTCACGCAAAATCGTAACCTAAGTGATGATGAAATATTTTGAGTTTCTAAATTACACACGCTTTAGTTATTAGTGAAACTAATTGGACATAAAAGGCTAATAGTTATTATTATCTGCTAAAAGCTTTACGGAATGAACTTGCCAATTAATAGCTATCGTCATTATCTGATTATTACACTAGGAATTTGATAGGAAGTGAGTAGTTACCGGCTTTTGTTTTATTAATTCTATCAAAGGTATCTATTGTCTATGAAGCCATAATTGAATTTCCGTTACATATAGGTACTCGTACTCGTAGCGATTATTTGGAAATTGTTAATCATAACTTCCATACGTCTACTTTTTACGTACCTAAACTTTAAAACGAAAAACTGATTCGTTGAGATGAATCATACACCCTTGACATTAGCTTAGCTTAAATTTATGTAAGTATGTTATTTTTAGGGTATATAACTTATAATCTTTAAGTGTATAACTTATTTAGCTTAAAGTATACTTATAAATCTAGTCGTTGCGTTTTGGTGATAGTCAATTACTCATAGGTAATTGAAAATAGCTCTGGATCCTGGGTTGCGTAGTTGTATAGGCAATCTCGTAAATGAAACGATCAACTTTTAAAACAGTTCATTTCAATATTAACATTTTTATATATCAGCCACACATCAGGTTACGACAGTCTGTAAAAAATCCTCAATTGATATCCAACCTAATACTAGAACCAGCAAAAACTGTTTTTTGCTATTGCATTCCGAAGTAGACCATTTATTCTCAAATCCATAACGCACATGCCAGTGTCATAAAAATAATATCAATTAATAAGTGGCCTTTCAGGTATAATTGTTGTAAATAGTCTATTCCCTTGCGGTTGCCCAACGATTGGAAAGGGAGCCGGAATCGCCGCCTCAAGGCGAAGCGAGCGACATTTAAAAACTATGGACCAGTCCAAGATTGATTGTGGCTTAATTCATTGAGTGCCGGTCACGACTTCAACACGTGTCTGTCAATGATTTAAATGTATTAATGAGAACTCATTACACTTTTACACTTCAAACACACGCAGGTAAATAGGTTAGCAGCGCACTTGTGACTCTACTGGTATTGCAGGTGTCTATGGGCGGCGGCAATCGCATAATACGGGTGATCCGTCTACTCGTATGCCACCTATCACATAATAAAGACTATTTCGTATGTAATTATGTTTACAGCCTACATTTTTGGTAACTAATTATGTCACTGAAAATCTTTTAAACCTCCATTTTACAGAACCACAACAGAACCTACGCTGTACTTACCAGTGCTTATAGACAACGTTTTTGTATGTTGATAAATTTGTTAGTCAAAAAGAAAATAGTCAATTTACTAATTCCATTTTTGTCAACATGCTACAAAATGTCATTTATATTGAAGCACTGCAGCGGTTTAGTTGAAAAATCCCTAGATGGATTGCGAGGGGCATATTGTGGGCACATATTCCACAATCCTTAGAAATATATAAAAATAATATGTAACTGCATAAAATGTAAATATTATCATTTTAAGACGAACGATTTCAATAATTACCTCTCTAACGTGTGAGATACACTGTGGTGTAAGGTTATGTACCAAAAAATATAAGTTTTGTTTAAGGCATATAAAATTAACATGCCAAAGAATGTGCAAATTCATGCCTTATTAAACAAACTTAATTTTCCATTCAGAACTAATTTCATAACCCAGGTCAACCTTACAAAACTATGTTACGTTGATAACGTAATATTTTAACTCATTGCTAAACTAGCAACTCTGTGTTTTATTCAGTTATGTCCGGTATCTAAGATAATACGCAATTAATCCATAATTAAAGCTTAATTGCTGCCATTTGCTAAGATAATGAAGGTTTAACAAAAAATATGCTTAGTCTTATATTTTTAAGGCGTAGTAGCAGCTTTATGAACCTATTGGTACACGTCACGGGCTGCAAGCCATTGAGACGTAAGTATAAAAATACTAAAGAAACTGCTTATAAGTCTACCAACTTGATAATTTCCTCGTTAATATATTTCAAACATAAACACGATTTGCGGTTTTAGAGCTTTCCTAATATTTTGCTTCAAATCCATGACAAAAAATTTATAGCCTAGATTTTATTGTCATGATTACCAAGATTGCTCGAGTTTAAGTTCAAAAATGTAACTGTAGATACCTTTAAAACTAGGTCCTCTAGTCCTTGACTAATGCATCCCACATGGGATGGTACGAGATCCATTTTTAAATGGGTAAAATGACGTGCGTGATTGAGAAATAAGATGATTGGTCAAAGACAGAAAATTTATGCTCAACTAAATGTTGACTTGACGTATTTATTTGACAATAGAAAGCTACTTTGAAGCACCTATCACTGTCGGTAAATAAATATTACATACTTGTTAAACTTAACATTTACAGTCAATAGAAACAATTTCCCTTATAAACCTCCAAAATTATCCAGACCGCAAGTTAACGGTACTTACTATATTCCTGATTTTATCCTAATTTCTTTCCTAGCTCCAAATAGATAGGTTAGGTAATAGGTACCTTTTAAAAATAAAACAAAGTTATAACGCATGTTATTCGAAAAAGGAATATTCATTAAAAAGGTTTCAGTTCTTGATAAGACTTATTATTAATATCTACTTTTAAATTAAAATAAAAAATAAAATGTGTGAGCTGGTATTCTTCTTTCAAAACAATTTGTCACAACTGTCATTTGTTTCTTTTAAGAGAGTCATTATTTTTCTATTACGTCGAAGATTCGATATTAAAACTATTTAAGTTGGTTATACTCATATGTAAACAATGAGAGGTCATCCTTGTTTATCTATACACGAAAGATCTCACATTTATTAATTGAGCAACAAAACACCATTGTTGCCTTTTCGATGTGCTTACATATTTTCCCACGATTTAATAGAATTATGCGAGGATTTTTTTTTTATTTGTTACGCAATTGTATAAGGTCACGGGGTATCCGGAATTTGAGTTTTCTAAAAATATACCTACATACATATACTGTACACACGGTTCTCAAGGAGATAGAGTACAAAGTAAAAAAATAGTCTTCTCAACAACATTAGATGTCCTGCTATCGCTACATGGATTTATTTCCTGGATACCCCTATTTATATTTAGGGACTGACACAATTTATATTGATGAAAAATAAATGATACAGACACACAAATACCTACCAACTGTTTTGTAGCTTAATTTGTAACGAGTAATATGACACATCGTGACTTTTTTTTTCAACATCCAAATTTTACTGTTTTATTTTTCTTTACACAAAAAGTACATAGGTACAAATATAGAGCTCAACTGGGTAAACCATTTACTTTTTTTAATAGTGAAATAAATAATTTAAAAAAACCAGCCGTTTCGATGGCTTTTCTTTTGGACTCATTTGCGGGATAGGGTTTACATCTTCCGTTCAAGGCATCATCTGAAATATATAAAAAAGTTGCACGGACAAAACCCGGTGGCAGCATCGCTTGCCCACGGATCTGCGCACGCGCCGGTATTACGCAACGCGTCTCGATCGTTACGTTCACCCCGTTTTCTCACGCAGGTGTTTGTATTGTCCTCTGTTTAGTAGGCGATTTGCGAAATCTGCTATTGACCGAGAAGAAATTTTATTTTATTTTTGTGGTAGGTACCTCTGTGTGCTTTTTTGCCGCTTGTCCTTTATTTATAGAGAGCGAAAGAACAGCCCATACTTATATTGTCGTTAATAAAGCTTTATTTTCTTTATGAACTGCTAAAACAAACAGCAGCTAGAAATATGCTATCCTTTTCTATTAAATGCTGATGATGTTGGTAATGATTTTCTAACATATTCGGGTGCTAATTACGATTTAATGAGGCCGTAAACCCGTTAAGTTTAAATTAAAGGAATGTAACGGAACTCGTCTACTCGTTGGCTACCTATCACATAAAAAAGAAAATGAAATCCAAAGCTAATAAAAATTCATAAACTACTTTTAAGTTTTATACCTCTGTTTTGTGTGCAATAAAAAGTATTTTAACTCATTCATTAATTCATTCATATTATAATAGCTATTATTCACGTTACTCAATTAGACTGTAACACTTTTCAGGTTATCAGATAGACACATCTGACAACCTAAAAAAGTAAGTAGTATTACAGTGGTGTTCTTACACAATTTTTAGATTTATGCGTATCAGAGTCATAGATAAATCTACTTCGGCGTTGAATGTAAATTTGACCAATGAGGCGTAAACAATCTATTAATGTGCACTAATCGGAAGTTAGGTATTAAGAGATTATTTGTAATGGCCTAACGCATTTTCAACGGGAAGTAAAATTGTTTGCAAGGCTATTCAACTTAGCCATGTAATTTAGCTCGAATGTTTTACATAGGTATTTAGTTAATTGAAGACTTGTTGATTTGAGAACGTTAATCAAAAGCCGCCGGAATTTTGGCGCCTTTTTAGGGTTCCATAGCCAAATGGAACAAAAACGGAACCCTTATTTGCTGTTATATCGACAAATGCTCATTAAGTAACAATATTATGAACCGTTTCTTTTGGTATTGACACCAGCACGCATAATTTAGCCCGGACTAAGATTAGATGTATAGTTATATGATAACATTTATTTATTTCATTACTATGAACAACATACAACCTTGGTGCATACAAATCCGGGCCGCCGCAAATAGCCCCAATTTACGGCGGCAATCGCTTTTACAATCAGGTGATCCATCTGGTCATATCCCATAAAATAAAAGTTATAATCTACGTAGAGATATCTATGACTTTCCATAATCTACGTGATATCCACGGAAGCAGTTACATAAAAGAAAGATTAACGCGAAAACATGAACGGTTACAAATAGAGACGTTACGTTGATTGCCGTATTTGCTAAACTGCTGCTCTTCACGTAATCCAGTCATTCATCATCATAATGATTATGGTGTTGTTACGGATGGCATACTACAAGTGCACATATAGTGTACTATATTTTAGGAATAGTAGTATGTAGTACACCACACAATATCCTAGTAGGGACGTAACTCGCTAATCTAATTTATCCAAGCTCAGTCACAAATTTTATAGAATTCATCCCATTATCTATACTATTTATAAAGAGGTCAATTCTATAGACACACAAACCTTTTACACAAATCGAAAAGATGAAACACAATCGCGATGCAATCGACTCCCAGTGCCATCTATTACAGTAAAATTTAGCCTATACGTACCTATGTTATTGTCGAATTTCAGTTAACTTGACTCCAGATTTGTTTAAAGTCACTCTTAATAATTTGGTTTTAATGATTTTGCCATGGGAATAAGATATTTTCCCGCAGTAACATGTAGCTTATATATTAATCCAGAGTGTAGATGACACTCTACACGTATTAATACGCTCTAGCCATTTGGTTATGAAGAAGTAACAAATAACACACACTCACTTAAACTTAAACTTTATATGATTTGTGTGATACTGCCTATCAAAAAAAAAAGTAAGAAAACTAAAACCCAACGTTGTCAAAGTGCTACGGTAGGTAGGTAGGTATTATGAACGTGTGACTACGCCTTTATGTACGAATTATTGTAAATTGACAACGAAGGCTTGTTTTATACTTTTTCAGCGTCGTTTTTTGTCGTAGTTGGGTTTTAGTTTTCTTACTTTTTTTTTATTTGTACTATTTTGGTGTCCAAGTGCTAGTAATATATATATATTCAAAATGTACAATTCAAGCGCTTTCAAATGATACCAAACACGGCATATTTATCATAACTTTATTTTTTACTCTGTATGTTTTGTCCGCTAGAGGGCGCCACATTAGATTTTGTCAAATTTCATATAGCCTATAACCAGCGGACAGTTAAGACGCTTATAATGATATGCCATTTGTCGAATTCTGATATGTAGTTTAGAAGTTACGTGGAAACAGATGAACATACATACATACATACATACATAGCCTGTCAAAATCATAACCCTCCTTTTGCTTTGCCGTAGTCGGGTAAAAATAGAATCTAATTGCATGACAACGTCGCAAATTTGCAAGGATGACATAACCCGCGAATCCACTTAGCCAAGCCATGCCAAAGGTCTGGTCTGATAAGCCTATCCTATATTCGATAATAATGTTGCAAAACCACGGAAGGAGAAACCTGCTTGGCATCTCAGTATTGCGCAATCGGATGCCACGGGTTCTAAACTCTTAGACAACTGACTTACCCCATACCTACATTTGTATAAGAAGGTTTTGTTTTTAAACTGTTAGGATTAGGTTATCCCCGGCTATCGACATCTAGCTCTCATAACACGAGTAATGTTCTAGCTTGAATCTAGCTTCTCGGTATTTGCCTTCATTATTTATTGTATGTTTCGATCTTACAACCATTTAACCAGCTAGTTGATAATTAGTATGGATTAAAGGTGCAAAAATTTTTTTCATTTCATTTCATATTAATGATTGAGCCTTTGGAGTCACTTTTTAGACTTGTAGAGATAATATGTTCGAAGCTTCACAAGTAATAACAAGTTGTAGTTTGTATTCACTAAAAAACCTATGCGTGTGCGATAAAATAATGTATCTGAAGATCCAGATCTTTAAAGAGCTAAAATTGTTTAATGATCATGGTGATCATAGCTAAGAGTGATGAGCTGTCACAAAGATGCCGGTCTTTATAGATTCTCATCTTTGAAGAATTTAATAAATGAGAATTTAATTTAAAAAAAACATACATTCAGAAAAAAAAGGTTGTGTTCTAAAAAATAAGGACCCTATAAATTGAGAAGAGAAAACTATAAATGAGTTTAACGGCTAATTTTTATCTTTAAGTCATTACTCCTCTTAATTTCACATCACAAACACATGAAATCAAAGACATTGTAAAATATAACAATTATCACAACTACATGTTACAGCGTTATCTCACTTCCATTGTGTCTAAAAGTGTTTCCATCATACCGTAGATCTAACAAGCTATTAGCGCCGATAGTATCTCGGGTGCGCGTACGCATCAAGGCTGACCACTAGTTACTACTTTCGCTTCTGTCTATTGCCGTAGCAGTGTAAAAGAATAGATCAAATCTTATGTAAGGCTTAGAAAAAATAGGCCTAAGTATTTTTGTAGGTCATATTGCCGATGTGTCAATATAAAAAGTTTTTTTTAACGTTATCAAGGAATTTTGGGCTTCATGTTTATTTATGAAAATATACGAATGTTTGTCCAGGGTGGAAATCACATATACCCGCTAGAAGGGCCAATGAACATGTGGTATTTTTTTTTACCGTCAAGCAAAAAATGGCGCATATTTTGACAAATCACACTGCTATGTGTCAATATAAAAAGTTTTTTTTTACTTTTTTAAGGATTTTTGGGCATCGTTATTATTGATGAATATATCGAAAGGTGCGGTATTTTTCCAGGATAGAAATCACACCTCCAACAGGGTCTAGGATAGAAACATAGGTAGACCGAACAAAAAAAATACCTACGCATTTTAAAGTGACAAAAATTAACAAACGCATTAAGTAAGTGCATTCGATATGAATATTAAATTATTGTTTTATGCCTCACATATAGAGCAAATGCAAATGGGTAATCTATTAAGTATGTAATGTTGCATGTGCATAGCTATGAAACCAGTTGTAGACTATAAAAGTCATGGCAAGGTCTCACACATGCAAACTAAAAAGTATTGTCGTGTGAATGGAGCCGAAGTTCATTAAAGTTTCTGCTATTTAAGTGAATGTAGGTCAGTATTTAGCAGTTTAGAAATATTAATAGGGTAGATAATGCTTACCGATTGTACAGTCAGCCACACATCAGGTTACCACAACCTGTCAAATTTCCTCAATTGATATTCAACTAATGTGTTTGGCAGTAAGATGACAATCCATTGAAGAAATTTGACAGTTTTGTATACTTGGATGTGTGGCTGTACGTACTAACAGGCTTTTAGAGTAATAGATATCTAATAGAGTTATCTCTAATACCCGAAGCCTATGGAAATGATTCCACGGGGCAGCAACAGTAGCGAATTTGTACATTTGCCGCATCTAAACCATAAAAATGTTGGTGCCCATGTCCCCCGACTAGTTATAATAGTTGATAAATATACCTCAAAGACCCAGTCGCCCCTAAGCCATGGCTTATAGTTCCAAATCTGGATCTGGGCAGCAACCATTTTTCGAAGCGACTGCAGTTTGTTTGATGTGCTAGATTCACGTCATAGTTTGATATAATTATATCAATGATATGCAACTTAAAAAGGAAGATCAATTCGTTTTGAATAAAATATTAACGGATTAAATCGCTGCTCTGTATAATTTAACATTAATTAGTTATTATTTCTTAAACTAGTTTGTCCACGTAACATTTGAACACTAAGTTTACATAAGATGACATCTAGGAGGCTTTCTAAGAAAATAATAATGCTAATTAATATTCACAGTGTCTCGATTTTCTAGAATTTATTTACTAGAAATCTTTCGAATTCAATTTCCGGATTATATTTCATTCACGAATGACTAAATATATATTACGATCTATCTATTCGTTCAAATAATATGATTTCTAAGATAGTCCAATGTGTTTATTAATTTAATATTATAGACAGAAAGGTTCTATAGCCGTCCTAAACAAGCCAGCAATATAAGTGCTCAAAACAATAGATATGATTAAAAAGTAGTAAAGAAAGCTATGATTAAAATTAACGAACAATGTCGTAACATTTTTACATCAGAAAACAATATTTTTGCTTTGTTATAAGTCCAATATCAACAGTTAGCACATGTCTGAATTGTCGCCGTCGGTTATTATAGCCAGTAAAAAGTGTAACTAAGATAAAGGGGTTAAGTCACAATTAAAAAAAAGTGCAGAATCATGTGCAACCAAGACCCGTTCACACGCAGTAATTGGATGTCACTTGCATCGTTTTTCCGATGTTCCTCGTCTGAACCGTCTTCGTTAGTATTGTGCGCAAGCGCAACAAAAGTAAAAGTGCTCGATTCAACGGCCGACATCTACAACAGTCGCGTAGTCGTGATGTTGCTTCACTCACGCGCCGGGAACTAGCCGAGGGTTGACAACGATAATCTGTAGGTTTCTTTTTAGGAATGAGAGATTAAAGCATATCATTTTGTGATTTGGTGGTATGTGATTATACCGCCTCTTTACTTGAATAACGTGCAAGTCTAAAAGAACTTGGTTTGAATTTTTTTACAGTATTCAAGTACAGAGGCGATACGATGAAGTTGACTGCAATTTTGCGTTACCGGACTTAGAAGAAATAAGTTTGTTTTGTTTACTTCACAGGCTCAAACAGACAAAAGAAAATAAACATTTGGCACTAACAAGGATTTTTTCAAAGCAAAATAAACATCAGGTTCTTCAAATTCTCAAGCCACTGCTGCAGTAGTATCTACCTAGCAGATGCGTCGTCTTTGAATCATGATTAAAATAATGAGCTCGTAGTTATGATGTGTGAATAAAGTCATAAAATTAATTAATGGCGCCACTACTCATCGCTTATTTCATCAATATCAGATGATCAACCTGATCATTCATTTTCTTTTTCCACTAAACAAAGAATTCTAGACAGTTTATCTACCTTATTAAATACGTAACATCGTATAAAATGACAACTGCTTCACAGCCCTGCGGCTCACGAAGAGATAAGCATGATTAAGAGACGACGACTCACGGTTCAACGTCTCCTACGCTGCCGTATCGATTAACGTAATCGAATCGATTTATTCATTGTTACATCAGTGATCTATGTTTTTATTAGCTCGAATTAGAATTACGTAAATCCTCTCAAATATGAGCACTTCATTACGTACTCTAGTAGGTAGTTCTGCTGTCATTAAATTCTTTCTGTCGATAGTACGAGCAAAAGAATGAATGAATCATAGTTTATTACGGCTACTCTGCTTTTTAACTGTTTAATGTGGTAGTTATATCCAATGTTTTATGATGACCTGGTAGGGTCGTATGTATCACATGGTACTTAAAGGTAGGCGTTCCGTCAATTTGAGGTTTCATAGGAATTCAGAATGAAACGCAAGTCACGTTCCCCAATCTCCAGTTCCCACAATCCCATGAATCCACTGAGCCAAAATGTCATCTTAGACCGTTACACGCAAACGTTGTTGCGTCCCAGCAATCTACCATTGTAGGATTCAAGAACAGAATTATTAAATGGTCTTCTTATTGAATTGTCGATCTACTTACTTCCGTTATCATCTGGATGGTTAGCGATACAGCACTATGAGTTTCTCTCGGAATTTTCTTCCACGAACCTCTGTTTTGTGGAACGGTCTACCCGCGGCATGATTTCCTGACGGCTATGACATAGGGACCTTTAAGTGAAGAGCGTACTCCTTCTGAAAAGGCCGGCAATGCGTCAGCGACTTCTCTGATCTCGCAGATGTTTATGGTGATTAGTTACCAGTAGGTTGCTCATTAGCCACCTTTAGGACCCGCTTGCTCATTTGCCGCCTCAAGTATAAAAAATATAATCTGTAAATTCTAACCTTTTGTTGGCATACCTTCGGCAGGATACCTCACCAGCAATTAGCCGTTCCAATCAATCCGTTTCCAGTGGTTGCTTCAGAATTGTTCGTAATTGGCGACCGACCTAGAGGGTTGCCCAACGCCGTCACGCCTCACATGGCAGATTACACGCGTGCGCGGGCGCCGACGCGAAAGCAACCTCGCCTAATTAGGGCGCGCTTTGACACCCTGCAGTCCTGTGTTGTCATGCGTTTAGTACGCTTGGTTAGGTCTGTGTAGGTATAGATTGTAAGACCCAAAAGCCTTTTAAAAGGCAAAAGCAATTGATTTTCTATTGTGTCTGCTGTCTGGGCCTTACGACGTGTAATAAGCGAAAGAAAAACCGTTAACTTGCCAGTATTATTAATAAAAAAATATAATATTGACTTATTTCTTACAAATAGCAGCTTCCCATAGGCATTTGATTGAGGGCTAGGTAGGTAGTACTTACTAATTGAATAATTTTGAACTCTTAATTTCCACTATGATATACGACGTAGGAGATATACCCTAACAATTTTGTAAGGCTAAGTGTCCCCAATTTGGTTGGGATATTACGGGCTACAATCGCCTGATTGAATGGCAAAAAGATGATTCTATGCTTTAGGACTTCCCATCATTTTGATAGAGATTTACAACCAACCATATCAGAGGACACACATCTACTGTTTTCCTGAAAATTTTCCTATTTATATTGTGCTTTTTATTATTTTATTAATATAAATCTTTCTTCTTTACAGCCAACGCAGGGATCCTCTTGGAGCATGCGCCTGAGTGCCCTGAGCAACATGGAGTTCAAGTAAGTAAACTATCTATACTATTTATAAAGAGCTAATTTCCCTGGACAACGACAAGGCTTATAGTTAAAGCGAAACATTTGCGCGATGCTATCGACGCTCATCGCAATCTATTGGCACGGCTTGAAACGAATGGCCAATTTCAAAATAAAAACGAGGAGTTCAGAGGTCTAATCAAATGTATGCAGAATTTAAGAGGGTATTTCTACCAATAGCGCGGCGGTAAGGAAAATTATATTATGCACGTATGAGTTCCTCTAACTTTAGATAATACCCACTATTTGGTGATTCTGAACTAATAAGAACAATTGGTCTGATTCCGTTGATTAAAGACATCAAAGGTTACATGGCAATCGATCACAAATTCTTAATTAGTTATGCAAAGAACCCGATTACTAAAAATAGGTATTGTAGAGACAGCTTGCCCAGTGTCCACTCTAATTAACATTTCATTTCTGTCCTTGATATTAAAAAGAATGAATGTTGTTGTGACTGCCTACTTTTATTATGACACGTTTTTCTTTCCGGTAATTGATCTTTAATAAAAACCTGATAAGAATGTTAAAACTAAAAATTCTTTGTTGCTAATGCCAGTGTGAATATCCAAGCTCAATATATTTTGGTGTTTTTTTTTTTACCTAAATTTTAAGACGAATTAAACCGAGGAGGCGATGACGAGATGAGAGCTCGACTCTTTTAGCATCTGGATCATAGTCGCTCAAATCAAGTCAAAATGTGGAGAAAGGGTATGGGAGACCTTTGTCTAGGACAAGACGGGTTTCTAATAATAATAAAACCTGAAGACTGCCAAACACAGGACCAAATAGGAGTCTAAGTGCGGAAACAGGAATCCACTTTACATTACATTACAACCTTAAGACTGAACAAATATTATTAAAATCTTCAGGCGTACGCGCACCCTGAGCTCTGCGACCAGTTCTTCCTCTGCACCAACGGCTACCCTGACTGTGGAGACCTGCGAGAACGGCCTGCTGTTTGACGGCAAAGGCGCCGTGCACAACCATTGCAACTACCACTGGGCCGTCGACTGCGGTCACAGGAAAGCTGACCGTAAGTAAATCTATGTAAACAGTTTTTCCTCGGCACAAATGGCACCTTGACTCTAAAGACCTGCGAGAATGGCCTATTATTTAACTGCAAAGGGCGACGTGCACAACCATTGCAACTACCACTGGGCCGTCGACTGCGGTCACAGGAAAGCTGACCGTAAGTAAATTTATGTGACCAGTTTTTCACTGCACCAATGATACTTAGACTGCGAAGACCTGCGAGAATGGCTTGCTATTCGACTGCAAAAGCGCTCTATACAACTCACACAGGTAAACTGGCCGTAAGTCAAATCAAATCATCTGCCTAATGCGGTTTGGTGATCACAAACCCGAGTTATGTTCGAAAAATTCGAAGCATATTTTTGCTCGACCCAGGAATCGAACCCGAGATCACGGCCCGGTATTTAAACCGTTTGACCATAGGGGCGTTTATATAAATATTATATATTATGTAACACAGTCAAGGGGCATTTATATAAATATTATGTATACATTGTGCAATGGGTCAAAGCCATATTTAACTCTGTCCCTTCCTCGCAGTGGTCCCCCTCTCGTCCCCGGGCTGCGAATTCCAGTTCGGCATCTACCCCGACAGCGCGGAGTGCTCCACCAGCTACATCAAGTGCGCATACGGCATCCCCGAGCAGGAGCCCTGCACCCCCGGCCTGGTGTACGACGAGAGGATCCACGGCTGCAACTGGCCGGATCTGCTGCAACCATTCTGTAACCCAGAAGGTATACTATTTTTTCTTTTTAAATGTCAACACATCAAGTTCCCACAACTTGTCAAATTTCCTCAATTGATGTTCAAGCTAATGTGTATGACAGTAAGATGAGAGTCGATTGACGAAATTTAACAGTTTTGTATTCTTTGATGTGTGGCTTACCCAGGTCATAACATACAATAGGTCCTCTGACTTTATAGAAGTAAAGATACATACCAGTTTATATTTCAGGCAACACTAGTCAGTGATAAAATAATAAATATTTATGTAAGTAGGTACTACTAGCATTGCCCTGCGATTCTTTAAGGGAAAAAAAGTACATAAACAGTAACATTATCAGAAGCAAAATAACTTACTTTCATCGATTTTCCCATGGGATTTGTATAATTTCTCGCAGTAAAATGTAATTTGTATTCAGTCTAGAGTGTCGGCTAACTTTACATAAAGTTTTATTAAAATCGCTCTCCAGCCGTTTAGTCGTTAAGAAGTTTCTTGACTTTATAATATTAGTGTGATGATGAGGCGCCCTTCTCCCTTACCTACATGATTACAATGTTGACAATATCTTCCTTATATCAATTCCAGCGGTCGTAGGCTTCAAGTGCCCCACCAAGATTCCCGCCAACACCCAGTCAGCGAAGTTCTGGCCGTTCCCCCGGTTCCCAGTGCCCGGCGACTGCCACCGGCTCATCACCTGCGTGGAGGGACAGCCCCGGCTCATCACCTGCGAGGAGGGCAAGGTGTTCGACGACCAGAACCTCACCTGTGAGGACCCGGAGATAGTTCCGCATTGCGCCCATTGAGGCGTGGAGAGGTATCGCAAAACGAAAACGAAAGGAGTGGAAGTTTTATTGGTGAACATAGGAATTAAAAAGTGGAGATAGGTTATCTAAAGCAAATCTGTTTTGAACTCTAAGAACAAAATAAGGAGATTTCTGAAGTTTATGTTTACAAGTTCATCGTTAAACTAACTTACCTGAAAGACGAATCCTTTTAGTTTAAAATTGTACAAGGCAACATCTATTTAGACACTTAAAATTATGATTCAAATTCTAATTGATTTACTGATTATTTCAATCCATAAAATGACCTTTTGATTCCGGGTAATTATTTAGAAAATAATTGTAATGAAAAGTAGTTGGTAAAATTAAGAGGAAAATGTAAACCGTTTTCGTTTTGTGATACTTTCGCAATATTCTTTATGTACCTACCTATTTAATTTAATTACACTAAAAACAATATCTGGAATACTCTTCCACTGAAATCTATTTATTACATAGTAACAAATATGTGATTATTCAACCAACTATAAATTATATTTACAAAACTCTATATGTCGTTGCCAAATACAGTTATTCGAGCGTGATATTAGTTACCGTAGAAATAAACACATATATTTGTTGTAACATTATATGAAAGTCACAGTAAGTAAGTATATATTTCATACCTCTGTAAATACTACAAAAATATGAGAATGTAAATAAGATTTGATATGTGTGAAAGAATAAATACTTTATGGAAAGTGTATTTTAGAAGATTTATTTACCTTCCTTATACCCTCATCATCATTATCATTTTCAGCCATTAGTGATCCGTAGTTAGATATAGGCCTCTCCCATCTTATTCGGTTCATTCGTTCGGTTGTACGCCTTAGGCATCCATTACACTCATGCGTGTTTCTTGGTGTCATCTGTAGATCGCTTGAGTGTGCGGCCTCTGGTGTGATCCCACGGTCTCCACTCAACGACCCAACTCATCCAACAGGGACCGTTGGACGAGGCGGGTTGACTCATCGACGCTATATGCCCAGCACAACTCCAATTCTTCCTGGCTATCAACGACTACATTCTTTAGCCTTATATCCTATTTCTGATTGTTCATAAGTACATCACATAGGTCTACGTACCTAAAACTGCGTACGTACTTATAACTGAGAAATTACATAAACAAAGGCATTTACGCTTTTTGTTAGGTACCAGACGAGCAGGCGGATCACCTGATGGTAAGCAATTGCCGCCGCCCATGGACTTACTAACTAGTTAGTACTATATAACGTGTTCATCACCCAAGTATTTGTCTAGGGTGGAATACAAACCCACGACTTTTGGCATATGAGGCAGGGTCCTTACTAAATGCGCCATCATAAAAATTAATAAGAGTTAATCATTATGTAGAGACAATCACAAGCTGGGCTACAAAATCTGTCAAATTCCCTCAAGGATATGGACAGGTATAGAGTAACTTATATAACGGATATAGGATAAATCTTTTGTTTGGATTACTTTTGATCAAGTGCCTGAAATATACCAATGCGACCTATGGTTCAGTATTTCAACCAGTTTGACACGTGTAGTTCTGCAATATTTAAATTAATAAGGTGTACCTATAGCAAGTTTTCAATGCACATCGAGGTGTACGACGACACAACTGTTATAGCTAAGGTAAGAACCGATGTGTCTTGAAAAGTAAACAATAAAACGCAGGATGTAACTTAAAATACTTTATTAGATAACCTAGCTACGTTTCCTACTCCTCTTCACTCTCCACGGGGGCGGACTTGCCCTTGTGCGGGCGCTGCGGCTTGCGGCGTGAGGGCTGGGAGCCGGAGGGCTTGGGCTTCACCGTGGGGGGGTTCTCTAGGGCATCGAGCTCGGCGTCAGTCAGCTGACCTTTGTACCAGTCCGCACTAGAAATAGAAAAAGTTAGGTTAGGTATACCTACACAGTGCAATAGAGCATTTTAACTGTATCAGAAACTTCTGTATTATTCCGAAGAAACAATTGTTTTCTCCAAGGAATTTACGGTCAAGTTTTAAAATATAAATTGCATCAATCAGCTGGTCCCTTTAGTGATTTTGGTGTGATTCGGCGGTAAACAGATTATACGGAACTTGTCGACGAATCTACAGCTGACTTTTTGTGTCTATTTATTTTGTGGTGAACAGAGGCTATTATGTCTTACCTATTTTAACGTTGGTCTATTAGTTAGTATTTTAAATATTAGATAATTTATTTAAGATTGTTAAACCACTGAAGGACATACATATGTGGCTGAGTGGAACAAGAAGACATTCTCACACTGGTACCTTTTTGGCCCACTCACATTGCTAGTTTACGTTATCAAAGGCCTAGACGAGCTTACAATCTCAGCGGAAAACATTATGTCGCTATTGATAAACACGTAGCAAACATATAAAAATACTAACATTACCGGACGTAAACAATACTAACTCACTCAGGGTCCTTCCTGGCCCACTCGCTTATTGAAGGTCTAGACTATGTTATTGCTAAAGCGACAAACAGTTTTTCGGACACGGAGCAGAACTGACACTCAGGCTAACATAGGATGATACTAACCACTCAGGCACCTTCCTGGCCCACTCGCACCGCTTGTTGACGTCATCGAAGGCCTGGCCCAGCTTGCAGCCGGAGCGGCGAGGGGTGTTCCCGTTGATGCACACGTAGAAGAACTGGCAGTCCTCGGGGTCGGCGTAACGTGGGTGAGTCAGACCGAAAGTCTCGTTCACGGCCGGGCAATCAAAGGCAAACACGTCTGGAAAGTAAAAGATTTTTCAATACAATTCCATGAATAAAAGTTAATTTGCCGCAACTGCTGTATAATAGCATCTTTACTATTTCGAAAGTGATAACTTCTATAAATAACGACAAAGCTCATAGGTAAACCGATAACACGAAACGCTGGCGCGATCGACGCCCAACCAGCTATTTATTGGTTCAGTTGGGAACGACTGTCCTGAAGCGAAGTGAGGGTGGGTCACTAGTTATGAATATAATAAAAATGTCGATTTAATCTAACCATCTTATGTAAACTTTTTTTTAAATACGATTTTAATGACTGCCGTAGTACAAGGTCGATTGAAGTGCCGATCTATTGATTTAGATGCATAGCGGGGAGGAATGTTTTTTGAAAAAGCACACATGTTTAAAGTAAATTTTTAGATTAAGCTTTCAGAACTACAAAATCTCTCCTTAAATTTGAGAGGAGAATATAGTAAAAATTGAAATGGACTTACCAGAAGCTGCACAGCCCTTCTTCTTAGCCTCATCAGGCCAGGTGCAGATACCGGTCCTCTCGTTGTAGACCAGCCCGTCGGGGCAGGTGATCATGTTGAACTTGCCGTCCACGCAGTAGTAGAAGATGCCGCACTCCTTCGGGTCCTCGTGGGAGAAGTAGCCGTTCAGGCGCGGGCAGTGGAGGGTGGGCTTGGGCGTTTCTGTAAGGAGATAAGAATATTTTTAGAAGATTTTTTTTAAATTAATGTAAGAATTAATTGATTAGTTAATGATATAATTAATTAATTACTTAATGATAAAATTAATTAATTAATTAATGATAAAATTAATTAATTACTTAATTATAAAATAAATTAATTAGTTAATGATAAAATAAATTATTTATGATAAAATAAATTAATGAACGAATTAATGATTAAATGAATGACTGAATTAATACGTAAATTAATAAATGTATTAATGATAAATGGATAAATGGATAAATAGTTTATTTCTCTCTCACAATAGGTTGCATCATTATACATTTTGTAAAACAGGGTAAGTAGGTAGGTATATTATTTTATGCGTAGACCTGTGCGTGAGAGTGACCTGTAGTTTTATGAGAAGTACCTACATAAAATTATTCTTACTTTTATATCCTAATAAATCACAAATTAGCTATTAATATTGAGTTTTTAATATTTAAACCGACCAGAAAAACTGTAGGTAATAAGATGCGAAAAGATTTACAACCATTTGGTAACAGCAAGGATGCCTTCTCCCAAATGTAGCAATCCCGTCATCTTTGAAATTTCCTTTTATTTAAACGGAGGTCCATTTCCAGGCCATATATGGCGTAAGATTACTCGTCTTAAAATCATAGCAGTTTACATACATTTCCCGTCCAGAAGCGGTTTGATGTGGTACGCGCCAAGGCCAAGCTCCCTTGAGAATGGAAAGTTGTTCCGAGCTGATTCGACCCTCGGCTTATTCTACTGATGCGGCGAGTAGGGCCGGCAGATTTTGTAAGGTACATTTCTTAGTGTTTAAGAATAAAATGTGAGTTGGGCATTAAGACTTTATTCCTTTAAATATTTATAGATATTGTCAATATTTTGTTTTCATAAATTAAGATCTACTTTCATTCACATATTTTTGTTGAATTAGTATTTAATGTGAAAGAGAGGCAAACAAGCTTCCCAGGGACCTAGTTCTGCAGAAAGCAGCCATGTAGCTTTCGTACTTTTTCCTCATCTGCTTTTTGCAGAACTAGGTCCGTTATCGTACTGTTTGGTAAGTTTTTTTTATCACCACCGCCCATGGATTGCAAATGCATTGATAGCCTTTTAGACACTATTATCGGACCTCGGGTGCCCTAGCGACCAATTTGGACACGATCGGGGAGTAAACTCTAAGACGATGAAGAACTAGTCTAAGAATCTTAGGAACTGGTGAGTGAAATGAGACAGATTATATAAAATTAACGCATTGCTCTTTAGCTATTCAATTAATTCACTAATGTCCTAAGCATAGTTGACTCTACACCTCATCTTCATTTATCATCAAGTGTGATCGAGGCCAAATGCTTTTCTGTCGCACCATAAAAAAATCCTTACAAATATAAAGACAACCATATTACATAAAAGCAATAAGAAAACTAATATAAAAAGGCTTAAAGTTTGAATTTGTTGAAGAATATTCGAAAAATGCAAAACCTCTATTTGGCAAATACATAATTGACAACCCTGCAAAGATACGAATACCTGTTACTTGGGCAACTCTAGTCGATTACTAATCAAACGATTAGCGATTCGATCCGAAGCAAAACACGTGCGATTCTGTCACGTGTGGAGTGACCTTTAGTGAATCTCTGCATCTTTGAATACCAAGTATTTCTAATATTGATTAGGTACCTTTTTTGCTTTCAAATTGTATGTAGGTAGTAAATATTTATTTTGTGGTAGACTATTTTGTGCTCTTATAACAGGTTTGTTGTTGATTGCCGTGTTTGCAATATCTAAGTATAAAGGTTGATGTTATTATGTGATGTTATGATATGTTCGATGCTGCTCAAAAAAAAAACATCCCATACGTACTTAATGAACATTATTTTTATCTCTCCTGAGGGAAATCACGGCACGGTGTTGCTTTTGGTAGGCGTACGTTAGGATAAAGACCAGCACTAAGTGGTCTCTAATAATGAATATGAGGATTTCTATGAACGACATTTTTTCAACAAATAAACGGAAAACGCGTACCAAAATAATAGAATATTCTAGATAATTTTCTAAGTGACCTGCTAGCTAAATTATTTCTTACAAAATCTACCTGTTTTGCAATTAAATTCATAATTAAGGCCGAGACGTAGGCCTAAACGAATGTATATTTTATTAAATGGCCAAATTTTGCAAATGCACTCGTTAACAGTTTTATTACTTCTGTCATCGTAATAATGTAAACATTTCGTTTTTTGATATTGTAATATTCATAAAGAATTTAGATCGAATTCTTATGTAACTGGGTCGAATAGTTATGACACAGTTATACGACTATTATGATATAATTACTAAAAGCTTCCTATATTATATGGCGATAGATAACACTTTTATATTGTTATTTTTCTTATCTACTATTATGGAAAACGATATAAAAGTGTGTAAAAAAGTGAGTCAAATGATTTCGGATCAAGTCACGACTCTGATTGAAATGGACTTGTAATTCTTAAAGAGTTTAAAAACATTACTTATGATTTCCTCTCGAAATAGGGTAGGTGGGTTGTCTCCCCTCCTGGATGACTGAGTGAATGATGAGCTTTTACCGGTCTCTTGAGCAGTACCGCCAGAGGTCAACCAGTAGCTTAATGATGTGGATCATTAAGCTACTGGTTGACTTCATGGCTTGCTATTAGCCAAACTGGAGCTATCTAGATACTTGTATTTTTCTCTCATGCTTAAGATGATAAACTTACGTAGTTTCGGCCTAGCTGAGCAGTCGATGTTAAACGGCAGGTCACACTTCTCCTCCTCTGGGCTGTAGTCGTTGAACACCATCCCATCGGGGCACAGCTTCTCAATAATCTCTCCTTGTCTGTAATTGCAAATATAAATAACGTACTGAATAAACATTAATCAGAGAAAGTTGTCTATGTGTCTAGAGAGAGTGGTCAAACCATAGTTCATATAAGTGACTAAAATGCACTGGTATCTATTTAGTAGCATTAAAGTAGAAAATTATAGTAAAATAATAAAATCTAATCATAAGAAGCAAAGATAAAGATTCCAGCAATAGTAGCCAATGGAAAACCTATTCGTAAAAGAGCGCGTAGAACCTACGTATTTTTTATTGAATAGAATAAAGACATACTGTACTACATAAATACGAATGCTGGCCAAATAGTAAAAAAAAAATATCGATTCTTGTCACTAAAAGCTTTGCCGTATCTTAACATTCGAATTTCAAATATGAGACGTCATTTGTTTATCATATGACTATTTTTCTTTTTGTGAATGTCATATCTTGCCAGCAAAAATCAAATAGAAAGTGTGCACATAAAACGGTAAAGTATACTTTTTATTTAAAAGTGAATACCAATAAAATTTCAAGTCATTGTTTAGGATCATACCGGTAAAATGCGATGTCAACGAACGGACAAGGATAATATTTTCCAAATTCATGTCACGAAACACAAATAGAATGTTGAGTGTGCACTTGAGCTCGATTTTATTTTATTTGGATACGATCGTATGTCTTCCTAACAGGATTTTATGTCTCAAGTGTTATTTAGGAATTCACTTTGTGCAAAAATGGAAACCAAAACGGATAAATACAAATGCATATTCCATCCAACTATTAGACTTGACTCTACATTAAAATAAATATATTACATCCTGTATATGGCCAACGTTTACATTTCTACCCCTTTCTCTTCTACTTTGTTATGTCTGTCAATTCGCATATGCAAATTTTTCCATTTGTAAAATCTGTGTCATGTGCAACGCAAATAAGTCAATATTTGTGCGTTGTATTTACAGTGAAAGTACAATCTGTAAGCTATTTTTAAAGAGGTAAAGTCTATAAATCATGACAAAGCTAATAGTGAAACTGAAAAAACAAAACACTAGCGCGATGTAATTGGCGCCCAGCGCCAACTAATGTCCCGAAACTAAGTTACTAGTGACTTATATTTTTCCTTAACACACTTATCTCCGGCTGCCTGTGCTTACCTGCATTCATAGTACTTGTCACACTGCTCAGCGTCAGCAAAGAATCCGTCTTCAGGGCAGGAGTTGGTGATCTCAGCATCGCGGTCGGCGTCGCGCTCGGCAGGCCTCGGCGGGGGGTTCGCTGGCTTCTTGCGGGGGTTCTTTGGCAGGGCTGCTGATGATAATACTGGAAGCAAAATTATTTATTAAGTAGGTTCAGTACATAGAGGTACCTAGTTAGGCACAAAGCACTTCAAAGTGCTGTTAGCACATATAAACATTTCTTCTTTCATAGGTACTTAAGCAACTTACTTTGAGGTCAGTTCAATAAATGTGGAGTTGTATAATTTTTATTTATATATTTAAAGGCTGCCTCGACATATATCGGGGTCCTGGGTTCGATTCCCGGCTCGAACAAAAGTGTGTTTCAACTTTACGAACATAGCTCGGGTTTGTGATCAATCCGCATTTGGAAAGCGTGGTGATAAAGCCTAATCGCATCATAGTAGCGATGACTTGATTTCTATGCCTTGCAGTGAAACAGTATTTTGGCTAATACATTAATTACATTTAAAGGTTCAACACATTCTAATTCACTAGAATGAATTAGATCAAAGTATCACAACTTTAAACCTTAACTCGAATTGCTAGTCGAGTTAATTATGTCTCTCAGTAACTAGCTCCAAGGCTAACTAATTAGTTACAATCCATTCGACCTTAGGTTCAATTTGAGGCCTGAACTAGTCCTAACATACGAGTAATAGTGTCCTTACATGCGTGCGTGAGAGTCGCTGGAGTGGTTCACATTGACTGTCAGACTTCCTGGCCGATAAACAAGGTCACTTCTGATTTAATTAATATTATATCGCGTGAGTGTGATTGACACTTTTCTTTGGCTCCTAAATATGCGCCAGCTTAAGTTTTATGCTTTGTTAATAAAATTTAAAGCCAAAGTAAAAGGAAATAAAACAGCCTACACGGTACATTGGTTAAAATTTGGCCAGTGATAAATAGTTACCATTGATGTACAGGCCCTCCCAAGACTATGGGATATCAAGGAAAAGTACTTTAAATCCTTAAGTTAGAACTTTTTACTGAAAGGAAAACTTGTACTTCTTTTGTAGTGGACACAAACTGAATTCAAATAAGAAGATTGGTTGTTTTATTTCACGACTCTACTTATATGAGGCAGGGCCTTTAATATATACGCCAAATCATTAGACCAGACAAATGCAGACCCATGTTTATGCAGTTTACCTAGCCTCTAAATAAAAACGTTAAAATCATAAGACTTTTGTTGAAGATAAAAATGCTATTATATAGATAGCCTAGAGATTAACTAACATATCTACTCGTAGTTTTAACAATTATACAATGTAAAGCCTTGTATAAATAAAAACGGTAGCACATTCCACCTTTTTATTACCAAACAAGGCTTTTCCTATTTATTGGTACTGGGCGTTTGTAAGGTCATATACAGACTGAAAGTCGGAGTAAGTATAGCTGATAAGCTGAGATATAGTTTTTGAAAATTTATAAAAAACGTTTTTAATGTCCTCATGTTTTGCTTATCTCTCTGTCTGATTTTGGTTGCTTGTATCTTTCTTTCTATACTTTCAAGATACGACGTGTGGTTAAATTTATCAACTTATAAAAAACCTTTTTTTAAATTTGACAGTCTTGATAGCGCAGTATCTAACATGCAGCGCCCAAGTTTCGGTACAGGGTTGAATTACCATTAAAAGAACTTATTAAGATCGTCTTGGGTGTGCTAGAACACCAAATGGTTAACATTTACTAGTCATAGAACAGGAAATGTCCTAAGTGTGGCAGTTTGTACGTACTTACTTTAATATATAGATTTGTTATCTACTTATTTAATACGTTTGGTATTACTTTGTAACGGCGTCTAGCCGCCCACATGGACTTACAAGTCTGCCACACCTGGTGTAATGATACCAGAGATAATAGCTACAGGCAATACTATTAAACATTTCCTTTGCTATTGTCTGATGTATGCACAATCAAATCCATTAAGATATCAACTGTTGGACAGCTACAACTTACATAACTTGGGCGTAGGTCGATCTACAAGCAAAAACAAAAGAGGAAGAATTATTGTTGTTTATTTTTGCAGTTACTTAATCATCTCTTTGCGCGTAATGAAAGTTTTAGGTGAAGCATTTTTGGCAATGAAATATATACTACACAAGTTGATTTTATGAGTGTAGTAAATCGATCATAAAAACTACCTTGGATCATAAAAACACTAAACATAACTATGTGAGCGCATTAAAATTGTCACCACTAATAAAGACTCCATTCGCAAATGAGCGCTATATTTTTGGAAATTAAAACCAAGTACTATGCATTAGAGTTCACACATTACCCAAAGCTAGGGCGACCCTGTATTTCAGCACTCAATAATACCAATATACTTCAAAAATGTGTTGAAAATATTCTTAACAATTTCACTGGCTATGAAATAATCATATCGATCGATATATTAAACGATCTACAGAATACAAAGCAGTACATTAGAACTGTCACTAACGCGTTGATGTCTTTTCCTCAAACCAGCCCTGAACTGCTTGTAATGCAAAAAGTCAAGCTTTTGCAAGAATTATTGATAAATGCATATTATTTATAAGCCATGATATCATAGTTATGTAATGTAATGGTGTTTGTTAAACTTACTCTTTTAGTAAGCCTCGGCTTAACTACAAACTATATCTAATTAAGTACGTAACTACTACTTAAGTAAGCCAGGCAAATAAATGTAAAAATGAAAAAATATTTTCTGATATTCGATACGTCAATATCAAATCCATTAAGATATCAACTGTTGGACAGCTACAACTTACATAACTTGGGCGTAGGTCGATCTACAAGCAAAAACAAAAGAGTATAGAATTATTGTTGTTTATTTTTGCTGTTACTTAATCATCTCTTTGCGCGTAATGAAAGTTCTAGGTGAAGCATTTTAGACAATCAAAAATATACCTACACAAGTTGAGAGTGTAGTAAATCGATCATAAAAACTACCTTGGATCGTAAAAACACTAAACATAACTATGTGAACGCGTTAAAATTGTCACCACTAATGAAGACTCCATTCGCAAAAGAGCGCTATATTTTTGGAAATTAAAACCAATTACTATGCTTTAGAGTCCACATTTTGTTTTATGTGATTGAGTTAACCAAATATTTTTTTATTCTATTCTATTCATTAGCCTAAGCAAGGGCGACCCTGTATTTCAAGCCTTAATAATACTCCTAAAACGTGTTAAATTTATTATTAAACAATTTACCGCCTATGAAATAATCATATCGATCGATATATTAAACGATCTACAAAATACAAGAAGCAGTACATTAGAACTATCACTAACGCGTTGATGTCTTTTCCTCAAGCCGGCCCTGAACTCCTGCTTGTAATGCAAAAAGTCAAGCTCTTGCAAGAATTATTGATAAATGCATATTATTTATAAGCCATGACATCATAGTTATGTAATTTAATGGTGTTTGTTCAACTTACTCTTTTAGTAAGCCTCGGCTTAACTACAAACTATATCTAATTAAGTACGTAACTACTACTTAAGTAAGCCAGGCAAATAAATGTAAAAATGAAAAAATATTTTCTGATATTCGATACGTCTTAAATAAATTAAAATATTTTCATTTCACCATTGCATTTTTAAATTATTCCTTTATGGTTCATGTATGGATCTCTGCAGTTCTGCAGTTAAATTTTTTCTTTCTTTATATTTATGAGATTAAGCGTAAATTTTATAAAGGTTTAAGTAGTTAAGTTTAATTTGTGCCAACTCTATCAACAATTCTAATCTCAGAGAAAGGATTGGCCCCATCAAAATCTTCTGGCCGTCTATCTCTTGCCAAACAACAATGTCGTTCAACATTTAGCACTTATATAAATAATTAGAAACTTTTGCCGAGCACTTTTAGAAATCCTCTAGGCAATTGTCGAAAAGAGAAAGCTCAGCGTGAAATAGTGCGCCGGCGCAAGGTCTCTCGCTTCCTTGACATTTATAGCGCAACGCCAGCGCATTATGAATACCAACAATGGCCAGGTTTACTGTTTGTTTTTAAATATTATTTTAGGTTTTCTATATCGGGGTGCTATATCACCAACAATATTCACATCAGCGAAAGATACAGTAAAATGACACAACAAACGAATTCTTACTTAGAGGTGACGGCATGCAATATTGACAACAAGTATAGTAGTGATGATTTAAGGCGATTTAACGACGTAATACCCAAAAAACCTTTTTAACGGCTTTTCTATTGTGTCTGTGTTAAGTATTATATTTGTGAGCCTGTTGTCTGATATCTGTAACACAAGTCAAGCAACTTAATACGGAGTCAGGTCAATGTATGAGATGTGTGAATTATTTATTTATTTTATATGTACTTATACCTATCCAACTAGGAATTGCCTAACCTAACCCTCCGCAATTGGGCGGAACGCTTATCCACTAAGACACAGATTGTCAAATAAAATATAAGATTATTTACATAATCTTAAGGTAAACTTAAAAATAAACTTTTAAATACTTATTAGCAAAATGGGATCAAAGTATAACATATTGTTACGGCGTTGTTCGTGTTTTTTTAAGACTTGACAGTTGCGGGCTAAAAATATCAAGAATATAGGTAACTCATTATATTGCAAAACGTGAAAAGTTATTGTGTTTATTTTTAACATATAAATGGCCTTTTGCAATCATGAGTGGTTTTACTACCGCGATCACCTTGGGTTAACTAGCGATATCAAGATAAGAATACTCATTTATTTAACAATTTTTTTGAAGAAATATCAATGCCGAAAGTTTTTGAGATACTCGTAGTATAGATCATATTGAAGAAATGGAAATATATTGCACATTCTAGGACCTAATAATGTTTAATATTGACTAACGAACATTTAACACTTTAGTTATGTACCAATTAAAATTCTGCTAATGTCAAGTAATTCAAGAGACACGAACTGTTAGTGAAATTGATCGGTGGATTGAGTTCTTTAATTGAGTTTCGTTTTGTTTAGTTTCACCTATATTTAGTTGGTTAACGTCTTAAAGCCTAAATAGCAGACACAATGGAAAATCAATTGTTTTATGACTTTTAAAAGTCTTTTGTGTTTTACGACGTTAATCAGTTACTATTATGGTTACACGTCATGAACCTTTTTCTAATTCCATTATACCCAGGTCATAACTGCATAAGGTACGCTTTCTAAGTCAGTATCGAAGAGTGCAGCAAACTGTAACTCCACTGGGATCGGCCAACGGGACCTCTTACGCAGTAAGAAATGCACCATTGCACCATCGAGGTCATCCAACCTGCAACGATGATGAAATGGAGCATTCCTTCTACATACAAACATGTTTCAATTGTGCTTTTTAACTTTTTATGCTTGTATTTAGATGTTTTATTTATCTAAATTAGCGATTAAGTTAGTTAATCATACCTATACAGGATGTATCTGTGAACTTTTACATTCTGTTAACCACGTCTTCTACCAGTCATTGTGGACAATGTTTGTTCTATGAATTTTGGAAATACAACCTGTATACTCATCCACTAATACAAAATAGTTGTCTGAAAGAAGTCGCTATAGAAAATTTAAAAAAAAAAAGACTAGATAGCATAAACATTAACATCTCCCATACAAATAAATCAATAATGAGCCGAAATAAAAGTTATTTTTATAAAATAAAATTCAAACTCAAAACAAAAATCTTTATGTTTTAGTATGAATGGAAGCCACATTGGAAAAGTTAACAATAATGATCTATTAAAGGTAAATTAGGCTACATTACGAGAACTTGACAAAACTTTTTTATGTGGCTATTTCGCGCTTTTTCATGTAAGTTCCACAAAAGTCTGTGACTGTAGGTACATCTCATCCCAACTCACCAACTAAACATAGAAGGACGACTCCCACGCACGATCTGTACGCCATCTTGCGTGTTTTTCCAGCACTTCCTTATCACTTATCAACGAGTGTCACTGCGGGACTTCCGGCGGTTCAAACCTCAATGGAGCCCGCGCCACTCTCTACGTAACACTGCCAACTACACATTTAGTTGGGTGTTCTTAGCCGCGGCCTGCGAAGCGAAAGGTTATGCCAAATCATCGCTCTCACTCCCACCCATAAAGTTCCACATTTACCTGTCCCCCTTCTCTGTGAAGCATACGATCCTGTTATTGTTCGACGTGCCATGCAAGAGTATTAGCTGGCGACCAGTCGATTTATAATGCGTGTTACAATTAGGAGATAATTGCACGATACATTTTTATTACTTTAATATTACTAGAGTGATGTCTCAACAATAAATTGCGGAATTTTTAGGTCACAATTACTAAATTTAAAAGAAAAATGTGGGTTGCTTTAATTGATTTACCAACCTAATAAAGTTTTGTGATTAAATAAATCATAAATAACTAGCTTCATTGTAGTATTGATTGTCTTGTTTTTAATTTAATGGTTTCAGTTAATTAGCATTAGAATAAGTACCTAATTATACTCATGCTATAAATAACAACCGCAATATGATTTTTTTGAAAGATAGATTTTCACGATAATTGCCATAAATCACATTTTAAATAAAAGAGCCTTGCACTTATATTCTTTTTATTATTATAGGTACAGTCAGCCACACATCAGGTTACCACAATCTGTCAAATTTCCTCAATTGATATTCAGAGACGATTGTAGAAATTTGACAGTTTTGTATACTTTGATGTGTGGCTGTACGTACTATTAAGTATTCTGTGGCTGTACGTACTATCAGGGAATGGCTTGCACACACAGTCTTACAAGTGCTCATACAACAATAAAAAATAAGGACAATAGCGCACTTTTGTTCTGATCCCAAACTAAGATTTTCCATCGTAGATAGGAATTCCTAAACAACTATATGGTGTACAGTTATAATACTGATCTGTATGGAAACGCCTCAACTACTGTTGATATAATCGACTCTCTCCTATGTTTGCTTTTACAGCACATCAGGGACTACTTTGTCAGTACAATAGATTCTAATGAGAAGAAAATAAAATAAATAGACAAGTATTCTCATCGCATGTGATCGGGTTCATTTAGTTAGAGTTTCTAATTATAGATTGTGGTAGGTAGCATAGCTTAAATATAGTCAGCAATAGACCTGAACTATAATACCCACAGACGTATATACTGCAGTACGTTGGTGATGTCTTCAGGTGGCTTATAACGAAGCCGTCCTGTAACAAATCCATACTAATATTATAAATGCGAAAGTAACTCTGTCTGTCTGTCTGTCTGCTACTCTTTCACGCCAAAACTACTCAACGGATTTAAATGAAATCTAGTATACAGATAATATAGACCCTGAGAAAGGACATAGGCTACTTTTTATTGCGAAAAGGGGGTTGTAAGGGGTTGAAAGGGGGGTAAAAAGTTACTTTTCCACGCGGACGGAGTCGCGGGCGGCCGCTAGTGAGAATATAAATAAATAATAAATTAATAAGTAAATTACCTATAATAGTTTATTAAAATATTCCTTAAGACCACCTAGTGTCGAGCCACCGGCTATACTAATGCTGTGTGGGTATCTACGATCTAATCTATCCCATACAAGGTGCAGCAACAACGTAGCTAACTGCAGCATTCATTACTTGTTAGCTAATGAGGTATACTTCGCATGTATGGGTACTGAGTATGCTTAAATATATGTGTTTCGTCCATGTTGTATTATTTTGTTTTTATTGTGTACTGTACCCTGTACCCACCCTTACTTTGTTTCGGGACAGTAGTTCTACTATATATCCATAGATGGCACTGGGCGTTGATTGCATCACGCTAGTGTTTCGGCTGTTCGGTTTCTAAATAAGGTTTGTCGATGTCTATAGAGTTTATCTCTTTATAAATAGTATAAATATATTATTCTACTTTTATTATTCTCCATTATTATGTCAGCGTGTTATTCCCGGTAGCATCCAAAGGCAGTACTTTGAAGCAAGTCTTGCAATACGGCATTCTCACTTAGGTACCCTATTTAATTCTTACCTTATTTCCTATTTGTTATTGCTATAGAACAACATGATTATTAATTATACCGCCATGCGAGTAGGTATGTTTCATCTATACCCCCTTTTTCGCTGTGTTTTTCTTTTTCTCGCTTTTACGATAAGACCACCGAATACAACATTCATAGCATTAAGCCAACCAGCGTGGCCAACCTTTCAACCCCCTTTCCCACCGATAGGGCTTCCGGTAACGTTGAATCATTCGGGTTGAGCCATTCATTCCGAAGCATGACTCTCTCACGATCAAACTTAAATTAATTCCATTTTTAAACCGAACTAGTTTACTTATTCGACGTTTCTGCAACTGAGTTTAAAGGAATCGTAAAATTAATTGCGTGCGCATCATGCAAATGTCGCTTTCGTTGAGCGCATGCGCTAGAAAGTGAGCATCTCACCAGATGCAGTTTCACTTGATGTAGATCCCCGATTATGGACTTACATCGTGATTTATGTAATTACCACACATAAAACGGTATTGATGTAAGATGCATTGAGATTGTAAAGACGAGCAAGAATAGAGTCGGGTACTAGTAGCCCGCCCCTCACTTTGTTTCGGAAGATTCGTTTAGAGTGGAGCTAATAGATGGCGCTGGGTGTCGATAACATCAGGCATGTGTTTCTGCTCTTTTTCGGTTTACGTATTAAGCCTTAGTTGTCAAGGGAAGTTGCGTCTGAATACTTAAATAGTATAGATAAACGTGCGCCTTCGTTTAAAATGGAAGATTGTTGGTTCGAAAAATTAGGAATTAACATCAGGTGTGATAGAGCTCAATTGCTTGTTTGAACACGCATACAATCGGAAACATGCACCTCATTCTACACGAAATATTAATTAATCAAGTTTCGAATAGTTTTTAAAAGTATGGTTTATCGTTAAATCGGATAGTTTTTAAGAACGTACCCTATCGTTTTACAAATGCTAAGATAAAGCCATTATTCAGACTGCCCACCAAAATATAGGTAGAAAGTAAGTAAATATTGTCCACTTTTTCTTCCTAATTGTTAACTTTCATAAAATAATTACAAAATGTATGTTATGTAATAGGTACGAGTTTAATCTTGTAGTTTAAACAGTAACATTGTAAAGACACTAGGCGTGAATAAATTCGCTTGTTTGTGGGAGCTACAATAATTATGTTGGTATTGCAATCTGCAGGCGGTCCTTGATGACTTCTTTTATTTCGTAGTTGATAAGGTCAATATTTTTATTCTTAAAAGTTCTTATTAAAAAAAAGATTGACCATTTATGAAGTCTATAGCTAAATCATATGTATTTATTATTATACCAGTAGCGTTTCGTATGATTGTCCACCTAGGTCGGTAAAACTTCTTCTTCATCCTATGAAAGGATGAGAGTCCACAAAGAAAAGGGTATGGCATCAATACCTTTACGATAGTGCACAGGTGTAGGGGGCGACACTTTATGAGTCTAAATGTCGGCAAAATCTAGGATTCATCCTGGGGAGGGGGTTCGAGGGTGGAAATTATCAACAACTCCATTATAAATTATCAACTATTTTATAAAAAAAAGTTGTGTTCCTATCAAATAATTTAAATCAATACGCAATTTTCCGAAACACATTCTAGACATAATTTAAGCACTTTGCAATTCTCCAGTTCCCTTTTCTGTCGTCAATTAAACTAATAGTTCCCACAATTAACGCAAGAGGGCGTTGGCGTAGGCAGCCGCAATTAACGAAGTAAAATAAAATAAAACCAAGGGAATCCCACGCAGTCCTGGTCACCAGGATGTGGCCACAATGATCGTAAGTATTTGTTCCAACTTCATAAAAACCTTAAAAATATTGATGGTACCTCATCCATATATGAGAAGCCGTAAAAGTTTGGTATCCATTATGTGTAATGAGTATCATAAATTCATGATTTTTACCTATGACATTTTATATATGTCATTGTAAGATTATGTAAACTTAACATACCTATCTAGGTACTAAGAACAAACAAAGGGGTTTAGAACTTTTGTTCGCCATTTTGATTTTCGATGTTTTATATCATCCATCGATTTTGGAAGATTTCATTCATGACCGCGATTTGAATAAAATTTAACGACACAGGTGAGCCATAGAAAAGCCAATGCAATTAAGTTCGAAAATATTAAAGAGAGATATAAGTTCCTTAAAAAATAAGTAAATATTATTTTATTAACATTCATCCATCATTGATAAGTAAATAAAAACTCTGTAATAAAACATGTCTATCATATCTCATACATTTATCAAAAACACTGTATTTCTTTTATTGCTATCAGTTCCAGACCTTTATGCCACTCTACAAGATAACTTGCTCTCACAGTGATATGTTTTGACAGTAAATAAATTAAAGAACCTAAAAAGAAAATAGTATGACTGCAAAACAAGGAAGCTATTACACGCTCAAAATTGCTCAAGTCATGATTTCCATATTTACTCTTCGTTTATAGTTGCAAGTCATACACTGAACTCTCATTTATAACAAATCAATGTTTTATCAGTAAAGTTACTGAAGATTATTATCGGAAAGCGTTCTACTCAGGAGGTGACGGTGGGGTAACATTTATCCAAAAAAAAAATACGCATGATTGGCAGTTTTCTTTACGCACTCTACATCTTCTTCTATACTATTTATAAAGAGATAACTTCTACAGACAACAACAAAGCTTATAGGTAAACCGAAAATACGAAACGCTTGCACGATGTAATTGAGCACAGCGCCATCTATTGGTTCATTTCTGAATTACGTTCCCGAAGCGAAGTGAGGGCGGGCCACTAGTATATCAATAAATTGATGACACACATCAAATGTCATATTTGAAAGCATACTTAAGTAGTGTACCGATTAGATTCATATCAGTTCCGCCCAGGGTCGTGGTATGAAAGTTACATGGATTTCATGACTCCATTCCACACAAGCGAGTATGTTTTAAAAACGTCACTCAAGGTCCAAACTGAAAACCAGCGCTGCAGTGGCTTCAAAGAAGCAGCTGCAGCATAATTATGCTGAGTTTGGACCTTATTGACCACCATTTTTGTTTATGTATGTGCACCTACTTAATGTTATTTTCCGTTTCTTCTTACCTATTCACTTATATTATACCTTGTACTCTGTGTCATACTATTTTTGTGTTATATGTTATTCTGTCCTACCTTTCTGTTTGTGGTCAATAAATGTTTTACTTACTTACTTACTTACTTACTTTTAGTGGGTATGTAAGCCTCAGTGCTTCTTCCCAGGCCAAGAGCTTCACATAAACCATTCGACCAAGCCCTTTGGTCGGATATGGATAAAACATGGTTCCTAAATTGCAAACTGTGAGTACTGCATTATTCAGCAGTTCTACAAAAAGAGGCATCTCATCACTAATTGAGATAACATACTCGCATACTCGAAATTAAATAATAGTTTCATATACAAGTTAGGTAATGTTATTCTAATGAAAAGAGAAATTAGTTAATTGGCTGCTATTACTCAGGCAATCTTGTTTGCAATTTTGCAAGTACTATTACAACGCAATACCTACGTGTAGTTTTGCAAAACATGGAAATAAATAAATTATGTTTAATAAAGTTTTTTTTGTAAGAGTGATAATGTTCATAATACTCATTTATCTAAAAGCAATTCTTGTAACATATGGATGACTTTATACATAATGTGGACAGTCCTACCAATATCAAAAAAATAAAAAACCCAAAATGACTTAAATTCACGGCATCCTTTTTGTTTTTGTTACTTAATAACCATTAATGTTCAAATGAGTTTATTTACATATGCAAAATGTCAAAACTTCATTATAACTAAAACAAATTAACCAAATACACTACAGTAGGTACACTACAGACACAAAGATGAGTTTTCAAGCGCCCACCTTCAATAAATTAAGGTTGTAACTTAGGACATCCAAAACAAAAAGTATCTTATAAATGACGACGGTACTTGCCACTATATTAATCTAGATTACAGCGGCAGATGTTAAAAGGGAGGTGTGACTGAATTGACAAATGGGCCCATTGAATAAATTTATATAGGATAGTATTAAATGGTCAGAATCCACTATAAATTTTATACGATTCAAGATCCGTGCAACTCATCGGCTCGCTGAGAGCACTGAATCAGTTTTTTTTTATGATTTTGATGGCAGACGAGCCGACGTATCACCTGATGGTAAGCGTTAACCACCGCCCATAAACACCTGCAATACCAGCGATGTCGCAAGTGCCCTGCTTACCTTTTATCCCCCTTACCCTGGATTAGGCCTCCGGTACCCTCACTCACGCAGCGAACGCACAAAGCGAACAGCGCATGACGTGGTAATACTCCGGTCGAGCCGGCTCATTCATGCCGAAGCGTGGCTCTCCCACTGTTTAAGCATTCTTGACTATCAGTCACCCGCAGCTTAGCCCTCGTGGAATTTGATTTGCCACAAAAGCTTCTTCCCGATTAAGTTTTTTCATACCTTTTGTTTTATAAGGAAGTCATATAAGATTCCATATAAAAATATTTTTAATGACAAATCGAATTCCTTACTAATGAAGCTACGGTCGATTGGTAGTATTTGCTGTAACGCCTGTCTTTAGGTATATTTTATTCTTATCTAAAAATGCTCATCAGAGTTGACAACTTTCCATTCCATTCCATACTCGTAAGTATGTACCTCTCCAAAGAGTATGTTAGTGTAACTATATATTTTTCGATCTATTCCATTCATTCTATTCCATCAAGGAGAAAGTCGATTGAAGAAAGTTTGTCAGTTTTATATACTTTGTTGTTAGACTGTCTGTATATCTTAAACCTCCAGTGTCATCCCTATTTCTATTGCAAACGCTAACATAATAAAGCATCGAAACCGCTCGACCAGCTGGGGCAGTATGATTAAATGCGCTCGGCGCCCGCGCAGCATCGAGATCTAAGCGGGGTTGCCAACTCCTACCCAAACAGACCCAATAAGTTATCAACAAAAACGATTCCCATTAAAAACACAAGAAAATCACTTAACAACAAAAAATATTGGAACAAAAGATATTATGAACATCAAATAGGTTATTATGACATAACGTGTATTAGATAAAAACAATTTAAAATATTTAAAAAACAATTACCTCCAAATTGTCGAGAAATGTTTATCGAGAAAAACACAATAGAGCATAACTTAATAGCATTTTTCTAGTTTTAAAACAATATAAGTAGATAGGTAGTATACAACTGTTGATGTTCAAAAAACAAAGATTGCAGAACCTAGGCACTAGAAAAAATAATGAGCTGACATTTAAGCTATTAATATAACATGCCAATAAAGTCGTAATATTATTTTATGGTTTCACTACCGCGTATCTATGTCATGCTTGTGGAGTTACAGCCAACCATTGCATGCTGTTCATAATTTGTAATATTTTTTTATTGTTGTAATTCTGTTTTGTGTACCTAATAAATAAATAAATAGGGCAGAGGTCACCAAATGGCGGACCGCGGACCGAATGCGGACCGCCGAACTACACTGTGCGGACCGCAAGCCCCACATCTTTCTGGTAATCTCATTGCTTACAAAACCCGTCAGTTCCCCAAAAAATCGTATTCAAGATTTTTTTGAGGCATTGTAATATTGGGTATTAGTAACGTAAATTAGTAACCTGGCAACACTATATCTAAGCCCAGCCAGTTTAGATGCACGATACGGAACATGCGCCAGGAAATAAATGTTTATTAGATTAAGGATTTCAATGTCGGACTTGCGATAGGGATGAAAGAGGAAGATAAGGACTATTTCCAATCGTTCCTGTGATCCCGATAACACTTTTCAAATGGACTTGAAAATAAACCACTTGTAATAAAAGCTTGGCTTGGTGTAAGGAAATACTTAGGTGCCAATAGCCTTACCACTATGGATGCCAAAGTCAGCGCAAAGTGGAGGAAGTCTTCTACATCATTTTCATTTCTATTCCCGGGAACTGCAAGCAAAATTTTTAAGATAACTTGAATGTAGCGATAAAAAGAAGGATTACTGCTTTGAGTACGTCATCATGCTAGCTTAGTTAAGGATTTATGGTAGTTTCCCACCAGGGTCCAATGTTTAATTCCGCCCTGTATAGACGTCTATATTATTTTACCATTCTAATTAGTGATATCATTAAAGAAGCTCCTTATTTAATAAGGACGACGCGTAAGACTTAGAATACGTAGAGATTTATAATAGGCAGATATGGCATGTCCTCCAATATTAGTGATTTGATTTGAGTAGGTATCTTAACTAAGGTAGTTTCAAATATCTGTAATGTATCTTAACAAGTTCTTATTTTTTTACAAAGTGGTCTTTGTTTATTTAAATTTTACATCGCGGAAATCCAGAGGTCTTATGGTATTTACAGACATAATATGTAAGTACTATTGTAGCAAAACTAATTCTCCAACAAAGTCATTTTACGATCAAACACAGAAAAGGAACATACAATCATAAAACTTTAACCTATAAAACTTTTATTGTATCCGCGAATTTATTTGCACGCACTGTGGAACAAGCATATCCTTTTAGGCTTTCCTTTACCATCCTTGCTTAAACTAGAACCCACATGTACGTACCTACTTGTTGATATAGGGCAGGTATAGTTGTGTAGGGCGGTTGCGTCGGTATATAAGCTAGGGAGTGCATCCAACCCTGACATTGCCCTACGCATGATCAGTTGAGAAAGGACTTTAATAATGTTGAAGATAGTTGTATTGTTGTTCGTTTTGACATGCGCTCGCGCGGATGAGAACGCGACAGAGACGGGAACAGACAGAAACGGGCTATGCTTTGTGAGTAGATTTTTTCAATATTAACATAGGATAGGGCTACTAGTGACCCCCGGTGAAATTTATTTCGCTTTCTTTTTTTAATATTTCAGTAGTAATTAAGGTTGAATCTGAAACTTCGTGATAGTCTGAAAGTTTATGACAATCTGTCCAGACGTTTTCGAGTTATACCTAAATGGTGTAACTATGAGTTAAAATCCTAAATTACATCGAAAAGTTAATGTGCTACATAACTTTCCATAACATAAAGTGTACCTGTGTAGGTAATCTGAGATTTTTTCGGTGGGCAAAGGCCTGCCAAGACCCCCTCATCTATTCTTTATCTATCGCCATTTGTGCAAATCTCGGACGAAAGTATTCAGCTCCTGGCGTCCCGTCTCCTAGACCTCCCCTCTGTTGGTATGCGTCGGGTTACAATTGGGTGGCAATTTTGCTTTCTGAGTCCATTCGAAAAACGTAAACCACTCAAATAGCATCAAAGAAAATAGTCGAGCTATCATGGTTATTGAATACTAGAGCTCACCCTCACTTCGTCTGGGGACATTAGTTTCCTACGGTACCAATAGATAGCGCTGGACGTCGATTACATCGCGCATGTTTCTCGCCTTTTCGGTTTAGCTATAACTCTTGCCGTGTATAATTCACCTATTAATAGATCTTATAAATTATCATAAAAAAACATGCAACGTAAGGAAACAAAATATTTGCTACATGCTTATTATTCAATTCACTCACTTCAACAAATTGTGCTCTCTTATTTGAAGATTGATGAGGACTTAAGATTCAAAGTAAAATTTATTCGGCCAATACTCTTAGGGTCGGGCGTTGATCCTCATGTGAAAAAAGATGTATGTCCGTTTACCACGAGTAATGTTTAAAGCTCGTTTATACGAGTTTCCTCCATTATATGTAATTTAATGCTGGTTTAACTGCATTTAAATACTTTAACGAGGTGTCAGTAATCTCGTTAACAGAAAAAAAGCTGGTAAGGTAGGTATCTGAGTAAATTTTCAATCTATCTTTAGCGCACACTTCTTGATAATCGAAATAAAAAAAACACTTTGATTTTTGTCGCGTTAAATTTATTTCTGAGATCCATTTTCGTTGACTGAAAATTATGTTTGTGTATTAATCTTAGTTACTATTTTAATTGTCTTATTAAAAAGATAAGAGCATTCTATGGAAATACAACCTTGGCCAACAGTATTCCTATATTTTTACCCCACATTTTTGTGATATATCTAACTAGGTAGGTACCTACAATTATTTCCTATTTTTGACTATGACTATATACTAATACGTACATCTTCTATACTATTTATAAAGAGATAACTTCTATAGACAACGACAAGGCTTATAGGTGAACCGAAAACACGAAACGCTTGCGCGATGTAATTGGACACAGCGCCATCTATTGGTTTATTTTGAATTACGGTCCCGAAGCGAAGTGAGGGCGGGCCTCTACTTAATATTTAGATCGTATAAGACACATTTTTCGTGTTTAAAGTATAAAGGGACTTTAAAAGTATTCTTGTGCGGTCACACTAAATTAAACCTTCTTGTGCGTTTGTTGCGCTTTGCGCCTTTATAAATAAGCGCTTGCAATATTCACCTGTCAAAGGACCCTTCATGGGATTTATGGATGGACCTTCTAATGATAAAGCACTTTTCACTGAGGATTTGTAACAATAAAATTGGTGAAGGAAATATATGTTCTCACCTGAAGACCGGCGAAAAGCAGCGCCAGCGCTGTATTTCGTCGAGTGAGTGAGGGTACTGGAGGCCCACTTAGGGGAAAGGGGATTAAAGGTTGGCAGCGCACTTGTGACTCTAATGGTTTTGCAGGTGTCTATGAGCGGTGGCAATTGCTTACCATCAGGTGATCCGTCTGATCGTCTAACCACCTATTACATAAAAAAAAACAAAATTATCTTCATAGCTAAACAAATCTGATAAAAGTTTAAGGTATAGCTAAAATTATAAATTTAT
This sequence comes from Cnaphalocrocis medinalis, assembly GCA_014851415.1. Taxonomy (NCBI): domain Eukaryota; kingdom Metazoa; phylum Arthropoda; class Insecta; order Lepidoptera; family Crambidae; genus Cnaphalocrocis; species Cnaphalocrocis medinalis. The sequence continues at coordinate 14,479,741 of CM026276.1, forward strand.
TGAAATAGATAATGTGATTTTATAAATTTATTGAAGACGATTCTACATAAAAATTTATTTGAAATAAATACTTTGAATTTCAAACAAATATTACGGTAGTTATTCTCGTTAAGTAATAATTTCTTAAGTTGCATCTGTATTTATCACGGGCAATTTTCTTCCTTTTTTCTATTTATCTTGACAAGTATCGACATAAGATAATTCTACGTCTAATTAAAGTTGACAAGACCCGATAAACTAGAATTGAAGATTCTCATTTCAATTTTAATAAGGAAGATTACTTGACTGGTCCCGGCATGCCGATATCTTTATCAAGAAATCCCGATAATGATTTGAATCCGGTCTGCAACATTAAAATACTTGCAACTACTTGAGTAGCTATTACTAAGTCATCGGAATGTTTCAACTTTCTTACAAACTTACAAACGAAGCATTTATTTTCAATAGTACAATCAACTCCAAAAATATGCACTTTAGGACTTGTTACAATACACTAAGAAAGTAGAGGTCGTTCTACTTTCTTATATTATATATTGTGACAAGGTCCTAAAGTGGACCTATACATATTTTTGGAGTTGACTGTACCTACTTAGTTATTCAGATTTTGCAATTTCTACTATAACTACATTTTTCAAAAATAGTCCTTCAGAATAAGAGGGACTTGCCTACAGTATTAATGAAACAAAAATGTTAGTTATAGTTTTATTTTTAACTAGTGACCCGTCCTCACTTCGTTTCGGAGCATTAGTTCCACCCCGGACTGATAGATGGCGGTAGGCGTCGAATGCATCGCGCTAGTGTTTTGCTTTTTCGATTAGTATATAAGGTTTGTCGAAGTCTATAAAAATTACCTCTTTATAAATAGTATAGATTAAATAAACGAAACTATCATACAACCCAAAAACCTTTTGTACGATCACAAAAGAGTTAGTTTTGTGTTATTTTTATTACAAGCAGTTATTCTCAAGAATAACCAGTTGTTTGGTTAACCTCTTACATTAATTATCATGTTACGATACTTAATATATTCTTTTTCTAATACAAGAATTAAATTGTTTTTATTTTATTCCAGTTTTCGACGACGATGGCCACTTAATGAAGTCATTTGTGAGCCCCTATTTACAACAATTAGCACACTATGCGGCTACCAGACCAGAGCATGAAAACTTTCTAAAGTATTTCTTCAATTTCCTTCGAGTAAGTACTTTTCTATTCATATTCTTATCTTTGACACTATAAAAATATCAATTGATGGCATTTAACATAGAAAATTATCTTGAAATCTCGAAAGTCCTACGTCCATACATACCTACTTATCGATTAAGGTAAATAGTTTTGGGAACCCAAAATACTTACATTAACCCCAGGCGAGATAAATCTTTTGAATATTGTTAAATACAATCAGCAGAATCTGCTTCCAAAATTTGCTTAAACGTTGTAAAAAATCATAGTGACTCCTGAGAATTTTGAATAAATTCGTATAGTTAAATTTTTTTTTGAAACTCGTTCAGTTTTTTATTTTTATAACACTATACTCGTACTTATGTATAACAGTATAGCTAAAAATAACTTTTATATGTATTCTTGATCATTACTATAACTATGATAAATAAATAAATTGAGACAACATCACATATACATGTCCTGCTAAACTAAGGTTTCTTGTGCTATGGAAACCAGAAAAAACAATATCTGTTTCATCAACAAAATGTTTAACATTAAAGTTGATGCAGAAATCGAACCCTTATGGGGCTTGTAGTTCTCAAGTTTCAAGAACCGTCATTGACAATAAAGTTATTTTTGAAGTCACATAATCTGGTACGGTACTGCTGTTTTGTTAGGTGACACCAACCGAAACGGTAGGTATATACCAGGTAAACATCAACCCACGCCTTTGGCATGACCAATCCTAAACCTAAAATAATATTCCGTAATACCAGACCAGATGTTAATGAAGCTAAGAAACCCTTTTTTGTACTTATCTAATCGTACCGATTCAGTTAGCCTCGTGTATTCAAACAGTCGTAAGGGCCTTTGATGTCATAGCTATATTCTGACCACTGTTGTACATAGAACGTGAAGACAACTTACTTACCCAGGATTGCCAGATGGTTGGTAATTGTCAGGGCTCTCGCGTCTTTTCATATGTCCCTCAAACCCCAATCAAGGTAAAATCTCCAGCAATACAACACGGAGGACTGCAAACGTTTCTTCCGTTCACATGATTCCTGTAAAAATACTAAAGCCCTAAAAATTGGTAATTGGCTGCCAGCAGATATAAAATTCGATTTGGCAACCCTGTACTTACCTGACAATCCTAATTTAAACAAGTGATAATCCTAATGTGGGTATAGATATGGAATGAATCACTTGGTTAGATTTGAACTCTACCTCAGGTTATACATAGGTATGTAGGTAATATCCAAATAACTTCACTGCCAAAAAACAAAGTTTAAGAAGTTGATCAAAATATTCAAATATAAATAGGAGTAGATTCCTCTAGTTAAAACACGATGCTTAGATACATCGTATTCTGAAGACCTACAACGAAAAGGAATTCACAACCGAAACTTTAGGCGATAAGGATTCAGTCCCGTCCTTTCTACACAGGCTGTGCGTCTTTTTATTCGAATAGTATATTCTCCTTCGTTACGGAATGGTTTCGTTGTAGGCCTCTGAGTAGTCGGATTGCAACCGGTTCACTGATATAATAGTTTGCTCGCATATCTCTTACCGCACTCGCCGTTTCAAAGGAACTGTCATTATGCCATAAGATTTGACAGAGCGAGCATCGGAGAAGATTACGTAATTGTTACATTACGTACATGACGCGTACATATGTACACAGTTTATAGTTTATCAGTAGAAAGACTTAATGATAGTTATAGGCACGGACGGCGTCAGTTCGTGTTACTCCCCGCAGTGTAAAATAGCAGATATATTCCAAATTCCAAAAATGGGTCCCGTTCAGTTTTATTAAATTAATTTTGAAGAAATAAAATTGAGTACTTACCTTTTTAAAATTACCGAAATAGATACAATTATTTACATATTACTGATTTCTGTACAAACAAATATGCCCGATGGAATCCTCACCATGTAAAGCGAACTATTAATCAAAGCAGTCTTAATTTAGCGTCAATGTTTTGCTACTGATAACTTTTGCACTGTGTACATTATGTCTAGTCTGTATGTCAGACATACTGTTAACTCATGTAAAGTTTATTACAACTGGTTTAATGGTGTGTAGCGTTGTTAAAAGTTTATTAATATTGTTGTTTGTTTAATGTATTTTCTTAAAATACGTAATTCACAAACTGTTTAAATATTTTCTACGTTTCTCGACAAATCCACTATGGAAATGTAACATAGGTAGACGAAAAATATGTAATAAGGCTAATAGGGTAAATTGAAAAAAAACCTAATATGATCAGATAGATTAAACTTTTGCCTTACGTACATACATTTTTGTACCTTCACATGTCAGTAAAGGAAAAGGTTTAGAAGAAGTCGTAAGCCTAAACTATTAATTCTCATTTCAGCCTCTCATAATCAACACTGCAACTGCCGCCTACATGATACCAGTATCAGAAAACGTCGTGCAACAAATAAACCGAGATCCTTTATACCAGAACCGACTTACTATCTCCAAGCGAGGACCGGAGTACAACTCCATTGTGTGCAGGCAGGAGGACGCAGATTACCACTCCCTAGTTCCTGTAGCAGTTTCCTGAGCTGCTGGGATGGGTGGGCGTATGAGCTGGAGTGCCCTGAGGGCCTGATGTTCTCTTCTGAGGGGTACTGTGATTATGCCGATATGGTGCAATGTCATGATAGAGCAGTAGGTGAGTCGAACATAGCTACATACATTTATTTGTAAGAAGAGGGTCCGAGATCTTTTTTTATTCTACGACAGACAAGTCATAATTGACCTCATGACATGAGGGCTCAGATCCTCACGCTTAGTTCTAGTAACAGCTTTACTAGGTTTCGAAGCATCCGAGCATGCACCTCTGGATTTTTCAAATCTATGTACATATTTCTGACACATCATCGTGAGAAAACCTGCACGTTTCGTATAGTTTAAGAAACGTGTACCCATGATTCAGTTGGTTTGGTTGCCCTGTTAAAGAATCCAGACTCCTCAAAGCCTGCATCATAGTCTAAGCGTAGGTACTCCAGACTTTAAAGCAACAGCTTTGGCCGTAACCGGGGGAATTGCACGCTAAGATGAAAAAAAAACATATTTTTATTAAGAAGGCTTCTTTATCGAGTACCTACTTACTTTGACTGAAAAATTCAGAACTAAGTAGCGGGTATTTTGACAGTGTTACATTATTAAGAGATCACAAGGTATTAGTTAATTCGCGCTTATACTTCTAGATCCCGCAGAAAAAACATTTCTTATCTCATAGGAAGTATAATTAGCATCTTCTAAATTCCACAAATATTGTGTAAATAAAACCCGCGATCTTAGCAAATGTCGCCATCCGTGGAAATGTCAAAAGGATGTTATGTAAAGGCTCGGATCGTCGACATTGTTGCACAATGCAGTGACCTTTATAAGTATTTTCACATTGCGTATTCTGGTGTCAAGACACTTGTGTCTCTAGATAGAGAAATATGAAAATGTATGCTGAGTGCGATAGGAAGCAGGTCTAGTATGTTAACATAATAAACGTTAAAATCAGCAGAATTTCGAAATCTTTTCTATTGTAGCGTCGACAAGATAAGCTCTCTAGTTTACCCATAGAATTAGGGCGGATTCCTAATTCTATGAGTTACCCTGTATCTCTTACACATGGGCTACGTATACGAGTATGTTGAAAAGTGTTAGTAAACTATCCGTCTAGTAGTACTTAGTCACATTGAATCTTTACTGATCATATGTACAGCATAAATACACAAGAGGTTACCACAACGTATCAACATTCTTAAATGGTATTAAACTAATCGTATGTCAATAAATATAGAACCGATTGAAGAAATTAATAATATGTATATGGCTGTTCGTTTAATCAAAAACGCCCTGGTCTCTACATTTTCTCAGTGCATTTACAATTATTGTATATAAACATAAACTATAGATAGGTATTATATAAATAGATAGGTACTCTTTTTTGCACAAAAGGTTATAAAACTTAATGAACGCAATGGTAATTTCCAAAGACTTTATGTAGTTTCATTATTTTCGCAATATCTGCCAATGATGTCCGACAAGATATCTAACTATTATATTTTCAGCGAATCCCTCCCCTGCCATGCCCCGATGCAAGACCGACTTCGAGACCTTCAGGAACGAGCTGAACTGCAACGAGTTCTTCGTTGTGTCAACCGGAAGCCTGTTAAATTCCAGTGTCCAGCAGATCTTGCATACAGCCCGGTAAATACTTTATCTTTAATACTGAATAATTAATAAAACTTCACTTGGCTTCAGTCATGCTGATTTAACCGTGGGAAAACCACGCTTCGGCATTTGTGGGCCGGCTTGATCGAAGTGATACCACGGCCTCACAGAAAACCGGCGTGAAGCGGAGCCTGCGCTGTGTCTCGTCGAGTGAGTGAGGGTACCGGAGGCCCAATCGGGGGGTAAGTGGGTTAAAGATTGGTAGCACACTAGTGACTTTACTGCTGTTGCAGGTATCTATGGGCGGCGGCAATTTCTTACCATCAGGTGTTCCGTCTGCTCGTCTACCACTTGCCACTTAGCATTGAGATTTTCAAAAAGCAAAATCTGCACATATTAACCAGATTTTTCTAACCGACATCAAAACTCGAAAGATTGAGGTTATCAGTTCAACAGTATATTTTTAATTAATTTATACTAGCGGCCGCCCGCGACTTCGACCACACTCTTAACCTACTTCATAAAATCAAAAACTGGAGAATGTCAATTCAACAGTTTTTTTTATTTGTTTTAAGAATATTTTTTGCGTGACTATTCCGCCAATTTTTTTTGCTACGTCTCTACTTGTCAATGCGATCGATCCGGCATGTTGATTGAAAATGCGCGATCTGTAATTGATATTTATCAGTGACGAACCAATGCTTAATGGACATTATCGAACGTCAACGCAAAACATCATATCACAATACATTAAGATCGTCTGCTCATGATGTCCTTGTTTTAATTTCCTCTCGCAAAGGGCCAAATAAGCGAGATGTTTGACCGGTAAAATTCGTCGGAGAGCGTCCTGGCGGCCTCGCTGGGAGAATGTTGCCATCCGCATTCTGTCCCCATGACATACCGAAGTGTCAATAAACACTGCAATATTAAGTACCTACTTATCATGTGCGGAATATAAAATGTCGTTTAACTTAAGTAATTGACCATCTGTAATTCCGTACAGTTGTTATCAAATATCACATCAATATCTTTTTTATTTTATGAGATAGGTGGCAGACGGTTCACCGTCTGCTGGCCACCTAGACGACCTAGACGGCGGTCTAGATTGCCGCCGCTCATAGACACCTACAACACCAGTAGAGTCACAAGTGCGACCTTTAACCCCTTTTTATGTGATAGGTGGCAGACGATTCCCTTTCCCCCCAATTGAACCCTCATTCACTCGACGAAATATAGCGCAGGCGCTGCTTCACGCCGGTCGGGATCTCTTTATTATACTCGTAAACTTTAGCTAACTAATAGTTTCTATAATAAAAGTAATTATACCAACTAGAACTTCGTAACCATGTACGGTACGTACCTAATTGAAAACGTTGAGTTATTATAATTTGTCAAATTAAGGTGAGATTAATTATTTGACATTTTTTATAACCCAACGTATTCGTACTCGTTCGTTTGTATGTTGTATGAATAGATACGTGATTCGTTATTAAGAACACTGTTTTGGATCAGTCTCTGTCAGTAAAAGCAGTAATAAGTCATCATTGAAAAAAACAATAGATTGTAAATCATGATGGACCCAAGTCTTTATACCTATATAGTCTTTGTGATGGACTCTCTGACATCAGGTATATTTTAACTATGTTCTTTTCATCAATAGTTCTTCTGCATATTCGGGTCTGCCACAAGAGTGTTATGTGGATTAGAATAATTATAGGTGATCCATACTTTAATATTATAAATGCGAAAGTAACTCTATCTGTCTGTCTGTCTGTTACTCTTTCACGCCAAAACTACTCAACGGATTTAAATGAAATTTGGTATACGGATAATCTAGACCCTGAGAAAGTACATAGGCTACTTTTTATTGCGAAAAGGGGGTTGTAAGGGGTTGGAAGGGGGGTAAAAAGTTACTTTTCCACGCGGACGAAGTCGCGGGCGGCCGCAAGTGATAATATACCTTTAAATAAATATCATCAATTGTCATAATTAAGTTTGCTAGTAATCATTTTCATGTACCATTAAACCTAATGACTACAAATACCTACAAAGCTTGTCCCTTTTTAAGCTTAACGTAATCATAATTAACCTTTAAAATCGCATAATTTGAAGTGTGTAAGGACTTACAGTAGGTGTTTTTATAGCTTAAGTTTTACTGCGCCCATATTAATTAACTTTTATTTACGTGAAACCTATTTCGTTGCTGCAATAATTTATAAGTTGTTTACGAAAATAACTCCATAATTACTTTTGAAAATAACATTTCAAGTAATAGTTATCAATATTCCGACAGTAACTTTAGATATATTTTGTAACTCTGAGTTTTATGTAAAAGTTTAAAATGTACAGTCAGCCACACATCAGGTACCACAACCTGTAAAATTTCCTTAATTGCTATTCGACCTTAATATCAATCACTGTACGATGAGAAGTAATGAAGATATTTGTCAGTTTTGTACACTTAGATGTGTGACTGTACGTATAACGGTTGGTTTTAACAACCTAATAAAAGCAATGTCTTTAAAATTTACAGAGATTCGGTGTCTGCGATTATCCAGCTCTCGTCGACTGCTCCAGCTCTTCAAGCTTTGTGCCACCAAGTCCTGCACAGCCAACTCCCAGTCCTGCACAGCCTCCTATTCCTGCACAACCATCCCCCAGTCCTTCCCTACCAGCTAGTCCCAGTGCCCCGATTCCTATGCAGCCAGCCCCTAGCCCCATACAACCGGCGCCAATTCCTATGCAACCTCCCAGTCCTGCACAACCAGCACCCAGTCCTGAACAGCCATCCTCAAATCCTGCTCAACAGTTCCCAGCACAGCCAATGCCTGATCCTGCTGACACCTCCTACATACCGGTGATACCTTCCCAAAAACCAATCTTCTTCCCACGACCTATCAGACCAGGGTCCATAGTAAATCTCCCTTCAATACCAGACATCCCTTCGCTACAGAACATTCTAGAAGGTGCCTTAGATAGGATCCCTGGGGGATTCGCACCTCCATCCCAAGCTCAAGACGGGGCAGCTCCTGGGTTCCAGTTCAACCCTAACCTGTCTGATGGAAATGCAATTTTCATGCAGAATTCTGTTTATAATAGTCACAGTGAGTATACCTTAGAGTTAAATTTGCTTTTAAAACGCTCAGTATTTTAATAGTTGGTACCGATAAGAGGTAGAGGCCTAATTTGCAGCCAACTTTTGACTCATGACTGAGACTTATCTATCAACCGAGTGCAGCTAATTTTGTCGTTAATAGTCTACTAAATAAGGCAATCTGCTTAATTAACATATTCACCGATATGATAACTAAGTCAGTAGTGATTGGAAATTCAGGCGCTTATTTACCTAAACTTTAACATTTTTAAAACTGTAGATTAATATGGATACGACTTTCTAAATAAAATGTATTGAAATCTAAGATGATCAGATAAATCAATAAAATATCATTTATTCAATTGGTACCTATGAAAATTTACAGGTAGGTAAACGTTTTTATCAATAACAGGACTTTCTAGCAATTTCGCAAGCGGAATTAAAAAAGGTATGGTAAATAATCCTTCTATAATGTCAAGTTTAGGTAGACAAGAGCCCGAATGTCCTATCACTGTCTCTAATAAAGTCTGTCTACTTATAAGTGAGCGCAAGTCCTAGAAGGTGCATACATTCCAATTATCTACGAGTATTCTCATAATAGAATGGTTTTTCGTGATTTATCATTTTGTCGTAACATACCTAGTATTTTAAGAACTGAAACAATATAGTAATTTCACATTTAGTCTGAATGCTTCTGATTCTGCGTGCATCTTCGTGGATAGCGCGAACTATACCTAACTAGGTAATATATTTGTAGCTAAAGTTAAATTGTCACTGTTTCAAGAACCCTTGATTTTTTACACTGATATTTAACTGTTATAGCTCTTATCATTATTCGACTTAATAGGGTTCTAGAAATTATTTTATGTATGTAATGACTGATTTATTTTATATGGCCTTAGAATTTGTTGACTCGTTTGCTGACTATCCCTAACGTAGTATCTCATTCGTTTGAGGTCAGGCCGATATATGTGCCAGTGTCTTATATTTATTTTCTTCACATTACAGATATTGCAACACCCGTAGCAGTAATGTCTCCGCAAGATGCCATCCGCTACTTGAAGTTAAATAGCATTGCTGAAGTAAAATCATCTCAATGATCAAACGCGATTTGAGTTATTTATGTCTCTAATTTTGTGTGCAATGTTTTGTAGGAAGGTATTTAAGATAAGTAGGTATGCATTTTCTACCTTCTATCTATATGTCGATAAATGAAACTGAAGTTCATGTAAGTCTTTTTAAACTAATATTACTTGAAGTGTCAGCTTTTCCTTCTTTTTGATAAAAAAAGGTACTACAAGTTATTTTTAATTCTTGTTCCGTAGTTAATCTTGCGAATGAATGAATATTAAGTAATATAAATTACAAAGATTACAAATAAATTGGAAAGCTGCAAAGTAAACATCTTTCATACGTATTTGCGTACTTTCAGATCTTTTATTACTTTAATTTATTGTTGTAAACATGTTGGAGATCCTATTATAAATAAGTAAATAATTATCATGAACGAATTTATCAATTTAAAGGCTATCAAGAATATTGAAATTGTATGTCTGTTATATTGGCCTATATTATTTAAATAGATACGAACCTACGCTTTGAACCTACATTTATATTCATAGAAATAATTAAACATAATAAAACTGTGTTTTATTACGTCGTTATAGTGACTGCAATATTTGAAATAAAGGTACACATAAATTATAAGTAGTTTATTTACATAAATCCACATTTAAAAAGACTTAAAATCTAGCTTAACCTATATTTTATGACTAAAACAACATTCATTTCGGCATGGTACCAACACGCATCGTTGGTACTATGTCAAAGTAATCTCTGATATTTTTTGGCAACAGCAATTTTTCCGAAAACGAAGTATCAAGTAAAGTAAAAGAGCATTTTGAGTGAAAAAATGGCAATTTTGACGATACTTGCAAACTCGCGATGTTGTTTTTACGAAATTTTGTTTGACTTTTAAAATTGGCATCGAAAAAGAGCAATTCGCCGAGGAATTGTTTTCGAAACATGAGCGCCTCTTCAGACAGAACTAATCCTTTACAACCTCCTTCAAATGTTTGCCCGCAACAATAAGTTACAACTTAATAAGTATACAATAAAACAGCAGCTTTGTATAAATAAATATTTTACAGTTAAAGCTATTTCCAAAGCTATCAATTAGTTGGAGGACTTTCTCACTTTGTGATACCCTATAAGCTATAAGTCAGTCCCTCAAAATGCTACAAAAGGCTGTAAAAATAAATAAACGTTTGCTGTTCTAAACTCATGCTGAAGAGGCATCTAAATCAAGTCGAAAAGGTTAAACTTCAGTCTGTCCTTGGAGCCGCTCCTTGTCATTCAGAATCCCAACTTCTTGAGGGCTTTGAGGTCCACATCGCCGTAGTAATCCTCGCTGGAAAATGGTAATGCATATTCAAATATCTGTTCAGAAAGTTACGCGAAAACTCTAGTAAAGTTTTTTTTATTTTAACAAGTAAGAATACGTTAGCAAGAAGTTTTTTGGCACAGAAGAATAACAAAATATAACATGTATAAAAAACGCTGCATATGGAAGTGCTGAGATTTAATGTACACAGATTCAACATTAATTACAAATATTTTACAACAAAAGAAACTTTTAGCCAGATAAACTACAAACAAGTACTTTTATAACATTACTACTACTGAATAGAGTACTGGCCATTGCGTAACTTATGTGCAAAAAAATGTTACGACATTGTATTTCTGCGCTCATTTGTTTTACAAGCATGGTATAAAATGTCAACGTACCTGTTAGCCAAGGAAAGTCTCGCCGACACGGCCAACTGTTATGGACCGCTCAAGTTGTATTAGGAGAAAATTATTTGAAGACAGAACCAAGAAGATTATATTGTTATTAGAAAGTGAATGCAATCAAAAAGGAAACAGAGTGGTCGTGAAAGTAATGTTAGGGAAACTGTGCAAAAGTGCAACTACTTACAGAATAACACACAATTATTAATTTTTATATTTTTGTTTATTTTATCACTAAAAATAAAACTTAAGTATTACAGTTTCTATCAAACAACAACACTCAGTCGCAGCGAAATAATTCAGTACAAAAATATTTACAAGGTCGTGGGTGTTATTATTGGAATCAAATGGAACAATGTTGGCTTCTACTTTCAGACAGAGCTACGTTTAAATGCAAACCTGCTTATATGTACTCCTAATCATTAGGTACAAAACTCTATACATCTATTACTGACGGGATACGCTAATTCTTTTTTTGATCTCCATAGGACACTATCAAAACTATGATACAATATTAAAAAATAAATATTTCTATCGCTGTATGATTTCTACTAATTTCCTAACCTGCCTCTTGAAACTGCTTTAAAAAAGGCTACAACGAAAAAGTATTTGGCAACTAGAAACGAATACAAACTCCTCACCAAATTCGAATTTTAAATTTGAACCTGGAACAAAATCTTCACGCACCCAAAGGAACACATTTTAATATCTTGTCAGTGTCTAATCGTGAGATTTGTTTCTTTCGGTGCGAAAAAGTTTTGTCTTGTAGATAACGATGTGAGTATTAAAGGTTAAGGTGGGGGGAAGAGTTTAGTTTTCCTTCTGGGGGCGGGGTTTGAGCTGCTTCTGGACGGCGCGGGGCCCGTCCTGGTTGAGTCCAGCCAGGAGCTCGCTCTTGCGGATTGTCTTCAGGTCCAAGTCTCCATAGTAGTCCTCGCTGAAAATGTACGGGCACCTTACTGCCTGCCGCTTCTACTATTCTTAACTCTAAGTTACGCCTACCTCGCAGAAATATCACAATTTCTAGCAACTTTTACTATGTTCTTGCTACTGGCTAAGAGAATTGTGTAACTAGTGAACTGCCTTGAAACAGCTGGATAATATCCGTTCGCTTTTCTAGTAGTGTTATCTAACGTTTGTTTTTCTCGATCGGTACGGAGCTCTTGCAAAATCTTTTTGAAAATAGCAACATGAGGTCTGGTGACCTTCGTTCGATTTGTGATCGAGCGAATCCTTTACTTGACCGAACGTGATTGTTCGTAGCAGACAGAGCATGACTTTGGCTAGCTAGTGATAAGCGTTTTGAAAGCCTCCTCATTGTTTTAATCTAGAACTTAGCAACTATGCGTGTAACTGACTTTATTAGGTAAACTGAGTCTAGACGATTCTATTTTTGAAATAAGGACTGGCCTGAAAAAATTCAATGTCAAAAATCCGGAAAAATATTGAAAAGAAAAGCCGTGTAGAGTAACAGTACTGGCCACAAAAACGGTCATTACCATAAATGTTATCGATCCGTTACACCGGGCGGCAATGACCACGGTCGCATGTATCACACTATGCACCGTAGAATTTACCTTAAGTCATGTTAATTTCAATACTGACCCAAATATGTCGCAAGCGCGCAAGGCTCCGAACCGCATACTTGCCGTTAGCTATTTAGGTGGGCGAGCTTCTATACAAGTCTACCTATAGTGCGGCTGAGTATGACACTTAAAGTGCAGTGTTGGAATGTGTATAGTGCAGAAGTATTGTTAGTCACAGGGACGACATTGGCTGTGTGGGAGTGGTTACAGGGTCCTTAGTAATTACTATATGCTTCGCCGTACTGGAATACCACTAACTAGAAAGTTTAGCTGAACAAAGGAAATAATGTGGCACTTATACTTTTTGCATGTTTTAGTGTGTGTAAGGTGGTGTGATAAAGAATCAAGAATTGAAACAAGAGATAGTAGGTGATTGCCTGTACAAATTTTGGCGTGCTTATTTGAAAGTTCTTGTCATGGAAGTGTAATCTATTCTTATGGTATTCCAGTAGACTCGATTAAAGGTGTTAACTGTACCACATGAGTATGTTTAACACCACAGAACCAGTGATATCCAACCAGTGAGTTTGGAAGAGAAATTTTGTTTTAATTGCCGTGTCAGTATTTTTGGTTTGAGTATGAAAGAGCTTGAATTCTTTTCAGGGACTAGTCTCTCGTGATCATATCTTTAAACAAATGAAAGCTGGCAAAATCTTTGATACGTATTAAAGATACATTTTGAAACCTTCTGTGATGAAACAAAAGACAGTCCCAAAAGAATTCAAAAAGAGAAGAATGTGCACAAAACAAAAGAAAGCAACTCACCATCCGGGAACATCTTCGGGGTCTTCGCAGTTGCCAGTGCCGTCAGAGTCTCCGATCTTGAATACGGTTCCGATGGGGCATCCGTACTCGCGGGCAACTCCCTCCAAGCAGATGTAGTACTTGCGGCAGTCCTCAGGGTGGGCGTGACGGCTGAACGATCCAGCGTTGGACACTTCTCCGGGGGCGGGGCAAGAGAAACCGTTCGCTACTTCTGGGAAATACCAGAAAGGGTCACGTGAATGAAGGGTGCGGAAGGCGAAACCAGATCAGTGATGGAAGTGCAGAGTCGAGGAAATGAGTTGGAGACAGTGCTCAAAGGTTTTTCTGTGATGAAATATCAGATCATACGAAGTACAGTTCGTGCTGATTGCTTAAAATACTTCAGTAGATAGTCCTTAAGACTAAATAATAAATTACTTATTTTACTTATATAGATTTATGTGGTAACATAGATTCCGATCAGTTCCGATTTTAATGAAAATTTTATCGCTTCATTCTAATAATCTCGAATAAGATTTATAGTTATGTGTTTTCCAATTTTTCAAATATCTAATATGTAAATTCTAGAAAAGTTACCAAAATTTAGTCACAATTTCTCATACTGACGTTACATCTTCTTAAATTGAAGTTACCACTTCCCAAACTGACATTGCTACAACTTAAAATACTGAAGTTCTCACTTCTCAAATTGACTAAATCAATTATCAAACTAATGTTACCACTTCTCAAACTTACTAAAACTTTTTTTTACTTTTTTCTAATGTTACCACTTCTCAAACTTATTAGAAACTTTTTTTTACTTTGTATAGGTAATCGAACGTACCCTCGTTTTTGCACTCGGGGACCTGGTCAGCCCACATGCACACGCGGGACTCCCTGTCGTAGGCAAGGCCGGGGCTGCACTGGTAGCGGGAAGCCTCTCCGTTCCAGCAGTTCCAGAACACGTCGCACTTGGCCTCGTCGGGGAAGATGCCGTACAGCCTCTGGCAGTGGGGGGTTGAGATCGGAGGCTCTGTAGGAGAGAATATGAAATGTTACAACGAAGTCATACCTACCTAGAGATTGAAATTACAAAGACTGACCTGACTCTCTAAGGTTACTAAAGGAACACGGGTTGGTTTTATAACTAAGTGAATCGCTGGTGAAGACCAATACTGAGGCATAAGTTCCTGCGTTCTTTTGTAACACTTTTATTTAGTGACTAGATAAATAAGTAATTAAGTTAATAGATTCGTAACAAATCGTTATTAGATCGTAACAATATTACTGCATTATCACATAATTGTTTTTATTATAATAATAATTATGCAAGAATTGGACCATAAAATAAATAAGGTATTCTATTCACTTTTGGATGCCAAAATAAGTCATTATTTAATTCATGTAATAAAAATAATGACTTAATAACTTAAATATAACCTATTTACTCCTACATATTATGTAATTCATGGCGAAGTCTTTTTATTCTTGATTACATACAAAAAACAACTAATATAGTGACCCGTCTTATATCTAAGAATACCCTTCTAAGAATATCCTCATAAAAACGTCGCAAGATGTCCGACAAAAAATGGGACATGTTTTATGTTTCTAACAAGGAAACGCAAAAAAGTGGCTCTAGTTCAAGGTGAACTGTTATGTTTATTTCGCTCACTTTGCATATGTCAAAGCAGAGCTACATGCCAAAATTCCCCATCACTCTAATCGTTACTTGTACCTATTGGTCTAGTGACCTTCTAGCCACATCCTGGTCTTGCTTCGCGGATCGTATTATGCAAATTCTTTAACCTTGACCATATACTCTTCGCTGTTACTATGAGCAAAAAACTAATTCTAATCATAAGCATTTTAGTGTGAACAACTTTCTAATGTCATTGCCATTTTGTATAAAATATGCTAGCGTTGCACAATGAATATGCATACTGCATAACATCCAATGATATACACATTTGATATTTACGACTAACATCCAGTTGCCAAAACTTCCATCAAAAATTGGCATGAAAAATCGACGCTGAAATTTTCAACTTCCAAATATTAAAGGTAGTTTCTGCTACTCATTAATTGTAACCATTGAAAATGTTTCATAATGGCTATCAAAATGATATGTTTGTACTATTTCTATTAGGCAAAGATGAATCTCACTCTAACAAATGGTCGCCATACGCCTAGCCATATTCTATGCTTAGATAAAGGCAGTATTATGGCAATTTAGAATGGATTATTCAAGGATGAGCATGTCACGATTTCATAATCCTTAAACGATCTAAGATCTAGTATACATATAGGACATCTAAAGGTTAACATACCAATAGCTAAAGCTGAACAAAAACTCAAAGGAATTAGAACTTATTTTTTACTTCGACATCCGTAGATACAATCTTCTATACCTAGATCTTGCGATCTGTTTTATTAGCATTTTGATTCAAAACATCATCCTCCTGATAAACTTAATCTCGTTTAAGTTTTTACCTCTCTTTGTCTCTGATATATGAGGAATAAAAATTGTCATCATCCATTTGGTAGACCAAAATTTCAGCTCTTAGGCATTAGAATCCCATGCCTAAGAGCTGAAATGGTCAGACGGCAGTCGCTTCATCGTACTACCAAACTTTCAAATCCTGAATCATGCATATGCGTACTACTTTAAAGCGAAGATGATGAGGAGTTTTAGCTTTTTGTCTCCTTATTATTATTTCTTAGACTCACCAAGCTGTGTCCTCTCGCCGCACTCAACGTTGTGGAGGTAGTCACAGTTCTCGGTGAGGTATTTGGAGTCGGTCGCGTCGAAGGCGAGCCCGTTGCCGCAGGTCTTCAGCTCCGCCACGCCGTTGTCACACTTCCAGTATTTGTCGCATGAGATGTGGTGGGGGTAGAAGCCGAAGTCATCTGGGCATTTGAAGGACTCCTGGCCGACAGCTGTAGGAGAAAAGAGAAGACACTTTAGTTTATGGTTGAAACGACAGTGAAAAAATAAGGCAAAGTCATTATAAGATTAGAGGATAGTTATTGTCCAGATCACACTCCTACTTAATCTTTTTAATAGTGAAAACCAGAAACAACGAAGACGCCCCAAACACACAGATTCAACACAAAACGTATTTCATTCAGAAATTGACAGAATTCTAGAAATATGACCATAACGACTTAAACAATACCTAATGATAACACACATCAAGATGAGATTTTTGTGCCTCCAAAATATTGCGATATTGTTTAATCTTCCTAAATCACTAAATTAAGAAATCTTATCCAAATATATTATGTAGTTCAATGCTTTTAGACTGTGGATAATGCGATTGCTTTTAACACCGTGAAACTATTGTTTTATTTCCATACATACGTTAAACATTTCATCACAGCACATGCATTTGTGGTTGTTGCAGCGCCAATGAAACATTTAATCGGACTTAGGCAAATTTTTGCACAATCAAAATTATTTTAACGCCAATTTATATTAGGTACGAAATAAGATTGCTATTAACACGCAATTTTTGAATAGGTAAGTTTAGTTTACTTTTGAATTACTTATTAAATTTCATCATCAAAGTAACTTTGATCATAAGGTTCCTACAATTTGGATTTTTATAAGCAAAGAACGGGGCCGTGACTGCGTGGCGGTGGCAGCGTCTATAGACTATCATCATTGATGTATCATCAATTAAACAGCTTTTCTAATGGAAAATGGTTGACGCTTCCTTCCTATATAAGCTAATTTGCCCCTTCCCAATCCTAAGTATTGGCAAACTCGTTTTGCTATAATCAGGTTCCTTAAATCAATATTACGCAGCAGACCACGTAATCTCTCCTTCACAAAGAAAGCTGAGCACGTGCACAATTAGACAGACCACAACAAATGGGCCAGGCTCGGTGTCAACTTCGCATTGCCCAACGCCACATTCCTTGGAGAAAGAGCGGCCATGCCCCAGACCGGTCGTTGCAAAATGAATTATACGCCATCAAGCGCTTGGCTAACCCCTGTGGTATTTTGTAATTTTAATTAAGATTCGAGAGGTTTGGGATGAGCCGTTTCCTCATCTTTGTATTCCATTGGGTTTTACTGGTGTTTGTTTTCAAGACAAATATTTAACACCGTGTAATCTCTAGAACCTAATGAGAGTTGCCACTATTTCTATTATTCTAAGGCTAGGTGGTTCTCTCTTGGTGCAATATGCATCTTACATTAATATATCTATTTTTGAGGATTCTTATGCCAGTATCAAAAAGTGTTAAGAATGGGGACTTTTATGAAAATGATTTCTAGGAGAGTGACCTAAATTTCATAAATTTATCAAACGTGTCTATTTCGTTTAAGTTTTTACCTCTCTTTGTCTCTGATATATGAGGAATAAAAATTGTCATCATCCATTTGGTCTAATCCCATGCCTAAGAGCTGAAATGGTCAGACGGCAGTCGCTTCATCGTACTACCAAACTTTCAAATCCTGAATCATGCATATGCGTACTGCTTTAAAGCGAAGATGATGAGGAGTTTTAGCTTTTTGTCTCCTTATTATTATTTCTTGGACTCACCAAGCTGTGTCCTCTCGCCGCACTCAACGTTGTGGAGGTAGTCACAGTTCTCGGTGAGGTATTTGGAGTCAGTCGCGTCGAATGCAAGACCGTTGCCGCAGGTCTTCAGCTCCGCCACGCCGTTGTCACACTTCCAGTATTTGTCGCATGAGATGTGGTGGGGGTAGAAGCCGAAGTCATCTGGGCATTTGAAGGACTCCTGGCCGACAGCTGTAGGAGAAAAGAGAAGACACTTTAGTTTATGGTTGAAACGACAGTGAAAAAATAAGGCAAAGTCATTATAAGATTAGAGGATATCGATAATTGTCCTGATCACACACTGCTACTTAATCTTTTTAATAGTGAAAACCAGAAACAACGAAGACGCCCCAAACACACAGATTCAACACAAAACGTATTTCATTCAGACATTGACAGAATTCTAGAAATATGACCATTAACGACTTAAACAATACCTAATGATAACACACATCAAGATGAGATTTTTGTGCCTCCAAAATATTGCGATATTGTTTAATCTTCCTAAATCACTAAATTAAGAAATCTTATCCAAATATATTATGTAGTTCAATGCTTTTAGACTGTGGATAATGCGATTGCTTTTAACACCGTGAAACTATTGTTTTATTTCCATACATACGTTAAACATTTCATCACAGCACATGCATTTGTGGTTGTTGCAGCGCCAATGAAACATTTAATCGGACTTAGGCAAATTTTTGCACAATCAAAATTATTTTAACGCCAATTTATATTAGGTACGAAATAAGATTGCTATTAACACGCAATTTTTGAATAGGTAAGTTTAGTTTACTTTTGAATTACTTATTAAATTTCATCATCAAAGTAACTTTGATCATAAGGTTCCTACAATTTGGATTTTTATAAGCAAAGAACGGGGCCGTGACTGCGTGGCGGTGGCAGCGTCTATAGACTATCATCATTGATGTATCATCAATTAAACAGCTTTTCTAATGGAAAATGGTTGACGCTTCCTTCCTATATAAGCTAATTTGCCCCTTCCCAATCCTAAGTATTGGCAAACTCGTTTTGCTATAATCAGGTTCCTTAAATCAATATTACGCAGCAGACCACGTAATCTCTCCTTCACAAAGAAAGCTGAGCACGTGCACAATTAGACAGACCACAACAAATGGGCCAGGCTCGGTGTCAACTTCGCATTGCCCAACGCCACATTCCTTGGAGAAAGAGCGGCCATGCCCCAGACCGGTCGTTGCAAAATGAATTATACGCCATCAAGCGCTTGGCTAACCCCTGTGGTATTTTGTAATTTTAATTAAGATTCGAGAGGTTTGGGATGAGCCGTTTCCTCATCTTTGTATTCCATTGGGTTTTACTGGTGTTTGTTTTCAAGACAAATATTTAACGCCGTGTAATCTCTAGAACCTAATGAGAGTTGCCACTATTTCTATTATTCTAAGGCTAGGTGGTTCTCTCTTGGTGCAATATGCATCTTACATTAATATATCTATGTTTTGGGATTCTTATGCCAGTATCAAAAAAGTGTTAAGAATGGGGACTTTTATGAAAATGATTTCTAGGAGAGTGACCTAAATTTCATAAATTTATCAAACGTGTCTATTTCCTTTTTAAGTATTTGGTCTACTCAATTTCTCAACAAGCTAGGAAGGTTTACTCTTGTAAATTAGGACTCCTTTTTCCACACTTAAGACTCCTTCTTGGTCCATCGTGCATATAGAAGAGTAGGTACTTAATCTTTAACCATGATGGGAATAAAGCAATTCTGACTATTACTTCGTAGAGATAATCCATAATATTTATTTAACATACTTTATATGCCACGGCACCGGCCCCGCAGGTTATGTGACATTATGTCACCGGCACATATAAGCCAGTGGCACACAGGGCCGGTTGACATTTGCGAGGGACTGGAAAGCGCTCATCCGCAGTGGCGCAAGCGTCGCTCTCGACTGCACCGCTATAGGCTATTTATAGCGAAAGTTCTTTCACTACTGTCCAATTAATTGCTATATCTGACACATCTTTTAATGTTTTCTATCCTTGCAAGTGTTTTCTATCGATTAAACTTGTATTTTCTATGAAAGTAACCTTTCTAGCTATTGCGAATCGAAATTATAATTGTAATAAGTTAGCTGTTAAACATACGTAAGACTTTTGGTGGCATTTCACTCCATTATTTTAAAATAGAGATGCAATATGCAGGTTGTCATTGCATGCATTTTAAGATTTCTTCTCAATCTCAAAATAATTGCTCACATTATCTATCGTAATTTCAAACTAGAGAGCCCTTCTTTTTGCAATTAAAATCTTCAACATAATATTTAAGACTTGAAGCACTGGATTTCTTGCTATTACCTTTTGGGTGTAGTGCCATAAATGTTATCAATCTGCCTACTACATACAATAAACGTTTAATCATATTGATCCACTAAAACAGGATCGTGTCTTGTTTGCCTCCTCCAGATCATAAAATCATAAGCCTATAAAGACGAGCAATCCTTTATTGAATGAGCAACTACGCAATTGGCCTATACAGCCCAAGCTTCCCCATAGCTGATTATTCAATCGTATCGCACTCATTACAAAACTAAACACACGTTGTGATGAAAACTGTTAATTACTTTATGTAATCGCTGTGAGCATCTATTTTGGGTTACCAAGCTCTATTGACTGGTTACAAAATGCCCTTATTATGGTACTGTGTAATTATTTAACGACCCGTTACAATCTAAGTTAACACAAATCTTATGCCTTAGTTATCTAGCAATCGAGCACCAATTGTATGCATATCGTAAGGTAGGTATCAAAATTTGCTTAAAATAAGCCTTAGATCATTATTAAATATGCACTCAAAACATTCAGACACATAAAAAATAAATAAAGTCATTAAAGATATCGATCTATTAGTCAAATGAATTTGGAACAGACCTATAGATAAATATTGGAACTGCCCTGTAAGTAAAAATAAATAAAACATCGTGACATTGATTGATCATCAAATATAGAGATTGCTCTTTTAGAAAAAAACTAAGTCTGACATTTTATTTCATTAAGAACTAATAAATAGATAGCAGTTACTCGGAATGTTCTGATCCAAACCTGGCGGTCATAAATTGAGTTGTCGTCTAGACAACCTTTCTTATTTTAATGAAAGAGCAAGGCAAACTAGAACCGAATGCCTAACATTCTTCGTGAGTAAGGTAATTTTGCATTCCTAAATACAGGGATACGTTTCAAGATACCGCATATCTTTGTCTCAACTCTACGGAATAACTTTATATATATTCGAAATGAACAGTCAATAACGAAACAGTTGTACCTAATGTACGTCTTATTGTCTTTTTTACTGTCACACTGCGCACGACTGAACAACATAAATAAGATAATCTACAAATTCTGTTAGGTAAATTGCAGTTGTTGAATAAAAGTTTTGCTTGGAGATATTTGAATCTAGAGATATTATATAAATCTTCTTACAAAATCGTGATGATACTGAAGTATAATTTAATTCTGAATTCTCTGACGGTTTCACTATCAAAATGTTTGAGTTCATCTATAAAATGGTTTGACAATATTTTATAACCGTACGATTATGCTTTTCAAAAAGTCTATACTAAAAACCAATAATGCTAAGATTCGATTAACTACGTTCGTGAGCCCAATTGTAAACATTCCATTTTCGTTCCGATCAAATTACCTTTAAGCAATACGTTTAACTTTTTATCGTCGTACCTTGTTAACTAACTCGATTAAGTCGAGTGGGTTTGCTAGGCTAATCTGCACTGATTATTCTACACTATTAGGCCTTAACAAGCGAGTAATTGCGAGCTCATCGATGGCTATCATCGCATTTCAAAACATTCTTCGGTACAAATAGAGCGACTATTTGATGTGTACACTGTTGAACAATTTTTAAATATGCATTTAGTTTAAACGCATAGTAAAACAATTTGCGATTCTTTCAACTGTCAGTTGAAGTCAAAAGTTTGCGGAAAACAAAAAGATAGAAGTTACCAACCTTAAAACAATTTTTGCACAAACTAACCAATTTTGTATTCCAAAAAGTCCATAGTTACTAACTCATAAGCACAAACGAAGCCACAATTATTAGCGGTTTGCGGTAAGTGACATCTGGACACCTCCAGTGACATGTAATACAATGAGCACAAGCTCAGTAGCCCAGTTTACTGTGTTGATACTTAATACTACTAACATGTAATGTTTAGTTTTCTGTGCTACTTATTCAGAATCCGCGAATAATTATGCAAATTTGGTTTGAGATTTTGAGGAAAGAAACACTAGATAGCTACATATTTTTAGGACCCATTCAAAGATTAAGATGTTTTCAGAAGTGAAATAGGTGTCTGGGCTGACATAAACTTTTGAAGATATCGAAAAACTGTTAATTTTCTAGCTTCAAAGGTGTTTAGTTTTCGTTTTAAACACTTGTTTTAACATCTACTAAGTATAGTCTTGTGATTAGGATTGACATTTGATATAAAATCTACATTCGTCCTAAAAACAAGACTTAAAGTTATTATAGACATGTTTTACCAATGTATTTTTATAAAGTTAGTTTTCAAAATCGCGTAGGTACTACAGTCGATTCGAAGTCACCCAAGACGATTATGCAAGCGCCCTGGGTCGGCGCCCACGCATGACATAATTATAGATTCGTCGCCCTGTCATAACATACGCGTTATGTAACATGACATGTTTCGCCTATTTCTTGTTGCTATTGTGTATCGTAGTTAGCAGAATATAAATACAAGTGATACTTGTAGGGCATATATGGAATAAAAATTGTTAACAACAACATTTTTCTCGATAGTAAAATTCGCATGCTTATTTAAATTAGAATATATAATTGACTAATTTAATCTATTATTATACAGTAAGATATGAAAATAAAGAGCATTTATGGCAAAGGCAAAAATTATTATAAAAGATCAAAACACTGTTACAAACACACTGTCAAATTCGGAAATAATTTAATTAAAGGGATCACCTACTTACGCTCGTATAATAACCAATTCTTTTAGCATAATAATACCTATTATGTACGAGTATATAAACATCAATATTACATAAATATTAAGTAAGAAAAAAGGTTGTAATCGGTTAAGTAACACGTGTGAAAGCCTCAAAAGCTGACCCGCAGCCGTGGGCGGAACTCTCGCTCTCGATGCGCTCGCGCGCCTTGTGCAACCCGCTAACCTTTATCATGCCAAATCTACATTCATCTTCAACCTACTAAATATTCAAATCTTCAATCTAGTTAAATTGTATCACATATATTTGCATCTCAATATGAAAATTAGATTGATTTTTAAGCAGTTGGAATACGACACGTTTTGGTTGCGGAACGTCTGACGAAACTGTCAAACAATGTTTTAGAATTAATTTGTCATAAACGTCAAAGAAATTTATTTTGCTATTTAATATGTGTTTGTGTTTATTCAAATCAAATTTTGCATAATTTTAATTAATTTGTCAGTTGTTGTTTTATATTACACGGTTATTTGGATTATGTGGCTATTGATGCATAACTTTATAATATACCTAGGAGTTTAACTTTCATCTCTGCGGCACGAATAATTGAGCAACTGTTACAACTAAAACAATGTTAGTATAGTATCTCGGTAATTACCGCTAACCGTCGCTTTCATCCATCATTGGCATTATTTTAAAGAAAGCTAAACAAAAAACAACACGCAACCATGTTGAGATAATTTCTTTAATTGTGATCTACGACTGACACTCGGCCTCTTGACGTAACATTTAAATCATCAGTATTAGATAACTATTGTTTAACACACGGTGAAAGTTCGAGCGTTTTAGACGAGCGCATTTATAACAGCCTAAAGTGGTCAGTTTAATAAAAAGAAATGGTAAATGTATGCTCGTTCGCGTTAATTTGATTGCTCACTTTGTAATCATTGGTTCAATGACCGCAGACATAAATATAAAAACCTCATCCTATCGCTTTCAATCGGCTTCCGATAGTATTTTTTATTGTTATTTAAAGTTCAACAGTTTCTCTTTGTTTTAAATAGATAGGTTTGTGAGTTTATATCAATCTAACATTATAAATGTTATACGAATTACATAATATATGGTTTTGGCAGTATTTTTCAATAGGTACCATAAGGTCAAGTCCACGTTAAAAAGTGGTAGTGTTTTACCTACAAACTTTACTCACATTTCCTTGTCTTCGAGTTTTCTAACCGCGACAGTTATTTGAGATACTGTTAGAGATTGGTCCGTCGTGGGTGATTGGCCTTACAGCCAGCCTGTCACTATTACCTAGCATTTGTCACCCGACCGAGCACTGCAGGGACATGACATAACGAATTAAACAGCAATAAGAATTCATGGCGGCAGGTGCGCAGGCGCTGCGTCGCGTAACACTTACACAACTGACAATTTGGCGCCATATGGGTTCATGATTTGTGTATATATTGAAAATAAGTTAAACAGGAATTCTCGAAAAGATGCCAAAAGATTCTGGCCAACTCCGAATAGAGACTTTTAAGGAATTTACGTTTCCAGGTCGTGACAACGACCTTCAATGTTCAGATATTTACCTGTTTTTATACAATTAACGATTTCACAATCCAATCATAATTATTAAATTATTAAATAACAAGATGCCGATTTTATAACACCAATCGTGTTTAATTTTTTGCACAAGTTTCTTTTATTTTATCTTCGTCCTTAGTATTCGACTATACTTACATAAATCAACAGAATAACGTTTTTATAGTCTCTGATAATAGTATCTTTTTAGGTTGTTTGATGCATCGTTTCCTGTAGAAAAATCTCACTTCTTTTATCTACTGTACTAAAACTTGATGACAGTTTTGGTACTTACGCACACACTTTTCCTCTCGTAAATCAATACCCAGAAGTACCGGCAAAGGCCTCGGGAAACGATGGCTTTAAAAAACAAACAAGCACACAATGCAAGGGACAGTAATGCCGCGCTGAAGGCCAGACAATCACCGGCAACTGCTTCTACTGCGACGTGGGTTCACTCGTCTTAACCTTAAGTGCATTATATCGGTGTCAATTGCGATCGTTTTCGATAAGGTAATGTTTTCATTGGTGAAGATCGGCCAGTTTTTTAGCCAGCGAAGAATAGGTTGCAAAAAATATATGGCCATTTCAAAAAACACCAGTATTGATTAGTTTTAATAGCACTCGTTTCTTTAATAAGGTAATGTTTTCATTGAAAATATACTTAGATCGTCGCTTAAGTTTTTTCCACAGCGACGAGCGAGCCAGTATTTCAAAGTTTAATAGCAATTTCAAATCTTAAAATATCAAGATTAATTGGTATCGATTGTGTTGTGGTTTCAATCATTCATCGATGTTTATCCTAAAGTATCGATATGTTTCAACATGCCTATAATGAAGTACAAAAGTATCAAGGAAAAAGTTGAAAATAAAATACGCAAAATTTACATCCTCTTTGCAGGCATCGACAGTTTAACCTTGAGAGACCTGGCACTTACTCATGAAGTTACTGAGAAGAAAAATGTGGACAAAAACGCGATGAAGAAATCAATAAAACTTAAGTATAAAAAGTACATACTTTCATACTGCGTAGCAGAATTTAGCTACCAAAAATAAGCTTTACTATAGAATTATGACGCAAAATAGTATTGCTCATATTTTGATCAGATTTCTTATATAACTATTCGAGACTTGGATCTATAATGCACTAGGTGCTAGTATTTATGAAGTATCACGGGAATACCTTGTGAGATATCATTGTTATTTTTGTACCAGACACTTCCGGTACATTGTAAGAGGTAGGCAGAGGTAAGGTGCGGTGAGGGGGAGCCAGATTGTTAATTATGAGCGCATTTCCGTTGTTGACTGACCTCTTACATAATTAATAAGACCTTAATGCAACCTCTACATGGAAAGTGGAAGTGAATGATGTTTTCACCATTTTAGTCGTACAAAGATTGCATTGATAAGAATGATGTAAAGTAAAACTGTTTCCAATTTCAAACCAGTTCATGCCATTTTAATTATGGTTCAAACACCTATTCCGTGGAGAAACAAGCAGAATCTCGTAGAACAAGAAGACCTAGTATTTTGGTTTAATGGTTTCATTGGAAATGTTTATAAAAAAACACTACTTAAAATTCCCTAATAACGAGATGTCTTCCAAAATTTTACGACGTTGAGCTTTATCCCATAGACGATAAACACGAAAAAAAAAAACGAAAACCATAAAAAAATGCTCAAGATCACTTAACGTAATTTGTACCTTATTGTCATAATGACTCCCATTGTATGGTTTTATCAATAGTTACAAGATTACATCATTACTTACAGATAACAATTGATCAGATCAAGTTTTTTTGGCCCTCTTTCTATTGAACCGGTTACGTGTTCTAATGGGCATGTCAGTCACTGTAATACAACCAGATTTGGGTTATTGTGGCATTTCTTTTAAGAGCTTTTTTATCTCTGATAGCTCGGATTACATTAGTAATATTCGTATCATGTCAATTTAATTGATGTGAGTAGTGAGGAAATGGTTACATTTAACCATTTAAACATTTACTTAATGAAATAATATTCACTCAAAATATTTACTCAGCTTTACTATATCTATAAAGCTGAAGAAATATTTTGCTGAGTAAATATTTTTATTGACTTTATAATGCACTGTATTCAATATACAGCTGTACTTGATACTAGTAGGTTCCCCTGACATGGTTTTGGCACAAAATTTTGCTAAATATTCTTAGCTAATAGTCATCTATTAGCCAAGAATCTTGGATGGATGTTGATCACTACGCGCAAGTGTTTCGTCTTTTCGGTTTCCCTATAAGTCATATCGTTGTCTATATAATATAACTCTTTTTTAATAGTAAAGTTAAATAAAAGATTGGCATCAAATCACGTGTTATCACTTTTAACGATCTTCACCAGACCGTCTTTACTCATAAAATAGTCTTGTTTCAAATGTCCACGCAGATTGCAAATTTAATGTTATATATAACTCGTTTTTGCATTATAATTAACAGTATAACAAGCCACTTAAAATAAGTAAAAGTAATAAATAATTAGCGCATTTAATCATTCCACTTTTGTACTCCCCGTCTTCATACAAATGTTGTGTACTTCTCATTTCCCCGAGCCACGCTTAGTTACGTGTTTTATGAAATATTTTGCTTACAAAATATGCTAATTATCTCTTATATTATGCCCATACAACGATTATGTTTCATTATGTAACCTGCGCTGCTCATCTCACCTACAACAGTTTGTTGATTTGATACACGTCGTAAACTTTAATGGGATAGGCTTTTAAATACTGCAGTAATCGTTAAACAGTGATATTTTACTTGTTAAAACGATAACGTTAAGATTAGTAAAATTTTACGTAAAATCTACTTACTACAAATCACTTCATTTTACGTTGAAAAGGCATTGCCTCCATATTCATAAAACAAGGAACTTTTCTTTTTACAGGTGCTATTTGTCTGTAATAGTTACTCGTTTTGTTCACACATTGTGCTGGGGTCAACGTATAGTTAATCGGTTGTAAACGGCAAGACGTGAGGTGACGCTTGTATAACTAACAATCAGTATTGAGGAACATGCCTGAACAGTTATTATTAAATTTCTACTTTTTACGACACTCAAATCGACATAATCGCATAGATCACAGCTGCACGCGCCGATGGCTCATTTTCACCGTGTTTTCTTCTCGTGAAATGTGCGCACGCATCGCAAAACTCATTAATTGAATACCTTCACGCTCACTCTAATAACATAATGAATATTTCATCCCCGATGTGGAGAACAGACTCATGTGTGAGTATATAGATGACTGATTGGTTGTGGATATAAGCGGAAAATGTTGTTGAAATTCATTCTGGAAAGTTTTACATCGGTTTCTTAGATTACGATCAGTAAATGGCAACTTAGATGAAAAGAAAACAATTGCATTCTAAGTAGAAAGATGAGGAAATAAACTAAACATTACAAGTTTAACAAACAAAGATCTTACAAGAATTTATTATTAGTAGATGACAATAGATCGGCGCCTGATGTGAGAAAAAGAGTTATTATTGAAAATATCTGTGCTTGCGCAAGGCTCATGCATCGTGCCTCGTGAGAATCGGGTACGTGTTAGAAATTCTAAACAATAGAGTATAGCTCGAAGTCAATGAAAAGGCCGAGCATCCTGTCAGGCGTACTCAAACTTCAAAATTTTCAGTATTCTGAATCCTAACTCAACGGGAAACGGTCTAAAATCGTATGTACCATTTTAAGGTTCTGTCTTGTTAGTTAGTCGGTTTTGTTGCCGTAATTATATTACGATGAACACATTTAGCTTCGGGTCATTGCACGACATGCTTTTTAGGTCACGTTTCTCAATACAGTCTCAATGCAAAGGCTTAAGCCAGAAAGGTTGGCGACAGAAAAAGTTTAATTTACACATCAACGTATTGGAGATGGAGATACACGTACGCACGTATGTACTAATACGAATGAATAAAAAAAACAATATCAAATCAAATGACCAAATTTTGCTAACAAACCCCTACTGTTTCAAAATGTCTAGTAAGTAAATGCAATCAAAACTATTACCAAAACTGTTGAATTTTATTTCTTTTATCACAATATCAATGTCTTAATACTGATACCGTTTTAAGTGCTAACCATTTGGGTGTTACGAAAGGAGCGTTATGAGGTTAACCTAGAATATGAACCCATTCGCTCGGGGCCAAGTTCGTTACGAAAAATATGCTAATGGCCAATGATCTTAATGACGAAATGAATGAGGATCATTTACATTATTGCAACAGATCGCATTTCTAATGAGTAGATGGAAACTTAATAAGTAGTTAAAGAGTTCGTTTCATCACGAAATCTGTGAAACAAATTCTAATTTAATTAGATAAAGAGATGAAATGTAATGATATTGAATAAAAAAGTAGTGCTATAATTTAAAGAAAACATTAATTTGTCACTACAAATGCTGATATAAGAATATTACCTGGATTATGTTATGAGAGTTGAAATATAAAATCTTGATAAAGATTTTATAGCGTTTTTAAAGTTATACCTTATAAAATAGAATTATTAAACAAAATGCAATTGAGATGAAAATGAAATCACTTCCTTATAACTAAGTGAGCCTCTATAATGTTGTCTCGGAAGTAATTCCGTCGAAAGCAGATTAAATTACAAAATAACATGCAGAATCTAGTGATAAGCGATGCAGTGAAAGTGTCCACAGATATTGCAAGCATAGCAATTGAACCAGCTTTCAACTATCAATTGAAAGCACTTTCCTTGATCACTGTTTTATAGTTATCATAACAGTGTTAGATAATAATAGCATTGACTGCATTTATTAGCATAAAGATGAACGTTATTTGTACAAAAAAATATCTAGATTTTTAAACAACACATTCTTAGTAGATAACTTTATGCTATCAGTCATGTTTATGTCTAGGTAACATTTCTTGCAAATAGGTCAAATGTTTTAAGTAGCTACTTTTTATACTTATTCAACTTTCTTTTCGACGACTGGTCGACCTATTTACTATGTCTGCGACTACTTGTAACTTTTCCTCACAACACGTCGAATTCCATCTACAAAACTAGGCAAAACCCGTCGGCTTTCCACAACCATTGCTAGAAGCTGTTCCACTTGTTCTGCCGCTACAAGAAATGCATCAACCAATTCTCGATTGCTCTAAAATTTCGCCACCTACATACTTGTCGGCACAAAAATCTATTACACCACGATATCTGCAACTTCTCTATTCAACACTTGGGCTGTTGCAACTGTGTGGGGCACTGCGTCGCGTCGCTGGTATCACTAGGGTGCGCGGGCGCGCCTTAAATAGTTGGAATGTACGTACCTACGCCGAGGGCGGCGGCTAGCACAAGTAAACACCGTGAATTCATGATTAAACTGTAAGTCCTTGTGTGTGTGGACACTGTAACGTTCGAGCACAGACTGCGGGCGGGTGAATGGGCGACTGAGGCTTTTATATCGGGTGGGCGTGCGCGCGTGGAAAGCGGCGCCCGCGCATGTAGGGTGCGCAGGGTTGCGGGCGTCCAGGGAACAACGAATGCCTGGTTTGGACTAATACGGGATATGACATCAAGATTCTTTGACTACCTTAATTGTGCCGGGTTTGGGCGCTCTGGCGTGGTATGATGCGCCCGGGGCTATCGTCTTCTATTACTCATAGTAGAGCGAATATATGTATGTAGTTTGAGGCTAGATGAGCGGTGTGAATTATCTAGCATAATCATTCTTCTCCTTACTTCTTCTTTTCGATGCCTCTTCAATTTTAGAGGTTGGCTACCAGTTTCTTGAACTTACATCTATCTTTCGCGAGATTGAAGAGTTGGTCTACGCTTGTGAATCCGGTCCTCTTCCGTATGCTTGTCAACTACTATTTTTCCCTTCGTCTTGAACGCCGTTTCCCATCAACTTTGCTCATCATTATAAGTCAGATAGACTGTACCTATAGTGCTTTAGCATGTGGCCGAGGTATTAAATCTTCCTCTTTTTGATGATCCACATTAATTTCGGGGATTACCAAATCCTTTTTCTGACGGCCTGATTAGATAAAAAAAAAACATATTTCATAGTATTGATATCCTCGCACCATAGATGCCTCCAATGCGGGTAAGAATGACCTGTATCTCTGGAGTGTGTATTGCACAAGCCCGGGCTTTTGGGCAATATTAGAATTCACAAATGAGGCAAAGCGTTTCAAGTCCCATGAGATTTAAATCCTCTTATGGCGTTATGGATCTGTTGATATGAATCTTGAAAGTTTTTTTAGCGGTCTCAGGTACTTAAATATTAAATACTAGATCTTCTTCTGATTTTTAGTGTATAAGTCAACTTTCAAATAACCAATATTAAAATTTGGAATCCAGAAGGAGTCCAGAACGACGAAACATAGATATTTATGATAAAAGCGGCCGCCCGCGACTTCGTCCGCGTGGAATAGTAACTTTTTACCCCCCTTTTAACCCCTTACAACCCCTTTTTCGCACTAAAAAGTAGCCTATGTTCTTTCTCAGGGTCTAGATCATCTGTATACCAAATTTCATTTAAATCCGTTCAGTAGTTTTGGCGTGAAAGAGTAACAGACAGACAGACAGACAGAGTTACTTTCGCATTTATAATATTAGTTAGGATGAAAGCATATACAAACTGACTAATCTCGTTTTAAGTTTTTATACCTTTGTTGTGTGCAAAATAAGTATTTACACTTATTTAAGATTACACTTCATACCCATATAACCAGGAAGAGAAAAAATAATTATTATTTTAGGTCCATAGTGTTCACTTAAGAATTTCAAATATGTAATCTAACAAGTTTTAATGCTATTATTGATTTACAATTTAGTGACTAATAATAGAATCACTAATGGCTAAAGCTATAAATTAATTACTTTGTTAATATGCAAATTACAAAACTTAAGCTTGGACGTGCTCTAAACATATTATTCCAGTTTTTTCTACGTCATAGGTGTAAGTCGTGTAAACGGATCACCTGATGGTAAGCGTTTGCCGCCACCCAACTAGTAGTCACAATGTGCGCTGCTACCTAACCTTTGACTTCCTTTCCCCCGAATTAGGTCTCTCCCAAACCCTCACACACACAGCGCAGGCGCTGCTTCACGCTGGTCATTCATGCCGAAGCGTGGCTCTGACACGGTCAAAACCCAGTATTGCAGTTTCGTATTAATTCTAATTAGTTTTATCTAATTAGCTAGATACATCAACACTTTTTGATCTTGTTAGTATTACAATATGTTGCATTAATGTCAATATATTGATATGAGGGTGTACCTATTATAAATATGGTACCAACGCTACAATATTAGGTCAGCAAAAAAACGCTGAGAGACGAATTCGATGGCTATCTAAAGGATTCGACGACCATGGCCCGTGACTGAAAATGATGGAAGGCGGGTAGGGAGGCCTTTGTCCTGCAGTGTGACAGTACAGGCTAACAATAGGAATAAATAATAACGTTACATAGCATTTAGTTTCTTTATAATATGCCGTACATATAGTTTATTTTACATTTTTTTCAAGTCTAATTATAACTTTCACAGAAAAACGATAATACACTAACATCTTAATTGAGTTATGTATAAAAAATAATGGATGAATACAGCTGTTTCTATGACGGACCATTATCATAATACTCGTCGTTACGTTTATGTATTCGCGCCCATACAAAAGACATCAACGAATTGTGAATACGTGCGCTAGGCTAAGAAAGTTGTAATACGTATAAAAACAAATATCAATTTATATATATACATAATAATTATCTATATAGGTAAATTGTTTTAAGTATTTGAACTGACGTATATTGCATACATACCTAATGTATTGTTTTAAACTTTCATGGTTATTAACATAAGAATAGTTATTTAAAAATAAGGTATATGGTAGCAGTCCCGTAAATGACTGTTACCTAATGTATTTGACGATCATAATTGATTTTATGGAATTAAGACATTTTGAATTCTTTTGAAACAAAATTAATTTTATTTACATTTTGAAGCATGTTCTGTGTTTTTCCGAGTGGGTGTGAGTACTGGAGGCATAACTTTGGGGTAGATGGAAAAGGTTGATGGTACTGCCTATCTCCAATAGTACATACTCTATGCCTACATCTACATTTAAAAAAAATATGGTACTTCCAGTAGATTACCATACAACCTGGTAATAATTGGAGATCAAATCCACGTAAGGTGCGATTCGACCAAACTTTATCAGAAAGTAAATCTATGGTATAAAGCTGTTTTACCATAGATTTATCCTCGGGTTAAGATTGGTTGAATCGGGCCTTAGTTGTAAATGTCTTATTTATGTAGTCTTAGGGTAAAGTGTAACAAAACGAGTTAGTTTATGCAAATAACCTTAACCTTAAGGGGCATAATTGTTAATCGATCGCCCCACATCTTATTTAAATTTAGAAGCAGTTTTAAATGTCATTACACACACACACACACCTATGTATTCCACATACTTCTTCTGCTTGGTTGGTATTAGTAATTTTCATGTTATCAGTCATTTATCATTATTTATTAGAAAACAAATCATTTTATTTATTTATTAGGTATCTAATATCATTAACAGGGTTATTTTTGATCAAATCTCCTGACCTGGCACTGACTGACCTGGCTTCTTGTGTTGTAAAGACTAGTCTCTCACAACCACACCCCATTTCCCTCTATAAATAGCTTTCCGATCACTAATTTATGTATCTAAAAATACTTTTCTTAACTTGCTCTAACAAACAAATACTATCTTTGTCAATAATGTATTCTTATCTAATGCATATGTACAAGCTCACTTACATTATGGCTAATTAGGCCTCACTACAAGACTATAAGTATGGCAAACTAGATCAAACGATCAATAGGTACTAGGTGGGAAAAACATCTTAGTATGTCAAGTGTAACTGTAACATTTTCTCAATGTAACCTCTAACGTAACTATGTTGAGATAATGAATAAAGAAAAGTGTCTATAAAAAGCCTTCCCACGTGGTACCTCACATCTTAGTAACCATAGTTTACTGATTATAGCTTTTACTAATAAACCTAGAAAGAAGTCTATAATTAAAGATCAGGTAACTTTAATAAGTCAAAGGTCATAGGTACAATTTAACATTTCTGTTGTATCCATTTGCAATAGATCGGAGCGTGTCGTTTTGTACCTAAAAAAGGGTCTGAGTTTGAGGTCACAAATTAACCAAACCAAATTTATTAATTTCCTTGGATTCTTTTTATTTTTATAAAAATCTTTTTTACAACGGGTTTCATGTCGCATTTAAATAATTCGGAAACAGGACAATGTGTGAGCTGTGGATTTATTTACCCCAATATTAATTTCTTTATTTGTGCCACAGGTAGCAGACGAGCAGTTGGACCACCTGATGGTAAATAATTGCCGCCGCCCCTGGCCATCCGCAACACCAGACACCAGTGTGCTGCCAAATTTAAAACCACCTTCTGCCGGGTGTCGGTACCTTCACTCACTCGGTAAAACAGACAGCGGAGGCGCTGCTTCACGCCAGTTCGCTGTGCCATGGTATCACTCCAGTCGAGCCGGCCCATTTATGCTAAAGTGTTTTTTTTTATGTGATACGTAGCAGACGAGCAGGCGGATCACCTGATGGTAAGCAATTGCCGCCGCTCATAGACACTTGCAACACCAGTGGAGTTACAAGTGCGTTGCTAACGTTGTATCTCCCTTCCCCCCGGTGGGCCTCCGGTACCCTCACTCACTCGGCGAAACACAGCACAGGGGCTGCTTCACGCCGGTTTTCTGTGAGGTAGTGTAGTAAGTGTAGATCACCCACGGTTTTTTTTGACATGAGACAAAGGAGCATTATTATGGCATGTATTCGCCAACCGGTAGGCGAGACGAGGCCTCCGTGACCGAGTTCGTATTAAATTCGAGGATGCTAAATATAGATGTTAACGACAGCTATTAACAGAGTAAAGCCAAGTGTCGTCATGAGTTTCAGAATGAAAATTTACTTAAGTAAATATTGCACTTAAAAATTCCTCGGAGGGTTCAGGTGGGACTCGAACCCACAACCTTCCACAGACCGGGCAGATATGCTATCCACTTTACACCATCTGAACCCCTTGTGGGTTCGAGTCCCACCTGAACCCTCCGAGGATTTTTTTAAGTGCAATATTTACTTAAGAATAAATTGCAAAGAATTGCTATACCAAAAATGAAAATTTACTTCATTTAGGACGAGGTTCTTGATTGATGAACTTTGACAATTGGTTAGAACCAATAGAAAAAGAGACTAGCTTATCCATACTAATATTATAAATAGGAAAGTGTGTCTATCTGTCTGTCTGTATGTTTGTTTTCTTTCACGGCAAAACGGAGCGACGAATTGACGTGATTTTTAAGTGGAGATAGTTGAAGGGATGGAGAGTAACATAGGCTTCTTTTTGCCCCTTTCTAACCCCCCCATTTTAGGGAAGTGGGGGTGCGAGCGAAGCCGCGGGCAAAAGCTAGTTGGTTATATGACATAGGGGTCTAATAAAAAAATATTTGACCGATAGATATGGAAAATAGTATAAAATCTACTAAGTGTACTTTTTTGTGCAATAAAGAATAAATAATAATGAGATCATATTACCATTTTTCATGGTTTTCCATTTTCACACTTCAATGACACCAGACTTGGAGATTGCTTATCACAAGTACACTGCCAACGCAAGCACAATAAATGCAACATGTTTTTACAGTATCTGTATCAAATCTTATAAGAAAATTGACGATATTAAAAAACATTACATCGCTCTGCCCCAGTGGACAGGAGGCCTGAATAATTGCTGATCACCTGCCAACCGACAGCGAAAGTGTTTATGTTCTCTCGAGCGAGATGACTCATCGCACTCCGAAGATTCCTTAGCACTTTGGATTCCAAGGAATTCGTCATGACCATTCCGTGTTTTGAATAAGGAAGGGACACCGATAAAATTAGCTACGGATGGCCGATTAACACTTCGATGTTAAAATTAAGAATGCAGTTTTTAATTTTACAAAATATGTCTTTGTACTCCTATACATATTATATACCGTAGTCAAAGGTATACCATTAAGGTACAGGTGTAATTATATCCATGCCATTGTTTGTATCCGAGTAAATGACGTGTAAGAGAATTATTTATGCAGGTAAATACATTTAGCAATAACTTATTTTGATTTATAGCAATAGTTTTATATCGTCGAATAACGATAAAACATTAAAATGTTCTGATTGCTTTTTTGTTGCTATTATTAAAATGTGTTTGTTGAAGTCGAAAGTAATTTGATATTTTAAAACACCGGTGCTGTATGAGTTCTTTTGTTTCACTGGCTTCCATGTTTTAAGGCGCTATTACCCAAGTATGTATTCTGTGCGCTCACCATTTCTCGTGGCTACAACATAAGATGCATAACGTGCTATCATGACATGCATTTTCCATAGAATCTCAAGACAGGAACCATGCGATCTGAAGGCCGATAAAATTAGCTTGTCAGATAACGAATCGTGGATGCGAAGATTATCATTCATAAATGGTCAATTGTTTCTAGCGGGTTGGTCGTAGTCAAGGCCGCATCGAAGGTGAGACGTCGCCGCTTGTTTATGAGATGCCCAGGCGCATCTTTTTGGATAGTTTTTTAGTTACGAAACGCGAATGTCCTCACACTCGCACAAATGTCAAGTCAATTTGTAGCAGTGATTTATTTGGAAATATAATTCATTGAAATTAAAGATGTCTAAATAGGTTAGTTGCAATAATTATTTTAAGATGAAACGCTCTTGTTTTTTTTTCGACTTTTTGGTATAATTACGTTACTTTATTTTTAATGTATAATTTTAATGAATAGGCTACTTCTGGGTAAATCGCTCCATCATAGGCTTGTTCTCAACTCTAGAGTGAAGTATGAAGCCAAGAGCAAGCCCATTTTCAATAAAAAATGTCTTAGCATTAAATTCCTTTATTATTATATGTCATAGGATAAAACCCTTTCCCTTTACAAAACGAAAACTAAAGTTAGACATGGCTTAAAACTGATGCTGTCACTTTTATAAAAGTCACAACTTGAGTTTCAAACCTAAAGCTAACTTAGACCACGTTTTGTAACAAGGGGGTTTCGTTTTTAGGCAGCAAAAAGATGATACTTAATTAGATAGGTAGGTACAGAAGTCTCTACTAACCATCAGACGCTTCGCCTGCACCTCATACCAATACAAACTTAAGTTACTTACTAAGGCTAAGTATAAAGAGATGCCCTATATCGACTCGTTTGGCGATTGCCAAAAGGTCCGCTCGCAAGTCGTCGACCGTCCGCGGCCGCAGCGAAGGCCTGCCGGTCTGCCAGTCACTATGCAGCTGCAGTAGCGACGAATAACAACCTTTATACTCGTAACTGTAATAAATAACATCAATATTTAACCATACCTAGATGCCTAATTTATAAATATTAGCCTGGATGGCCGTTTGAAGAGTCCGAGTCTCCAAATGAAGCGGATTCAGAAGTTTCAATTTATTGTCACTTATCTAAGCTAAGACAATTGTACCATATCTGAGATGACGAAAAATTCAGTAAAACTCGTAGTTTACATGTTTCAATAATAATTTGAAAATAATTATACAAACTATTATTAATGAAAATTCAATAATAATAGTTTATATAATAGAATCTCCGTAAGTTCATTAAATCTGCCACATATCACATAGAAAAAACACATTTTGAATCTCTGTAAGTTCAATAAATCTGTAACATATCACATTTTGTGTTTCTGCTATGTGATATGTAGCAGATGAGCAGACAGACTGTTACGTATACCACAATAACATTTACCTTTTCATACAGAGGTCCAAAATGTTTATTTGACGCATCGGATTGATCCCACCTGACCCGCCCCAATATAAGAAAGTCAAGACATTTAAACACACTGTCTGTTCGGCGGTTGCATAATCTCTGTAAAAGCTGTCACCGCGAAGTTTGCTCACTGCACCGACGCGGGCGCAGGTATGCGCAGTATGCGGAAGGCTCCGCCCGCCACTTCAAAACGCTATTATTTACACGAAGATTGAGAAAAATCAAATTTGTAATGTAATAAAGGTAGGCAATATGACATTGCACTATTCGCTTAACCCCATTTTGTAACGGTGATAGAAGTACATAGGCTGATAGTTTTTTACTTACTGTTAACGTATTTTAATCAATTTCACGCGGTAAAGGATTGTGTTTTCAATTTGTAGACTTACAACACATCACACGAAAAGATGACTTTGATTCATTTTGCATTTAGATTTATTTTGACTGACTGGATGGCGCATTTGGTACCTAATGACCAATAGGTACTCATTTATCGTTATTGCATCTATAGGTTACACAATTAGTTGATAATCAAATGTAGGTATCACTATAGACCCGGGACCCTGCCTCATACGCAAAAGGTCGTGATCCCCACCCTGGGCAAATATGTATTTGTATGAAAAACATTTGTGTTTTTCAGTGTCTGGGTGTAATATATGTATTTAAATATTATATTTGGAATTCTTTAAGCTTATTAATACGGATTCAGGTCAATTTATGAGATGTTGTGTGAATTTGTTGTTATTGATGATGTTATTTTTATGACCTAGGTGGTAAACCAGTAAAACGGCAGAGCACACCCATGGATACTCCAACAGAAGTGAAGTCACAAGTGCGCTGCCGACCTATCCCTACCCTTCCTTACCCTAGAGTGGGCTCCTCGTACCCACAGTCACTCGGCAAACCACAGCACAGACGCTGCTTCACGTCGGTTTTCTGCAAAGTCCGTAGCTACTCTGGTCGCACCCATTCATGCTGAAGCGTGACTCTTCCCATGGTCCATATCGGTTTCAGTATTAATTTGTGTTTCAACACCTATCTTCAACTTAAGTACTTAAGATTACATTGAAGTATTCAAGGTCTAGACCAATAACTCTCTGTGGTGCATCATCATCCTTTCATTAATTAAATATTTTTTTCATAGTATCAATATCAATAGAAATCAAATATCGATTTGTTTTGCATCACTGCAATTTAGTTTGCCCGAAGAAATATTAATCACATTACTCAACAAAATAGGAATATAATTTGTAGTTCAAATGTCATTCTCGCATCCATACATTTCACAATTAACGATGTATTGGATCTACAATGGCTATAAATAAAAATAAACATATTAAAAACATACCCTAATACTATAAAATAATTATAGGTTTTGCTGAAGATATCTGTCACTTTCGCTCAATTTTATGCGAAATTGATCACCATCTTTTTTGGTTTTTGGACAATAAGGAAACCAAAGAATTAAGGTAAACAATCAATCCTATTGTGTCTTAAAAGCTGTTTTACGCTTGAATAACATGTTAGAGAGTTAATTATCTACTACCATTAAAATGGATTGAAATGAAATAGCAGCTATATAATCTAATCCCGCACCAACACGAATGTCTGTTGATGAAACAGATATTTGTGTTGGGTCTGGGTGTTTGTGGCTCCTTTATTGTTTTAATCCTCCTTAATTTGGGACCAGTACAATGTATGTCATGTCGTCTTAATTTATTAATTTTATATTAATTATTATGTTAAAAGTCTAAATTTATAGATAGTTATTAATTTTGACTTTTCCCATCAACTCCTGTCCATTCATGTTATCATAACGGAACCTTGCACTTAGTATTCTGAGATTATTAGTATTCTGATTGCTCCTGCGCACAATATAGTGCGTCGCGGGCGCGGCGACTCACTTCCTCTCGTGCCGTCACCATACTTGTATTGAAAAGTCTCGAAGCAAATCACGAAGCGATGACTAACTGTTATGAAAATAGAAAAAGTTATCAATGCTTTAATGAGATTGTATAGTTGCAGAATAATTCCGCAACCAGCCCATGATCCTTCCTACCAATCCGGCAAACGGATCAAATATTCGGAAACGTTCTACAGGTACCGACTTGCTAATGGCATTTTCCACGGTGTGTTTAAAATTACAATTGATTGATAAAATGCATGTTTAACTCAAAAGTTTTATCAATTAATCGTAACACCACGTAAAGGCAAACAGAGGTAAATACCACATAACATCGTTTCTGTCTTTAAGTTCATTAATGTATTTAAATTTTATCGAAATCTTTTGCCAATTAACCGAATTCCACATAACCTTTTTTTTATGACAGCAACCCGTGTAGAGCACTACTCTATCACTGTTTTTTTTAGCTCTTTGGTTTATACATTTGGGTCTCAGCAGTAACTAACATTAAATACCTACATATTTTATTTTGCTTCAACTAATCAGGTTTATTTTCGGTTAAAGTAACTAAAGCTGCAAGTCAGAGACTGGTGTGAAAAAGCAAATGGTCGAGACCAGTAGAGGGGTTTTATATCGGGGGCATGTTTCTTACATTTCAGGTCGTTGAGCCATAATTTGGAGTAAGTAAGTAGTTACTCAATTGTCTCTATACACCTAGTCACCAAATCACGTACGTGATTCATTGTAAATACAAAATTATACATAGATGATTTAATTACCGAATATTTCCAAACATCTAATTACCGCACTCGTTAATAATTTCGCTAAATTTGATTTGCAAAACAATATTTTAATAATTGAACGTAAAGACTACTTTTAAGTATTTCACACGACGGGAACAGGTTTGCTGGATCGGGTTTACCAATTCATTGCACATTACATTCGGCGCCATTAGCGTAACCACTAATTTGACAAAATTACGAAGTTTAGGAAACATTCTCTAATTATGTTGCCAGTACTTACTCAATTAGGCGGGTTGTTCCCACACTGAAGACGGGTCGTGATGAGTAAATATATTTTGTATTTTTATGTGAGAATACACACGAGCAGATGGATCACCTGATGGTATGCGAGTGCCGCTGCCCATTGACACCCGTGGAATCACAAATGCACTACCAAACTTTAACCCCTTTTCCCCCAACTTGGATCTCCGGTACCCTCATTCAGTCAGTAAAACGCAGCACAAGCGTATAGCATGACTCCGCTACGTAAGACAGTGTTATCACTCTAGTCGTTCATACCGAAGCATGACTCTTCCACGGTAAGAAAATATATTGTATGGGATCCTAAATACTTAAATCTTAATAAAAAAAAGTTAATAGAAAATTATCCAATACCACTGTTACATTACCATGTAAGAGTGTTAAGTCAATGAACCATTGCGCCTTGCGGTGGGCAAGGCATCTGTGTGGTCAATTTCACACCTTGTTTCTCCTAGATCAATTACCGCTACATGTCCACTTTGTAACAGCAACACTTAATATGACCTCTTTAATTAAGACTCGCACGAAGAACTTCTGGCCGCTGGGATAAAAAGGGGTTGGAGTCCCACACACCACCTCGTGACAAGGTGACGGCCATGACGGCCCCCCTGGGAAAAACAAAAGAAAAGTCGTCTAAGTAACGCCATCTGTTGGATTTTTCATCTGCGAAAACCCTTATTCACCGAGCTAAAAATCGACATGCGATATTATAATGCATTCTAGATTTGTTACCAGACTTTTAGAATGCGATTTCTCTAAATGGTTGGGACTACCTCTGAAAAACAATAGTTAAACTCTTGATTATAGTGATTTTGCCATGAAAAAGAAACTTTTGGATTTTTTTATTCAAAACACAATTTTCATATCGTTAGCAGTAATCTCTTCCGGGTAACCTTTAGGAAAGATTCTCTGTCCTTTTCCCTGTTTATTAAAGATTATTTAAAGATATTAAATTTGGTTTGACTAAAGTATTTTTATGGTAGTAGTAGACTAGTGAGTTAATTTGATAATAAGTGATCACTGTCGCCTTTGAACATGTCAAAGGACCGACCTTTTAAAAAAGCATATTTCTATCCACAATCAAGTCGTAATCTTAGCCAACATCGATACAGCGGCAATTTACTTTATGTTTATAGATTTGTAAAAAAAATATGCGAGATATTTATAAATCCACGGTACATTTTGAAATTGGATATCTCAATCTACCATTTCCTGTATTAGGTAGGTATAAGGCCTACCTATCTATCTTCCAGTATGAGTTCGAAATACCGGGGCATCTAACAAAGTTAGTATAAGAAATTTGTAATTACAATCAAGTGACTTATAGTTTAACCTTCGCGACCCTTTTAAAGGGGAATCTTTAGATTTTGTATTGTGAGACAAAAATATGTTTTTAAAGAAGCTTCGTAAAATAAAATGTTTTTTAAGTAGGTAGGTAAGTAGCATTTTTGGGTATTCTCATCCTCCCAAGTCTAGGTATGTGGGAGTGACACAAGACCGTTTCATCAGTGTCGTATTATTGAGAGTGCTCATGTTCAGAATAATTACTCAATAATCTGACATTTGGCGAGGATGGGATGAGCGAAAGGTCACGTAGAGAGAGAGCGCTTAGGGCTGAATGCACACTAAACCTGCTTTATTTCGTAGCTATTGATTGCCTTCGTGAGGAAAAATGAATGATTCAGTTGCTTCGAAAGCCATCGTTTTGGAGCTCGATATACATAAACTATGATTTAGTGAGTCTGGTAATTACCAGAAGAAAAACAAATCAAATAAATGATGCAGGTTTCCTCACGATGTTTTTAGTTAGTTACTGTTGACATGATGGTAGAAATAAGATCGTACATTTGAACAATTACATCCTAGTTTTTTTACAAACAAAGAAAAACATATTTTATTGATTAGCTTCAAGATTAAATAAAAAAATCGATACTCGTAAATAATAATTACGTAAAGCTTCAGTCAAAACTATTATATAAGTAGTAGAAAGTGATAAGGGTGATAAACTTAAATAAAAATTGTCGGCGAAAAGGCTTGATTAAAACTTTAAGACGATGTAACTGTAGAGCACAGGAAGTCGCCTAAATAAACGATTTGCAAACCCACTCGTCACTATTGCTAATAATGTAAGTGTGGCTTCGCCTTTAGTCGCGGTGACTGACCTACGGCTCCAAAGCGCAGTTTAAAAGATTACTTATGAAATCTTCGTTACTAATTTGCAATCATTTAGCTGACGGTTCAATTACATAAAATCGTAAGTTACTTAATTGTTCTGTCTATGTAATTTAAAGTATTTTTTGTATTTTTTTTCTATTGCACTATATGTAAATATTCATCGAATCAAGTCCATCATTTACTTCAATTATTGAAACAGGTAGACCGTTTAAATAAATAAATTCACACAACATCTCATACATGAACCTGAATCCGTAAGCACTTGTGTTACAGACATCAGGAACATTGATACAACAACAATGTGATGTGATTATTCATCTGTAAGACAAAATATTTTTATTATTAGTTAAAAACCATACACTAATAACACAGCCGTTTATTATTATTATAGAGCTAAATGGCTGGTCCCGGGTTTGGCTTTGCAAGGGGATGCCGTCAGTTGCGCTTCAAAACAAAGTTATTTTACTCAAAATGTAATTTTGTGGCTTAGCGGCCTTCTGTCATATCGGACAGCATCAATACCGGTTGGTTGCTTTTGGCAACAATTGATGCCAAAATATGCTACTGTTTACTAGTAAGTAAGCAAGCGAGCGAATAGTACATGGAAAGGCCTAGTTTTCAAACAACCTCGTTGCATATTTTTTTACTATTAAATATAAATATGTGTAGTAATTTTATTGAATGATGACGTGTGTTATAAAATCAGAAATTAATACAAGTAGACCTTCTAATGTGGAGTTATTGAGGCGTCCGAACGCGTGTCGGTCAACGCGGTAAATGAGTTGGACTTGAACTTCAGAGTTTATATACATCCATCGGATACAGGAAGAATATTCATGTTTCATGCATTTATTACCTTCTTTGTTTCGAATAATAAATAATTAGATAGGTGGATGTGCACACTTGTAGATTTATTTTTGTTTTATAAACCAAAGGCTCGAAAATTAAGCCAATTTTTTAGAGTTCCGTTCGGTCGTCCGATTTTAGGATTTAGGACTAAGTGAGTCTTGGCACCGCACGAGTGACTCCACTGGTGTTTTTGAGCGGCGGCAATCACTTACCATCAAGTGATCTGTCTGCCATCTATCAAATTGAATATACTATTTATAAAGAAATTATTTCTATAGACAACCACAAGGCTTACATTATGTAACCTGAAAAGACGGTACACTTGCGCGATGCAATCGACACCCAGCCACAGAATACTTAATAGTACTGACCCAGCTCCCAGCGATTTTTTTCATATCGGCATTGATTGGAACTTATAGCAAGATAAGTCCCGAAGCAAATTGACGGCGAGTCACTAGTAAATGAATAATTGCGTATATAATAGGTAGGTATCTAAGCAACCAACAAAGTCTCGTCTTGTTTGGTCAGTGTAATCTAAATAACGTTCTTTTGGTGGAAAACGACCCTAATGGACACAAAATAGTGCTTTTTCCTTATTCCGTGATTACTATCATCTCTGTAGATGGCACTGCTGGCTCAAATTTATAATATTAGGCATATTAAATTAGTAGTTATGCTAATATTTGAATGTTTAATGTTTTTATTATGCTAGAGGTGAGAAACGAGCAAGCAGGTCACCACCTGATGTAAAACGACAGCCGCTCTTGAACATCTGCGGGAT
Source organism: Cnaphalocrocis medinalis (assembly GCA_014851415.1). NCBI lineage: Eukaryota > Metazoa > Arthropoda > Insecta > Lepidoptera > Crambidae > Cnaphalocrocis > Cnaphalocrocis medinalis. Next base: position 14,524,046 of record CM026276.1, read on the forward strand.
CAGAGAGGTCGCTGATGCGTTGCCAGCCTTATATGAAGGAGTACCTACATTCTTCTCTTGAAGGTCTCGAAGTCGTAAACGTCAGGAAATACGGCTGCAGTCAAGTCAATGTAGGCTGACAATAGCCATAATAAAAACTCAAACATTGTATAAATTAGATTTACATAATATTAAACGATGAAGATTACGTGGATCCACGTAATTAGAAGCATTATAAGTTACGTGTTGGCTCATGACATTGAACTTTGTGTACCGAACACGGAAAATTTCGACGTGAGCCTACGATACGAAAAACATAAGCTGCATTCATAAGGCCGTTAGAATTTGCCGCTATGTTAATACGAATGAATTAGGAAGTATATAAATTAGTCCAGTTTACGACGTCAAGATTTTGCAAATTATTTCAACTATGCGGAAGTTCCGGAATAAATATACATAATTGTATCAAATGCAATTGTACGTTACCTATTTGTTTATTGATTATAGTACATTTAACCGTGAACTCTTCAGTTATAATAATGATTTATTAGCGATATCTAATTATGATAATATTTCCTTAAGATTGTGAGGATTAATATCTAGTTGCGATTTTATCAAGGATGTCTAGTCGTACTTAGGCACTTCCTATGTTTCTCAGTTTCCTGTAATACAGGGTGTGTTGGTAAACTATAATACTTATACTAATTACTATTTGGATCATCTTTTACCAAACACTTTTGGGCATTGGGAAAAAAAATCCAACAATGGTCTGAAAGAAACTGCTTAAAGTGGATTTCATCATAAATAAATCTGAAAATTATAGTTAGTATATTAGTAAAATAAGGTGTTAGTTTGACGATATACATTTTTGTGAATTTTGTTGTGAATAGTACCCTATTTGTTATGAGCTATTTGTTCTTAGACAACTCAAAGGAAAACCAACTTTCTTGGTATTTAACCATAATTATTTATATTGTACACTTTTTAAACACACACAACTCAACTTGTCATTAACATTACATCTGTCACTTTCTAGCGTATAATATTTGGCAACTGGTTCAGTAGCAAGAATATTATTTTCTTCATTGGCAACTAGTTGAAAATCCCAGTAGCCAATATGGCCGGTGGGAAATGTATTTATTTGGTACTTCAGTTTCTAAGATGACGTAAGAAGACACAGGTGACATCTTTATTCACAACCTTATAAAATGGGACATAAAGGTGAAGGACACAATTAATTCAGTAAGACCAATATCTTAATTTGACATCTATGTGAACAAATCTTTACCGTGTTGTTAAAATGAAATAGCGAGCAATTTCTTTAATCAACATTCAGTGCGAGTACAAAATATAATAAGACTAGCCTCGTCTCTAAATAAACTTCCGGCGAATCCACCAATGCAACGAACAAACATTATAACTAAGCTCTAATCATCCTTCTTTAACATGATTAACATGTCATAAATACAATAACTATTAGTTATTGAAGAAAAACATGTTTGACGATGACGGACGCCGTTTTTATAGCGAGTACTTGAGCCGATAAAGTTTCGAGGGCTTTTTTGAGACCTCAAGTCTAAGGTCAATCGGATATTATAAAACTGGTTACTCGTTTACAATGAAAACATAAGTATTTTAACTTTCCGCGTATTAAGTAAAACGCGGCTGATGGAAGTGCCGGTCTGTGCTCGAGTGGTTAAACTGATAATACTAGTAGCTGTAATACTATCAGTGACCAATGTCAACGCGTCGGGGACCACTCGTGCGCACAGGCTGGTGGCATACGAGCTACCGGAGGCGCGCGAGCTGAAGAGAGCTTTGGGGTTCCACGAGGACACCTATCTCAACTTCACCGAACTTACCACAAAATATGGCTATGAATCCGAAGAACACAGAATCACTACAGACGATGGCTATATCCTAACCTCATTCCGGATATTACCAAAATGCAAAGAAAACCTAAAGCTGTACCCCATACTGCTGATGCATGGATTAATGGATAGTTCCGATTTGTGGATCGTCGCAGGCGAAGAGCTCGGCCTTGGATACATTCTGTCGAGGAACTGCTATGATGTATGGGCGTTGAACCATAGAGGAAATAGATACTCCAGACGTCATACAAAATTGAAGCCCGGCAAAGATTTTGAGTACTGGAATTATTCTTTTGACGAGCATGGAAATTATGACGTACCAGCGACAGTAGATTATATTTTACAAAATACGAATAAATCGAAGGTTTTTTATGCAGGTCATTCTCAGGGCACGACGGATTTTTTTGTGATGAGCTCCTTGAGGCCTGAGTACAACGCTAAAGTTCAAGTATCAATTCAATTAGCTCCCGTAGCGTGGATGACGAATATCTACAGTCCCATCCTCAGAGCTCTAGCACCAAATGTTCGTGAATTAAGAGAAGCTATAGACGCCGCTGGCTATAGCGAGCTGCTGGCGAAACATCAGCTGACGCATCTGCTGCTGGAGACCCTCTGCCACTTTGCACCAAAAGCGACGTGCGAAGCTGCCTTATCGCTGTCAACAGGCCTTGAACAGGGAAGTATCGACCCTAAACTCTTGTCGATAGGATTCGGTCACTTACTAAGTGGCACATCCAGTAAAACAGTAGCTCACTTCGGACAGTTGATAATTTCTAAGAAGTTCAAGCGTTTTGACGAAGGTAAGGATGGAAACATGAAGAGGTACAGTTCCCGATTACCTCCAGAATACAATGTATCCCAGATAGTATCGCCAGTAGTGCTGATATCGGGACAAAACGATTGGGTCTCGTCTTTGAAAGATGTAGAAACACTTAGTTCAAAACTACCAAATCTGATAGAACATTACATAGTACCCGTACCAAAGTGGAGTCACGTCAACTACCTTTGGGATAAAAGATCCCGAAAATACGTGATGCCCAAAATATTACACTATTTAGAACGTTACAATGTTTAGAATTCATATTTTGTTGATGTTACCTATTTATATTTTTGTCCAGTTTTTATTACCTAATTCTACCTCAAAGAATCTATATACAGAACTTATAAAATATAAGGTAAGTTACATATTAATTAATGCTTTAGTTTAGTCATCTCTCCTCAATAAAAAATATATATTTACAAGTAAGCTTGGCTATACTATCCTCACCTCACCACGTTTAATGATCTTGAAATTGAAAAATAATGATATCTCTGCATATTTATATTATTGCACACCATAATGATAAAAAACGATGGTAAACATAGATGGTACAATACGGACCCTGTCAGTGTCGGGTACGATAAAGAAAAGAGAGTATACCATAATGCGTTTATTCTTTAAAAAAACATCGTTATAAATAATTCATGATAACTTTGAAAGTTTCAGAGTTCAGCAGCATACCTACGTTTGCAGAGGGGTATGTAACTTGCTAGTCACCGAACTTCTTAGAAACAGCTTTACCTACTCTAGGGGTTGATTTTCAATCGTCTGATAATAGTAAACATGCTGATAAAATGTAATACGATTAGGTATTAAGCGTCACTCACTTTGCAATTATAAAATTTCATCTTTCCATACAAAGTCGGTCACGTGACTTGGTCATTTTGTATGGGGAGTCGAAAATTTTTTCGAAGAATTTGGAAAAGTTGTTGAACAAATGTTGTTCAGAATGGTTGACAGAACACGTGGTTAAAGGGATGTAAATGTTCACAGATACACCCTGTATAGTAGGGTGTATGACAACTTTAATTTAATTAAACTTTAATTTGCCGAGTGCCGAACTCTTTATTTGTTAACTTTTATCTGAAGATAGAAAAATCAGCCCTAAGTTCATCGCGCAAGCTCATCGATGGTGCTGTTGATTAAACTTAACTTTGAATATTGCTTGAATGGATTAACGCAATTAAATAGTTAAAATATCTTAAAGTAACCCTGAGATTAATTAAGAACTTAGACAATAGGAGAAGCTAAATCAGTCAAAGTATTAAGAGTTGGCATAATAATCCACTAGCGCCTTTACTTTGCTTTATGATTTTTCCTGCGGTTAATTTAAGATATTCGATTTTTCAGAGCTAGATAAATTAGTTTAAAGCTCAGGCTTAGCAAGCTACGCATGAAAAACAGTGTCTTCAAATTAGTATTAAGTAAGTAGTAAAGATTTTATCAACATTCATGTTTTAATCTTCAAGAAAATAAGAAAATATTTTAAAATTGTTGGCAGTATGATGAATATAATGTTGTCCCCAGAGTAATACTTTAAAGAAACTTTTGTTTACTGTGCAAAATAGAACCCTAAGTATTAAAAAAATATATTGTGTTACATATAATACGCATGGCGGCGCTAGTGGACATTATGCCCAGGCTTATGAAGCCGATCAGTGATGCCATCTCGTCGGCGACACAATGGGAAAGTGAAATTGATCATGCCACATTCTTCCGAGTAATTAATGAAGTTAATTAAGTGATGAGTTTTTTGCTCACAGAAACGCATGATGTTTCGCGCGTTTTATAATTGATTTTGTTTGACAAAAAGTATTAAGTTTGGAGAGTATAGGTATAAAACAAGAAGATAGAATACTCTGTATAGCGGTCTCGATTTTTAGGGAAATGGGTATTTATTAAACTATCCTTATTTGCACGAAATAAAAAGTACCATAGTGCCTTAAAATACTATCTACCAGTCCACCATTGGGCGAGCCAGAAAATTTGATTGAGGCGTAAAATAAGTCAAAGTCAATTTAATTTTAGGTAAAGCAATTCTTTGCAATTTATTCTTATTTATTATTTTTTTATTTTATTTGGCTTCTCAACAATGAGTACACTATTACAAGCATTACAAACATATTCTTAAATCTAGATAAGTGCCTCACCACTAACGGAAAAGCACCACATGCACTAATAGTGTGTTAACACTTTCACACTGTATTTTGCAGAACACTTTCTGCATTCTTAAGTAAATAATATACTTAAAAAACATACCCGTAGACGACCCGTTTAGCGCAATAGTTTGAGCGCCAGTTGAGACGTAAGGGTCGCAGGTTCGATTCCCGCACCAACACAAATGTTTGTTGATGAAACAGATATTTGTGTTGGGTCTGGGTATTATTATTATTTATATCGAAGGGTTCAGGTGAGACTCGAATCCACAACCTTCCACATACCGGGTGGCTGTTCTACCAATTAAACTAACCGAACCCCGTACTAAGCCGACGAATTTTGTAAGTGCTTGATACATCATGAGCTGACGATAGTCTCATCAATATTGTAGGTATACATATGCAATATCCAGTGAAAGCATCATTACAAATATTTGAACACCAGCTAAAATTAAACTTTGAGGTTTTTCAAGTGCATTATTTACTTAAGTCAGGTTAGTAAATATCTTCTTAAGTGTCAACCACTCCACGGATTCAGACTGCACCGATTATAATAACCTCATTTGTAGTCGGACTCGGCTCGGGAGAACCTTGACATTCGACACGATCACGCCCAAAAATAACAGCTACCTGATGCCGGGGGCATCACGCGACATTAAATCTTAAAATATTTATGAGCCTTAAATGGTAATCCCATAAACTGTCAGTTGGTTATGATATTTAGATAGTTCCGCAGTCTTCAATCCAAATTAAGATAGGTATAAATAAAAATTTACAAAATATTTTGTTCATTCATAAACGAGGAATTTCAGTGTTGCGACTTTTTGTACCTGCGTCTTACCTTCGGTCAAAGTATTGATTACAATTGACAAATGAATAAAAAATTTTAGTGACACGAGTAACCACTTTTGTATAAATAAAATTTACAAAATATTTTGTTCATTCATAAACGAGGAATTTCAGTGTTGCGTCTTACCTTCGGTCAAAGTATTGATTACAATTGACAAATGAATAAAAAATTTTAGTGACACGAGTATTGTATAGAATAAAATATCATAATATTTTCTCACGTCGCGTCGGTTACTCCAAGTAAATTTTTTTTTTTTCTTATGTGATAGGTAGCAGGCGAGCAGGCGGATCACCTGATGGTAAGCAATTACCGCCACCCATAGACACTTGCAACACCAGTGGAGTTGCAAGTACGCTGCCAACCTTTTATCCCCTTCCCCCGAGTGGGCCTCCGGTACCCTCACTCACTCGACGAAACACAGCACAGGGGCTGCTTCACGCCGGATTCTGTGAGGCAGTGGTATCACTCCGGTCAAGCCAGCCCATTCATGTCGAAGCGTGGCTCTCCCACAGTTAATTAATACGGTGAAGTGTTGCGACTTTTTGTTACCTGCGTCTTACCTTCGGTCAAAGTATTGATTACAATTGACAAATGAATAAAAAATTTTAGTGACACGAGTAACCACTTTTGTATAGAATAAAATATCATAATATTTTCTCACGTCGCGTCGGTTACACCAAGTAAAATTATTCATTGATATGCCTCCTACGTAAGAACTTACCTAAATTTATTTTCGTTGCAATGCAAAACATAATTATCTTCCGATTGTGTAATAAAATAATACCTAAGTATTTCGACTTAGTTAAACAACGTCGACGAAACCTGGAAAATTTCTGAAACGCGTAACCATGTATCAGCTGATCTCGTTCTCCTGTCTAAAGATTGCGAAGGTTAGATGGCAACCGCTTCGTTGTAATTTCCAGACTTAACAAATCCTGAAATGAACCTAATCCAAACGAACCCCGGGCTTCAACGTTTTATTTTAACTATTTATTTGTTCTAGTGGTTATGGTATGAGGCGGTTCACAAAATATAATAACTTACCAATAGCTCTTTTATTTTCGGAAAAAAATTACATACGTAGAAACAGACAGATAGACGGAAAAAAAGACATACGAACGGACAGACAGATAGACATACAGACATAACAAAATAATGAGGGTTTCTTTATTGCTATTTGGCTACGGAACCTCTAAAATGTCCCACCGCAGAGGGCAAAGGCCTCCATCATAGAAATCAAGTTATCACTACTATGATGGGATTAGGCTTAATCACCACGCTTGCCTAATGCGGATTGGTGATCACAAACCCGAGCTATGTTCGAAAAATTCGAAACATACTTTTGCTCGACCCGGGAATCGAACCCGGGACCCCGAGATCACGGCCTGGTACTTAAACCACTAGACCAACGGGGCGTTTTAAAATGATCTCTTAAAGCGACGTTTACCTCATCAGAATCGATGTATACCGTAGGTACCGTTAGCGCGTGGTATAGTAGGCATACATATAGAACTTATTCAAATATTGTTCTATTACTTAATACGGGTCCTCAATGAATAGGGCAGCCATTGTGTGCACAATATTGGCAAATAGCGACTCTTTAACAATCACAATGCGTCGGCGCAGACTAGTGAGCACATGAGACTATTTTTATAGGCTAGGCTTAGGTGTCCTAGAAAACCTGCGTAGGTGGGTTACGTTACTATTTGATTTATTTAGGTATCATCCAAACGTTTAAATTTGTATTTAAAATCTTTTCATGTATAAATCTGTCAAAAAACAAATTTAGATAGGTTCCAATAGATGTTTAGAACTGGGATATAAATAAGCTAAATAGTTAATTATTAGGTATATTTTCATGAATAAGTCATTCCGAAATATTTCAGATAGCACGACTTCTACCAATGTGTTTTTCATTACGAAAATGAATTGTTTTCATGGCATACTTCTCCTTAGTAAAGTATTCTTAAATTATTGAAATAACAAAACTAAAGAGATTTTTGCAATCACCTAAAAATATAGAAAACAAATGTTAATCCTGTATCTATCTCAATAAAAATTGTATTCAAATGCCTATAATAAACTATCTATCTAGCAATAATAAAACAAATCTTGGAGTCCATACCATATCTTTTGAACTTTTTTAAACGATTAGTTCTAATCTCAATACTTCGGCTAAACGAGTGCGCTGTAGGTATGCAACGAGTACCTGCTCATATTTGGCCCCCACTCAACTCCAGTCATTTCCGGTGAAGATGTCCCAATAATTCCATTAAATAATTCATTAGCTCCTAAACACATTAAAAAACTGGAACCGCCAACTACGCAACTGATGAAATGCCATCTGAATATTTCGATTGGCTAACGGTCGCAACACATCGTGAATCAAATCGGACCTTTGTGAAATTCGGAGCGGGCCTGAATATGTATGGGCCGTCCAAGGTTCCCGAATTGTTCTGGAGACAATGTTTTATAAAACTTTTGAAGCACCGTTACTAATTTGTACTGTTAACGCATAATATAGCAGTATGCATGGCATAATGAAGGATGGGGACATTGCGTGGCTCTGTATGCAAAGATTCTCTGCATTTTTAGTTAGATATTTGGCTCTGTCATCAGTTTTCAAACTGCCCCTTAAGATTACTGTTTCGCTTAGGTAGCGCTGCCTTTTGGTTATTACTTAGTAATTGTGATGAGTTTAAAGCAATTTCACTCGTTCCATCACATAAATCTAAGTCAAATTGGCTTCCAAAAAGTTCGATGTGCTCAATAGGATGAGGGGGTATTTCATGTCAGCGCATCTCTTGCAACTGCACCTTGTAAAAGTGAACTTTTCGGTTTTATTCCAGCCGCAATTCTTCACTATCGTTAATCACGTTTACCAAATTCCATCCTTTTCAGACTTTCTTTTGTTTAAAAGTAATTTGAGGTGGACTATGGTCTATACACATTTTAATTAGCATATTATTCATCATCAAAACGTGCATCAATGTGTGGACTGAGGGACCAATCCTGCAATTCGCTAAAAAGCTTTACAAATATATATTTTTTTTAGTAGCAGGTAGCTAGTAATAAGGGCATGTTACCCACCAATGTGAACTAAGCATTTGGACCACGACCCAAGACTGATTATCTCTACCATAGTAATAATCTACGACTAATCAATATCACCGACACCACATTTCATTCATACCACAGTATCAATAAGTCAAAATATGTCACCCACTATCCGTAGCCGTCGCGCACGCACGCCGCCCCACAAACCCGGCCCACTTGCGCGTCTCTATGGGCAAAACTGTCATAGTTATATCAGAGCAGTGTAACGGAAGCGGCGTGTGCGCAGCCTGACAATGCGCGCACTTGACCGCCCAACGGTTCTTTATGGAACTCCGAATTTAATTGTGAAAGCTGGTCGTAGACCGTAGGTGTATGATTTATGGTTTTATTGCTTGTTCTTTTCCTTGTGTATTCGTAATATTTAGATCAAGGACATACCTACGACTTTTAGATTGATGACCTTTTTATGGATAAACAAAGACATTTATGTCATCTTAATCTTCATCATGCAGTTTTGAGAAATTATCTTCTGCATCCTAACGCTTAGACGCTTTTCTATACAGGATTTGGCAAGTCTGGTTTTCATTTTCAATGACAATTTTAACAATTTCAGCGAGTGCTATCTTTACGATCCTAAAAGTGGATTAATTAGGTATAGGTACGCTGAGAACGACGATGGTTCGATGTCCGCATCGGGCTGAAATTTATACTGGAGTTTTTCGGCAAGGACTTTTTAGTTTTAGCCCAGCAATCGGAAGTGGCGGTCTTGTGCCCCTGGGCCTCAGTATGCAGTTGGTCAACTGCTTATCTCACAATGATCTTCCACGTTTGTCACTGCTGTTCCATCGTCATATGAGGGTAAGGGACTTGAAATTTACACTTGTGTTTTAAAGCGCACACACTTGTATACTATAATATGTCCTGCGTACAGACAGCCACACATAGGGTTACCACAACCTGTCAAATTTCCTCAATTAATTTTTGAACTTAATGTGTTTGACACTGAGATGACAATCCATATAAGAAATTTGACAGTTGTGTATACTTTGATGTGTGGCTGTACGTACCTACGTGGCTAATCGTTAAGATAAGCTGCCGTAGGCGAATCGTTGGGAGGTTTATTATTTACGTAATCAGTAAACTTAACCAAATTCGTTCCTAGGCACAATCGAATTGGAATAACAACTGAATAAATCTCCACTAACCAAGATGAGCAATCCATCTTGTTCAGTTGGATTCCGCCCAGCTATTGGCAAATGTAATACTTACGCAATACGCAATATACTTAGTCACTGGTTTTGTAATACGAAGGCTTATTTTCGATGAGGGTTTAAATAAATTAAATAATAAACGATGTAATAAAGGCAATTATTTGCAAGATTACAGTTTAAAGAAATTCAGTCGTTAACGGGTATTTAAGTAACTTACCAGTCATTGTAAGTATAAAATGCCGGTTGATAAAGCCATTACTATTTTGTACGTTGTTTTATGTATTAGCAGAGAAAACAACCTAATAGTAATAGAGACGAAAATAACAAGTAGATCTCGAATTTTCGAGATCTACGTGATATGAAATACAGAAATTGTATTTATTTTGGATTCACTCGCAAGTGGACCAACATTATAAGTTTTTGGGATCATACTTAGCTACGTTTCAGCTTTCAGCAATTTATTGTAACCAATTCCAATTCATTCTTAATTCTAGAGTGAACCCAACCAATTTCTCTCCAGGGTAGAGCAAAGAAAGGAGAGGGCTATTGTCTTCTGCATTTGTTTTTATAATGGCCCTTCATCCGCCGCAATTGCATTCAGTTAAAGTAAAGTATTGGCCCCTATTCTGTTCCACTGCAGGACAAAGGCCTCCATCATAGAAATCAAGTCATCACTACTATGATGGAATTAGGCTTAATCACGCTTGCCTAATACATCAAGTAGTTTAGGTATATTGAAATGAATTTTACGGGTGTAACAAGTGAGAATATACCCGTCACTTTCGAACAAAAGCAACGCACAGTGCGTGTGATACTCCGGTCGGTCGTAACGTCCGATTTGTTTTAAAAAATATCATAACGTAAACTATTGCTCTGTCTCTTTCAAATGCATCACAATGAAAGAGACAAAGCGATAGATAGTTTTCGATAGCGAGGATAGTATTTTAAACTCATGGTAAGGCTACAGGTCACAAATTTCAATATTCGTTTTGTTAGCAAAAATATTAGACTCGATTTCTGACAACATGGGCAAGATACAAGGGTTACTGCTTATATTGCGAACAGCTACGGGCAAAAATTAATAATGCGAAGTTCAATGAAACAAAATGAATGCGCACTTCAAGTTGATACTTACATAATCGCAACTAATAATAAGCCTACAATATTACAGCAGAGCAATGGCGGGCGTAAGTCACTTTCTCGTCTTACATTGCAATTTGAATAAAAAGCTCGTAATAATTCCTTGGGCGTGCCCGAACCGGAATGCCGGCAATTGTACGAATGTTGCTCGGGTTTGCTTCCCCGAATGGCGAAAAAAACATTGGCTATTACGCAAATTATGCGAGTGACAAGAATAGGTAATGGTCTATAAAATAACAAACAAGGAATCAAAACAATGGTGAAGTTTTCTTCGCAAAACACACTTATATAAAGTTTGTTTCTATTTAGATAAAAAAATTACAAAACCTGCACGTTTCGGATAAGTTTCTGATACGTGTCTAACTCAGCTGATCCAGTTCGCCATTTAAATTAAATTCTATACTTACTTTTTTATTAATTAAATTTAAAAAAATGGGGTTGTGAAAGTCGGACGGCAGTAGTACTTTCATTGTCAATAACAAACTCCACAAATCCTAGATAATCAAACGAGTGTACCCAGGGCTCTAAAGCGAAAGCTTTGGACGTAAACGGGAATAACTAAGAACAACGGGTGATCGTTTTCTAGTAAGACTCCTTGAGCCTGCAGTTGGCAGTTTTTGGTTAAAATTGGGGAATTTGGACCTTCACTTACTGCTACAATCTGTTCATCCTGCAAGAAATACTTACAGCAATCGACCTATTATAAAATATTTTGTTTTTTTACAGTTATTATCGCATCGCAGCATCTCACGCTAATATTTTCAAGTAGTACCTATATTTTCTTTCGTTCAACAACTTAATCCGTCAAAAAAGTTTTTTATCTTCCGCAAGGCGAAGATTCGGCTCTAATTGTAGAACTAACAACACTTATAACAGTTTTATGCTTATTCGCCTCAGGTCAAAACAAGGCGACATCTTCCGCTTCCATCCGACCTGCTCTAAACTAGGACGGAAGGGCGAGTGGACAGAGACATAACTAGTTACACAATGAGTATAAACTTGCCATTTTTATGCAAAATTAAATAATCACTGGGTCGATTTACATTCCGAACAATCCGTGATAGGTTTAGTTATGTAAGTATTGGCCCATCGTATTGGGAGCCGGAGAGTATTAGTATTCAGCGTAATGGATGCGTTGGCGATAGCATCTGGCCCACGGAAACCGACGAAAGTTTAACTAAAGTTGCATTTAGGATCGACGACACGATCGTGGAACGATAGTTTTGCGGAAATAGATCTTATCTGTAATGGATAAGGTCTATTACAACAATCAGTCCTATTTTATAAACGAATTTGTGACTAGACCCCTCACTAGTCTCCGGATACTTGTTCAACAATACCATGAGATGACACTAGGCGCCGATTACGTCGCAAAAGGTGTTTCGCTTTTTCGGATTTAGCTATCAGAATTATCGTTGTTTGAGAGTTCACCTCTTTTTAAAAAGTATAAGTAGATAAAAGAAGTTGGAGTTAGCTCCGCGTTAGGCAAGCGTAGTTGTAAAGTCTAATCCCACCACCACAATATAGTAGCGATAACTTGATTTCTATGATTTGACCTGCAGTGGAACAGTACCTACTGATACTTTACTTTCAGCAGAAGATGCGGGTGCTGTTGGACAGTTTGGGACGCCACCGAGGAAAAGACGTCAAGATTGATAAGTTGATAGATATTTTGTTGCTCAGACTTGCAACAACACAATTACAAGTTATATTAAAAAGTAAGCCTCAAAATCTTGCCGTCTAAACAAAACTATTCGAACAAAAAACCAAGAGAGGTCACCGACCGATCGTCTGAACTTACGTGCTTGTCCTCCGTAGACGAACCCTTGCATAACACCTCATAACACGAGAGTGCCACTGGAACATGTGTTTGCGAACATGACACCATATGTGTGTTTATGAGCTAATATTATATGCCAGCTGGTAATATGTCGTAATAGGCATAGTTGACATTGTGTATTTCTGCGAAAATGTGGCGTAAGGGTTTAAATTACATTATCTGACAGCGTTTCTCATCTTCTTCAGCCGTATCAGTCTTGTCAACATGTGCTAGTATTTTCTGGTGTGGTCAATGTATCATACAACAATCATTACCCCGACATCTATTGACGGCTTCGTTGGCGCTATGGCTTAGGTCATTATCGTCATCGGGTACTCATAGTACAGGGGTTGTCCTAGTTTGAGACCAGATTGATTGGAGTGATTTGGCGCAATTATTTATTTATCTATCTAACTCTGGTAGCTTACGCTCTGGAGCAATCGTACAAGCTTCACGTTGCTCTTAGAAATCCGAAAATCAGATCAACGAATTTCCTATGTGGCTCTAAATAAGACATCGTGGTCAGCTAGGTATACAGTTACCATACTTATCATTTGGTGTTTGGTAGCATTCGTTGCCGAGTGGACACCGCAACCATATTTGATCTATTGTGACCTTCTTTCTAGAGATCGTCGTCCAGTTCCACCGGCTATCATGAACCGTATAACGACATACTTATAAAAGGGCACACATGTACTTGTCAATAGCTTTATATTTTAGTAGTTTCAAGTAGTTAGGTCGTTTATTAGTTTGTAACATGGGTACTTGACTTACCAATTGTAATAACATCTTATTACATTTAATATGCATCTAAAGCTTGAATATAATTTTATTAATAGGATTCTAATTAATCTTGTGTATGCAAACATTTGGCCGCGTTACATTCATAATTAGGAATACATAACCTTGATACGATATCCAGTCATAAAGTTCGGTGATTGCTGCAATAAAATAAAAAAAAATGTCGATAATTGTAGGTAAGACTTTAAATGAAATCATTACTAACGAGTAAATAAGCATATTACAGTTTTTATGATATATAATTTTATTTATGGCTGTATCTAAATGTGAGCATGTACATTTTCATTACAATTACAGTAATATTATAGATAAATAATTAGTGTTTACTAGGACTAACCCACTGTCGTAGTCTTGTTATAGTGGTATAGTTTTTGTTATTCGTTTCTTCGATATGTATTAGCAAATGTTAATTAATTCTTATCCAGCGAGAATACAATATACGAAGCAACATCTTTATTTTACAATGTCCTTTTTGGTTAGCCTAGTAAATCATTTTGGTGTCTTCTGACTCAGTAAAGTACCGCACTCCAAATATTATGTCAACGCTTACCTACTTACCCCATGAAAGCATGGGGACCTCTGAACATAACACGCAACGGTACAGCCAACTCGGTTACGTCTCAATTCGTCATCCCAGTGTTACAATAACTTGCAACAAGGTGTGACAAGTCGACAAAGACGCGACAAAGACAGTATGTCGATTTTACGGCCCCGTAGAACAAAGGAGTGCGGGTGCGATCCGTCGAGAAAGCTTCAGTCGGCATGCTAAAAAGGCGGACGCTTGCGCAAGTCGGGTGTGTGTTACGTCACTCTCATAAGCACGGGTTGGAGATGCATGAGGTGCGGGTGCAGCGCGGTGACCTTACTCGTATCTTATCAATATACAAGATTACGGTTTCACACACGCTCCAGCTTCCGGCTCTCTATTTGTACACTCTTGACAGAGTGGTTGTGGCTGTGGCTGTAAGTATCGATAAACACAAATTTTGTGATTTCGGCAGCGATTTGGGCTGCTGCAAGGGTACTCTGTCATGGCAGATTACGTTTATGTTCAGATTTAAAGATGTGATGACAGCTCAGAGGCTGATATCTCAGCCTCTAGATTATTTGCGAAACCTGTTTTTTTATTAGGCAGGGAGGGAAACCAGCAAGCATGTCACCTGATGGTAAGTATTTACTGCCCTTGGACATTCAGTACATCAGAGTAGTATCTTTATCTAAATCTGTGACCGAAGCTAAACAATGATTTAATATGTAACTTCTCCTTAGTCTGTAATTTTTTTTATCATTTCCTTTTTCTTTGATTTTCGATTTTACTCTTCCAAGCCAATATTTTTACTTAAGAATTGATGTTTAACAAGCATAATAAGTTTACTCTGTTGTGCTTTTCACAAGTCAACTACAAAGATTTGTAAACACAGTGAACCGGACAATTACTCAAAATGCGAGGATAATAAACTCGAAGTGAATGTGTTAAAATCAACGGTAATTTGTGTCTGGAAAGGATTCTGAAGAAGCCGATGCAGTTACTTTGTCCATTCTCTTCTTGACTTAAGCAATCTGTGTTAACAAAATTTAATATAACTTAGTAAGTACATAGGAATACTTGACATGTAAGGAAATCATACAGACTTGTTTGACACTTGATCAATAGGAGCCTCGAGAGATGAATGATGTTCTCCTAACCGATATTCCGGCTATTGACTCCGAGATCAGCCATCGACGCAGGACATTTATATGTATAGCCTTCTCTCCTTCCTTCCTTTTCTTCTGTGTTCCCTTACCCTTATATTTAGATGAGACACCAGTGTGATACGACCGAAGAGAGATCAGGCGCAGGACCAAAAGCTTAATGTGCTTTCCGAGGTACGAGGGTACAAGACAGCCAGGGGTTTGATATTCGCACGAACACAAATCTTTGTTAGTGATACAGATACCTATTTGTGTTGAATCTGGGTCCTGGGTATTTGTGGTTCCTTCTTTGTTTCTGGTTTCTATAGCAAGAGGGAAAACATAAGTATGGGACAATGTAAATGTGATTATGTCGTTTCTTTAATTACAGGTATGAATTATTAATTTAGTTATTTTGTATTTGTTAATTGTAATAGAATTTATGTAAGTTTTGGAACGGCTTGGCAAGTCTGCTGAAGCGCGATTTTTTATTGAGTCACCTGATAGTAGAGACAAACGCTCCTAACCATTATTACACCATAGAAGCTGTTAAAATTTACAAGTACTCATCAACACTAACTTTAGATGTTAACAAAATCTAAGTAGACTTTCATTTTTATTGTATCTATTTATTGTTATTGGATGCTTTGATGATGTAACATACAATCTGGCAAAACTTGAAGTTATTGGTAGTTGCTTGCTTACACTACTCATTAGCAAGTTTTACGCTACGCCACTGTTGTAGGTCTCGCACACTTAGCAAGTTCAATGCGGCCTACTTGTACTTATTATATAGTTAAGCGTCTATAATTAGGTATATAAATTTCTCCCCTAATACCAAAGAATAAGTTAAAATTTATAGTTACTGAAAAACGCATGTAACGCAAGGTTTTTTTATCATATAGTTTACAGACGAGCCGACGGATCACCTAATGGTAAGCGATTACCGCCCTCATGGACACCTGCAACACCTGTGGTGTCACAAGTACGCTGCTTACTTTTTAATTCCGGAGCTCCCCTGGGGAGCAATTCTCAAGCACTCGACATTGGAGTAGAATTTAGTAATTTCATACTTTCGTCCATTGGATACAAATTTCTAACTCGACATCGAAGTCAAGTACACGAGTATTACCCCCCTGGAGGCCAATTCTTGTTCTCCTATTGGTCTATGCGTTCCATGAAGTCGACATAGCAGGCGAAAACTGAGAATTGGCCTCCAGCTCGTCTGCCAACTACTCACAATTTCTCTCTATTACACCCAAATAGAGTTTATTTTAGCAGCTCACATGAGAAGGTATGCGCTAAGGTCCGTGCTCCATTTCGTGACCGGTTGATCAGTGGCGAACCGGCTTCCTTGTGACATCATGACATCATGCCCTCAAGGCCGCCTGCATTGCGATAGATAGACTGACCAACGCATTCAATAAATTTAGTGTAGTGATCTGATGCCAACTATTGCATTGGTATGTGGTTTTAGTTTGTGAACAGATTACACGATTAATCTTAGATCATAGTAATGGAAGAGCGACGCTTCAGTTTGCATGGGCCGGCTCAACCGGAGTGTTAACGACGGCCTCACAGGAATTTGTATAAAGCAGTGCCTGCGCTGTATTTCATCGAGTGAGTGAGGATACCAGAGGCCCAACTGGGAGGAAAGGGATTTAAGATTCGCAGCTGACTTGTGGCTCTAATGGTGTTGCAGGTGTTTATGGGCGTTGGCAATCGCTAACCATCAGGTGATCCGTCTGTACGTCTGCTACCTATCACATAAAACTACGATTTGAGCGCTGGTTGAGACTCAAGGGTCGCAGGTTCGATTCCCGCGCCAACACAAATGTTTCTTGATGAAACAAGTATTTGTGTGCTTTTGTGGTACATATTGTATTCCTAATTTCCATTGTAGGTACAAGAGGAAAACCTTGTCTGAGACCAGAACCAGGAAATACTGTCATGTTGTCTCAATTTATCTAGGTATAAAAAAACGTTTATTGGCATAAATAACAAGCACACACAACAGACACTCACAGAATAGCATTACACATATAGTTAAGAAATAATAAATGAGCCATTATCATAATTGTGCGTACCTATATGAAACGACATTGTTTTATAAACTTAATTGCATTTTTTCACATTAATGAAACTACGCTCAAGACGTGTGTGTACTCGTTGAAAGGTTCCCATTGGGCTTACTAGCGCTGCCATATATTTTTAGCAGACAAAATGGTTCATCAGCAACCCACGCTCGTCCACTGCTGGACATAGGTCTCCCTCAATGCACGCCGCCGCTCCCGATTTTCGGCCACTCTCATCCAGCTCACTCCAGCCAGCCTTCGAATGTCGTCATCCCATCTTGTAGCAGGGCGTCCAACACTACGTTAAAATGACAACAAGACAAAATGGTTAGTTTGAGATAATAAGAGCAGTGTTTTCTTATCTTATTGCAGATGGTTTAACGTCGTAAGTCCCAAAAGCCTTTTAAAAGGCATACCTAAAACAATTGATTTTCCATTGTGTCTGCTGTCTGGGCCTTACGACGTTAAGTAGCATCACGGGATATGCCATGGTAGCTACGCTCCAGTGGATTACTCCTCCGCATGTCCTGCACATAAGCCAAGCGTTGGTGCCACTGGGATTGCAAGCTTCACGTTTGGCGCGTTTCTTTATTAAATAGGGGGCAAACAAGCAGCCTGATACCTGATTGTAAGCGATAACATTAGGTCACAAGTGGGCTACTAAGCTTAAGCTTTAAACTACAGTTTCTCCAGACTGGACTGTACCTTCACTCACTTGGCGAAACACAGCGCGGGCGATGCTTCACAAATGTTTCCTGTCAGGTTGGTATCAGTCACTCCAAGTCAGCCCATTCATGCTGAAACGAGGCTCTCCCACGGTAAAAACGTCATTAGCATCGTAAGTACCAGACAGCAGACACAATAGAAAATCAATTATTCTTGCTATAATAAAATCAAATCACTGCGCTTGTGGACCTAATGAGAACACTTAAGGCAGGAAAAAGTTATCAAAGATGAGAGCATACGTGATCCCACGAAGATATTCGTAGTAACTTTATTGTCTGTGAGCGTATTGTCTATGACAGGGTTAGCACTTTTTTAGAGTAAAATTATCGGGGTTAAAATTATGGCAGAAATACTGTGCGAAAAGTTTTATTGGCTGAAAAGAGGGGAAGGTGCAGCTAGGAATTGTATGTTTTTAAACTTTCGCGTTGCATTATACAAATCTATACTAATATAATAAAGCTGAAGAGTTTGTTTGTTTGTTTGTTTGTTTGTTTGTTTGTTTGAACGCGCTAATCTCCGAAACTACTGGTGCGATTTGAATAATTCTTTTTTTGTTGGATAGTCCATTTATCGAGGAAGGCTATAGGCTAAATAACATTACGCTATGACCAATAGGAGCAAAGACAGAGCGGTAAATGTGTAAAAAACGGGGAAAAATTTTCCACGCGGACGAAGTCGCGGGCGGCCGCTAGTACTTCATATAACCGGGACTAAACGCGACGAAATTTAATAAGTACATTCTAGCACTTACTGCTTGACGTTTCGACTGCGTTACAACAGCCGTGGTCACAAGCGAACTGGAGGCGCACGGCGTCGTCTGCTACGCCCGGCTTGTGCATCTTCGGATACCCTCTCGTTTTCGATATTTGCACTGCCACTAAATAAACTGTCAGTGAAGTCACTCCGACACACTACGCTTACAGTATCTGGGTTGGATGTAATTTGTAACGGCAAATGGCGAGGTTTACACTTATTAATCACTGGATTCCACGCCGATGACAATTTGAACCCGTCTTCACGATTGAAATTCCGGTATTTCTTAATCTCAATCGCTTCACGTACCAATCTCGTGTGGTAATGCCGATCAGTAGAGAGGATTTTAGGGCGCGTGAAACTCCATCCAATGATTAACACCGCTTTCCAACAGATAAAGTAGAGCAGAGTAAGTGCTAGAATGTACTTATTAAATTTCGTCGCGTTTAGTCCCGGTTATATGAAGTATTTGTAGGAATTGTATAGAGATATTCAATAGAAACGTTAAACTCAGTTCTAAGGCTACCTTAGTTTATTTTTTGTTGCGGCTGCCTCAATCGCAATTGTAATACTACTTACTATTGATAGTATTGAACTACTCCTTTCGTGGTATCTAGTATTGGCAGGCCTGTCCCACTCCGCGTGTAGTATCAAACTTGCAAGTACATGCGGCGTCCCCTCCGGAGGGGCCAGTCAGTAGAAAATCACGAGCGAGCGGCGACGCATGCGCGACAGTTGCGTGCGATAGAAAGAGAATGCACTTCTAGGCATGAATAATTGTAGGTGTTGAACGCTGGACGGCCGGAATTTCAACTTTACGTTATGGTAGCCTGAGCCTTTATTTTTCTATAAACGGTTTTTAGAAGTGGGCATTCTGTACTTGTACTATTAAGTATTCTGTGGTATTGGTCCGTGTTGTTATGTATCTATTCATATACAGTATTAAACCCTCGTCGAGACGTGTCGATTTCACCAATCAGCTTATGTAGCATCTTCTTCTTAGTCTCAGAAATCAGCCTTTGGAAACCCTGTCAGTCACCGCCCAGCACCAATGAGTAACAGCATCCTTGAGATGCAACTCCTGCATACATTAGCACATCGTAGATATTGCACAGATGCCATTGTGCTTGGAACAATACATTTGGACACCCACAGAGTTCAGCGGATTGACGTGAGGGGGCGTTGGGCGTAAAGTGTCGATATTTTTCTTTGATGCCTTTTCCACGTGTCTACTTTAATTTCACCACCGCACCATTCGCAGTACATTGTGATTCTAATGCCATTTGAATGGGGGCTATCGCGTGTGAAAAATCTGCTAGGATATCGTACTGTTTAGACTGAGGTCCAACTTCTACGTACATTGGTTGTTTAGTGACATTTTGGCATCTCACATCAAAAATAACCAATCACCGTGTAGATGAACCTCGGTTCTATACGCTGTACTCTTTGCCTGGCATTTTCTGCTACTTCCCTGTGGAATTATCTTCTCCTAGCGGTAGGATCCGAACCGCTTTACAATCTTCAAGAGACGATAACTACTTACATCTTTCTAAATGACTAGCTACGCCTTCTAATCTAATTAATGGTTTGCACAGGTGGCGCCAACTTACTGTCAACTACTAGGTTATAACAAATGTCAAAACCCCCTTTGGTTTGACAGGTTATAGTAACCGTAAAGTACATACGAGGCCGTCTGTACAGATGCGGTGGCTCAACTATTTAGCGGTAGAACACCATTTCATTTTGTTAAGAAGTAACAAGTTACAAATGTGTGATAAAATCTGGAAGATAGCATTCGAGAACATTTGAGACTGATTTATCAGAAATTTTTTTTGGTGAATCGTAGAATTTTGGTGAATATTAGAAAATAAAACCGCCTTATCGAAGTTCAAATATTTTGACAATATGATCTGCATTCATGGATTATTCAAACCCATAAGTAATAATACCACTAGTTCGGCGCTGAAAGAAAATATCGTGAGAATCCTAGCACACTTAGAAGAAGAAATTCTAAAGTAAGTTTGTGTGAAGTTTTCCAAAGCACGGTAGAGTTGTTATAGTGACCACCATGCACCCACCTCGTGTGGGGAGGGCTGCGCATTGTCTGTTGTCCATCATCAGGTGATGACCTCATGATGTCATCATCATACAACGACAACATCGGACAACGAACCTAGTTCTGCGAGGAAATCCAACCTTTCTTAAATCGAGGACTTGTTGAACATTGACTCTAACGAGATAACAATTATCCTGGTAAAATGCCATTTTATGAGCATATACAGCGTTGAAGCTCGTTTGTCTAGACGCGCAGAAATCTGTGCCATCGGAGTCAACGCACCGGCGCCCGCGCCGCATACTGAGCGTCGCGCCTGCGCGTGACGCGACTGCGAGAGCCGCAATCGATCAGCTATGGCTTTTGTATATAATGGTAGTTTAGTTATTTTTCCTCAATTCTGTAACTCACTTAATTACATAATAGGTACCTACATTGTGTTGACAAGTGAGTTAGTCTATGCCATTGAATGCGTCTGAGTTGTGTATAATAAGTTGTAACGGAAAGAAGGACATAAAACAATTATTATTAGTATGTATAGGTATTGATGACTTGCTAATTACATAATGTTTTACATACCAATGAACTATTAAAAAGTATTTTTATAATAGCATAATGTTCTAATCTATACATACTTACCTACTGGTGTTAATGATATGTGCACCTCAGCTCATTTAAGGGATTTAACGACATTTAGTGATTATAAAATTCAGGATATCCGTGTCAAAAGAAACTGCTTCTTTCTTAACATGAATGAATTACGAGACATTCGCGAAAAACACGATGTTGCTTGACCTAGTTTGTGTGCCACAAACAAGTTACATTATGTACTCAGAAACATGACGTCACTTAGAAATAAAAGGAGGAAAACTGGAAATGTACCCGGATGCACTTGATATAAAAATTAACTGTAAGAATGTACGAGGTTCCTAGTATTGTTATAGTAAATTGCGGAACTAATAAGGATTCCTTTTATTTAGCGGTATAAAAATATTCCCCCATTCTTTTGTTCTTTAATAAATGTGCAGAATTTGCTCTCAATTAAAGTACCTACCTGCATTAGTAAACACTAAAAGTATTTTATTGCGTATAGTAAGTATATGCAGACGACCCTGCATCCCATCTTGGTAAATGGTGTACGCTGCATGTAATTTCAATATTTTATTTTTTTTCGTAATTTACTAAATTTACAATTTTTTACTAGAAGCGATACGAGCAAGTGGGTCATCTGTTTTAATAAACTTAAGACCATCTTGTCATGTATTATGGTTTGTACTTAATATTTACTTCCGAGGCAGTATTTCAATTAAACTTAATTTCATACCAGTTAAGTTTTGTTATAATAAGATAATATAAATTACGCATGTACCTACTGTCGAAATTACACGATATTATAGGAATATCCATACTCGTTGAGCTTTTATGACCTCCCTATAAAACCTTCCTTATATAGGGTTCAGAGAGTAAACACCAATAAGGTTGCAAATTATTTAATTTGAAACCAAACAAGCCTTATATCAGGCATCAGGTAGAGTGTATGGGAGAACAGGTTGGTCGCCAACGTCATGTGGCAGGCAATTCTTTAAATCAACTTTTCTCGGAAACGCTAAATGCTTCTTGCAAAATAAATAAAAATATTTTATTTCGAATAACTAAGCTCATATATAATTCATTAGTAATTAAAGTAAGTATTTCATTGCCAGGAGCTGGATATTGTGAGACCTTTATAATATCCAATGAGTGGCGCCGTTAGGTATCATACCATACCGCAAATAGATATTGGTAGAGTTTCTAGAGGAACCTACCAGTAATATTAACCAAGTAATATTAATTCTCTATATTTTTCAGTCCGTAATACCTACTCAGTAACTACATCCTCATATCATGAAGACGCACTTAAAAAACCTTCCATAAGTCAGCTTAAAAAAATACAAATAAACAATAGTAAGATTACTATTGTTCTATTTCATAAAAATCTCTATTCCTTATTATTGCTATCCAGTTTGCCTTCGCATGAAAATTCGAATGTGTCGACTTTAGGTGTTTTTCAAATAGTCTGATTCCTCAATAACCAGCAACAGAGCAATCGAGTGGATCTCCGAAACTGGATACAAACCGAGCGCATCGAATTGCACTCACCGACTGACCTACCTTCGGCATATGGAACGAGGATAACTGGGCTACTCGACTGCAATTTGGGCTTGCACATCACTTTGCCAACTGCGGATGCAGCGATGATGAATGACTTATCATTTGTAACTCGCCGGTAAAGAGTAGATGAGATCCGAAGTTGTAAAGATGAAGAAATGAGGGAAGGTTTTTAGGGACAAAAATCTCCTGTTAGTCGTACACACTCCTGATGGAGTGATCGTGGTTTTGGAGTGTTGGGTAGCGGCTTTTGCGAGACTGCTCCATCGTTCTCTGTTGCGCTGGTTGGGGAGACTAAATTAACAGATAATGAAAAGAAAAATAATGTAATAATGATGTTAATTATAAATATAAGTTTTAGTGCGTCACGCGAAATAGCAATAGCAAACAAAGATGCTGTTTCGTTGCCATGTCTAAAAGTTATCTGAAAGAAATCACTGCTAGACCGACTGAGGATAGTCTGTAACACAATTCTAATCTGAAGGACAAACAGATTTTGATTCGTTTATTAATTCTTCAAGCACACATTTTCGAGCATTCACGAGCTTTCGAACTTATTATTATTGAAAAAAAGCAGCAATGATAAACTGCCTAAAGCGGATTATATTATAAACTCATGGATTAATGTTCTGCTGACAGTAAACTTGTATGCACTTATAGCTTGAAATACGAGTTAATCCATCACTTAGAATGTGCCTCAATGACTACCTACTTACTTAGGTAGGTCAGGTCGAGCCTAACGATGTGCACCTACATGATATTATAAAGATATTGGCGCAACATATCCTTGGCGCCGTGACTCAGAAACTTGACTCAATCCGAGATTGTGGGCATATCTGCTCGGTGAATAGGCTGAAATTAATATCTAGGAAGTACAATGATCCTATTCAAATGTGTCGTAATGGTGAGTCAATTGTTGTTAAATAATTGCGTAGAGGACTACATTACTACAATAATGTAGATATTATAATTTCTTACGAACCTAAAGATTATATGTTTAGGCTGTTTTGTCCAGAGTAGCGCTGGAACGATTCTGGCGTCCCGTAGCAGGAGATGGCCTAGGATCTAGATGGAGGCTCTTGTTATCGGATGGCAAGACTCACTTTGAGTAAGATTTTTTTTTGTTTTCCCAGAGGAAACCGTCATGGCCTTCACCTTGCCACATGTGGGGAACAAGGTGGTGTGTGGGACTCTAACCCTAACCAAACCCCTGGGGTGTCCATCTCAGCGCAATCGCGGTCGGATACCCCACAGCCGGGACTGGACCGTACCACACTTTGAGCTGCTGCGCCAACCTACCATCATTCATACCAGATGGAATTGTGATCGAATACAAGCCAATCACATTACGTACCTATATGTGATTGGCTTGTAAATGTGTATGCCTGCTTCTAGTTTCTACAAGTCCTAACGCAAAAGGAAGGTTGTTACTGAACACGTATTTTCTTTCGTAGTGGTTTACTAATTTAAATTTTACGACAGATGTCGTAGTATAAGTAAAAGGGTTTGCAAAACGATCTTAAGGTTTAGTGAAGACTTTAATAATGTTTTTAATCCTAATGTTTAAATATTCTGTCTCTGTCTGTGTTGATTTCTATCTACAAAAATGTCGTTTGAACAACAACAACAATTGCAATAGACGTTTCTACGCCAGCAAGATTAAATGAAAAAAAAAACAATTGAACAATCTTAATTAATATCTGACGCTAACTTTGAATTTATACTGAAAAATTATGTAACGAGAGTAACCAATTACAGCACTGTATGCAGTTTAATAATAAACAAGGTTAATTAAATTAAACCACGTCTATGTTTAGTACACACTCGTACAATTTAGTTAGTCGCCGACCGCGAATTCCAAATGTTGGAGCAACCTTCGTTACAAGTTTGGTAATGACATTTACCTCGATAATTGCCGAGCAAGAATGCGATCTAATAAGATGACGCGATTCGTTAAGTAATCGTAAACAAATTACTTAATTGGGGCAGTTTTTGAACTGGTCCTTCAAATGAACAAGTTTATATAGGTACCTGATACTCTTGCTTGCCTTGGAGATCAGAACACCATAAAATGACATTTTAAGAACCTAAATCTATGATTTATCCTCTACCAATAGAGGTCTAAAGTCATTACCGGCCCACCCACTTCCACTTCAGCAATCCTACTTAAACGCAAAGTTTATATTGTAATCTCTATAGGTAGTCCTTTACTGATTACATCGGTATGATCTGACTGAGTTTGCAGGTGAATGAAATTCCAGGGAAAACTATGTACTTATTTTCCTATAGGATTCATTTTAGACCAAGGAGCATTACTCACTTGTCCTTTAGTTTCCTGAACTGGATAACTGTTTTTTGGCAAAAAAAAATGTTGTGACAAAAAAAAACATATTTTATTTGTTGGTAAGTATTTGGAATTAATAGATTTGCAGGGAATATTCTACTAAAACTGGAGCCCCCTGTGAAATAGATGCATGATAAACAGATGTCTCGTAATGAGAAAGAAGTGTGATTGTATGTGCTTCTGATTCCTCAGCCATGATTATTCTGGACACATCTGCACACAATCGTGTATCATTAGAATAAAAATGAGGTATCAAACAATCAATTGCTTCCCGGGGAAGTGTCAATGTATTCTGCGAACTTTTGGTTCCTGGCAATGATTTGCATAGGTGTCATTACCGTACACGAGCCGCTGTCACGACTGAACTGTTTCTCGGGGGGAATGAACTTCACGATGGTTTCACTGCCTTAGTGGTGTAAGAAACCGGGGAATGGAAGTCTTCTAACATTTGCTTGATGAACCTGATACTATTGGAACAATGGATCTGTGAGAGATAATGAATAGATATCCGCGAGTGTGGTATGCACAAAACTTATTCTACATTTTACGCCCTGATCGCAAGTCTTACTCCTAATTTATTTGCAATTAGTCCACAGACTAAAAATTATCAGATTTGTTGATATCAGATTTTGACTAATGACTTTCGACAAACAACTTCAGAATGCAAGCTTCTGCTTTGCTCGTAGCAATTGGGCTCATTTTAGGCATTTACCACTGGTGTAGTAGGTGACTTAAGAGGTGGTAAGCTCTTTAAATCTGCCAGGCATCTGCAAACCTAAGAACTATCCAATTATAAATAGACGGCGCGGTGAAACTTTCGGCATTCGGCCCAACAAAGAGCCTAATTACCATCGCCAAAATTGGGAGCGTAGGGTCATTTACAGCTAAGCACATATTAAAATGCAGGCGCGTGACGCCTCGCTAACGGCACCGCGGACAATGCTCAGCTCCCTGAGGAGCTCGGCCCGAATTTCAAATACCAGGTGAATTAGGCCATTTGTAGACGGGACCCTAATTTATGAGGCTCGTGTCGTGACTATTGTGACACGTCAATTAGTTGGCAGCAACGATAAATAACTTCAATTTACATGTTGTGGACGCTGTCAATTTTATTGCTGTATAAAAGACAATGAGAATTACGTTTAATCGTTAATATCTTTACAGGCAAGAATATACCTTAAGGTACCTAAATGTTTTCATTCTTGGAGACGCTTTGGCATTCCAAAGTGGGCCAGCTAGACTGGAGTTGATCACGGTCTCACAGAAAAGTGGCAATAGGCTGGCCTTATCAGTTTCCAAACCTTCATAACCGTCATGGTAAACAAGTTCTGAAGTGGAGACTGATGAGATAACCGTATGAAGGAGACCCTCAAATGGAGTGGTGTTTTTTTTTTTATTTTGCACAAGAAAACTAGCAGAACTGGATGTGAGTAGCCTAGGATGGGATGGAAGTGTTGCTCTTTTATTTAAAGAGGCCTATGTCCAGCGGTGGACTGCAACAAGCTGATGTTTATGGTGGTGTTTGTAGCAAAAATATTTCACTGTTTATAGCTAAAGACCCTTCTAACCCAATAAAATAAGCAACATAATCAAACGAATACGCAATTCACAATGTCTCCAAATTGAAACAATTTAATCAATTGGAATCGGTAAAAGTTATTCAGCTATTGCTTCCGGCAACCGCCCAAAAACCACCAAATGGTGTAACCACAAACCATAATAAATAATTGCATTGATAAAAATGGTCTGTTTCAATTTAATTCATAACAATTTGATCCCAATCAAGAGCTATCGCTAGATGCCATGTTAAGAATTAATTTAAACTTGATATCAAAATTGCAGCCTATGTATGATTTATGAGCGTGTTATGCAAGAAGTAGACCAAACAAGTCAATAAAAAGCTCTTTATTTAATTTTTAATTACGCAAGTTGTCTGTATAGTTAGTATGTAATGTCGTCCGGTTTGAAATGGAAGGTACATGCAAAGGTATGTAGGTAATTGGAATAGGAAGTTATGGGAAGCAATACCTATCCTTCTGCTCTCTTAACCTTAATAATGCGTTTAGGTTTCCAAAACCCATTTTAAAAAATCAGTATCATTTATCATATATTATATATACCACACATACACACATTCTATAATATTTATCACATATTATAGTCCTAGGGACATACTCCTTAAACACATTTAGTAATCAGATTAATCGAGTTGAACATTTGTCGCAATTTCCGATCACCAAGCAGACATAGTATAATATTATTATTCAATAATTATTATAATTTCGGAGTCCTTTATATATTTACTCCCAGGTTTTAAGTTGATGTATCCTTAGCCACTGGAATATCTACTTTATTATCAAGACAGGATTACTGTATTGTTATTGTATACCTAAATTTAATCACGAATCAATACATAACTTACTAGTTCTATAAATATTTCCTATAATATAATTTATGTATAATTCATGCTTCTACGAGTATGACTGCGATGTTATCGTTATTTTACTGTTAGTGTATAACAGTTGCACGTAGCCTATAAACAAAATCAGGAAATTCTATAACCACCTGATCGAAATCTCATTACGTGAGGTAATTCGGGGATTAGCATGGTAATCACGCCTGTTACTTATTGGTATGTGTGAACGGACGCCTCCAATAGGTTCAACAACACATACCTATAGATTAACTCCCGATTAAATGACAGCACACATTTCCCCACCTTACTAACCAAATACTTTGATGAGCCTCTATAAGTGTCTCCCACTTTTTATGTGATAGGTGCGAATGAGAAGACGAATCACCAGATGATAGTGATTTCTACTGCCTTAACCTGCTAAACAAGTGAAGTCGCATTCGCTGCAACCTTTTCCTCTAGCCTCCGGTACCCTGACTCACTTAGCGAAACGAATAAAATAGTTACCAACCCATGGATAGGTTTCAGAGCTTTAACATCTAGTGCTCACCTACCCAAATACAAAGAGGTTAAAAAAGTCCATGATTTGATACATAGATTACAATTATTCTATCAGCGCAGCAACCTCGTCACTTCGGGAAATGATTATTATTTAAGTAACATACATATTACATGTAGAATTGTAGATAGATAGGTGTTATAGATCTGTCGACATAAATTAATAACCTTTACTGTCACTTGGTTGGACACAATATATCCGAAGGTTTTAATTTACATAGCTAGAAAATTGTTTTACTTTTCCACTTATGAACTCATTAGTTTGCAATAGTCTAAGAGCCAGTAGTTTGTCTAAACTTGACATCAATACTTTAATCTAGGTATATAATAACATCCATAGTAGTAACAACCACTTTATAGTCTTACTTATATAAATAATCATGAAACGACTTTAAGTACATGTATTTAATAAGGTTTCATTCGTGGATTTTTATAAAATAGACATGCATACGCATTCATTTAATAATTGAGTTCTTGCCCAAGACGAGATTTGCTTAATTCTAGAAGATTAAACCGTAAGTTAAAGTTTTATTTCATGCAAAGATATCAGCTTTAGAGAATTATTACAATTTATATTCGAATTTTTAAAAAAAAAACAGCAGCTCCTTAAAAAAATAATCAGGCGCCAAACATGATTAGGTATTTGCTATTTCGATTTTGTTAAGACTTTAGATATGTAGGTATGCCATAAATATGAATCATTTTTACTAGGTATTTAAATAAATTATTAAATTAATAAATTGAGACAACATCACATACATTGTCCTGGCCCCAAACTAAGGTTTTCCCATGTGCTATGGAAACCAGAAACAACGAAGGTACTACAAACACCCAGACCCAACACAAATATCTGTTTCATCAACAAACATTTGTGTTGGTGCGGGAATCGAACCCGCGACCCTTACGTCTCAACCGGCGCTCAAACCATTGCGCTAAACTTTCAGACTTTATGTGTGCCATAGATATGCATGTGTGGTGTTATAAGTGTATGATATGATACCGTAATATCCATTAACCCTGTCTCTAGGAGCATAACGCACTCGCTCTTCACATGGGGCGTAGCCTGTTGAAAGTGACAGCCGGCGGCCTCGCGACACTTGCGCCAATGTCACCCGGAAGTGGCCGCGCCGCCATCGCTGAGCCTCGTCGCTCTTCCGGTCGCGGGAAGGAACTCCCTTCGCCATGGGACCCAAATAGGTATGTGATAGGCACGAGACAATTTTATATTATGTGGTAAGTCAAAAGCAGCAATATTGAAAACTAGAAGTTAATATTTGGTTACTGTCCCGCTTAGGTACTTATAAGCTTTTGTGGCGAAAGATAATGCCTAATTGGGGGAGGACTAGTGTTGCAAGTGTCCATGGCGGCAATTGCTTACCATCAGGTGATCCGCCTGCTCGTTTGCTACCTATCACATTAAAAAAAATCCTTCCACTGATGACCCCACAGATGTCATATTGATAAGCCTTGTCGTTTATAATATGCCACCTATACCTACCTAATCCTTAGATTTAGCTATAGGTGAACCAAACGGTGAAACACTAGAGCGGGGCAATCTACACTCAGCGCCATCTATTGAAACATGTAACTAAAACATTCGGGAGCAGGGCGGGTCATTAGTTTTTCATACAATCCTAATTTTGGTTTGAAAAGAAACAAAATATCTAACTGCTGCACAACAATATTTATTTTAATTATTTACTGACACAAAACATGTTACTATGGTTAGTTTGGTTATAATAACTAATAACTTAATCCAACAGTCAAGAAAAATGTAGATCGTCTTTTTCACAGTCATGATGGTTATCACTTTGGGCGCTTACGACGACAATGGCGGCTGCTTAACACGACCACAAGCTATGGACGAATTTCCTCGTACATTTGTTATGCCGGTACTCGTAGTCCTCAGAATTAGTAATAAACCTCCAAAATATATCTGATAGCTGCAGAGTAGGTACCTGCAGCCACCGAGGTCACGTGACTGTTGCATAGACCGCCCATTATATCTTGCTCGTCTGGCTTCCTATCCAGCTGCCAGGTCCTCTCTGATATACTGGATCTGGGTACATTTGCTGGTTGAGATGTTGGAAGCATCCGAAAATTAGCAAAACATCCGTAAGGAGTTTGGAAGTTTATGAGGTTGGACAGCCAATGGCGTTGTAGTAATTGAGGGTGGCCTCCTAGAGCGCAGAGGCACACTGAAAAAGTTAATTTGCTTTAGTTCATTCGACACCTACACTACTACTCAAAATAACTATGTGTAGGAATATGTAGTTTCTACTTTGTATCTAATGCCTAATCTATGCCTTCACAACTCATAGATACTTAACTTTGTGAATGGGCTTGCCATCGGTCTAGACAGGATCTAGTAGTTTAAGTACCGGGCCATGATCTTGGGGTCCCGGGTTCGATGCCCGAGTCGAGTATGTTTCGAATTTTTCGAACATAGCCCGGATTTGAGATCACCAATCCGCATTTTGGCAAACTAGTCCCATCATAGTAATTACTTTATTTCTATGATGGAGGCTTTTGCCCTGCAGTGGGACAGTATAGGCTGATACTTTTACTTTACTTGTTCGTGGCGTTTTAACATCCAAAATTTCAAAAGTAGACAATAAAGAAGTACAAATAGAATACAAAACTTTGTCTAGTACTTATTTGAGGCTAAAATCTTTTCTAACTTGCTACGTATTTGGAATTTAGATTTATTTTTTACCGTCACTAGTAACTTGGTTGGTAACTCACTTTGTTCCAGCATCAAATCGACGACCCCATACGAATTATTAGCAATATAGTCAGCTTCGTCGTAACTCAGCTCACAGAACTGTTTTACTAGTTTCTTATCCACTTCGGACGAAAAAATGCTGCAGCCTCGAGCGTACCTCGCCTGAAGCAAGAATAGCAGCCTGAAAAATGAATACCTATTGGTTGCAGTGCGATGACTCAGTTATTTCCAATACTTAGATTAATGTAAGTAGCTACGAGAGAAAACCGTCACAATTCAGATGTCTTTCGTCAATTAATTCGTGTTTGTACTTTACCTCGATGGAGGCAAACATATAGTGACTTGTGATGTTTTCCTATTAAACTCAGAAAAGAGAGGACATCTGTGGTAAATCTGTAACCTGCAACCTGTGATACATCTATGGTGTCCAAATTATTACTGATTATTATCTTCAACTTCTTCTTTAATCGCATCATTCTTCTCACAAAACAATACTAGATAGCCATTTCTTTTTTACCATCTGTTCCTCCTCCATATATTCGTTCATATTTACATTACATTAGAATAGTAGGGTGAATTATAAGGTTGCCAACGCACTTGTGACTCCGCTGCACTAGCCAGGTGTTTAATAGGCAGCGGTAATCGCTTAAAAACATTGGGATTCGTCTGTTCGTCCACCACCTAAAACCATGGGAGTCCACCACCTAAAACCTAAAAAATGCATCTGCTTGCTCTCATTTCTTTGCTCTGCTACATAGGAATACAGGTGTACGTTAAAATATCTTTTGATGTAGGTACTTATCTACGAACAACTTGCTTAACAGTTAACTTATTAACTTTACATTTTACCTGTGAGAAAGGGAATATCCGAAATCTGTACCATTGATGAGCATCTCGTGGCACTGCTCGAATACATTGCACCTCGGTACATTCGATGATTCGGAGTTGTAAACTGGGTTTTTCGTCAAAGAACTTATGCACATATCTGAAATTAGAATAATATATGGTATAATGATATTGCAGGTAAAGTATGTACATAAGTACCTACAATACGTTCATATTTTTGACGTACTTATTAGGGGAAACTATTTCGGTCAAGTACCCTGTCTTATTTATGAGGACAGCATGGTAGTGCGTGTAACCGAAATTTTGAATCAAATTAGAGATAGAATCTCATAACAAGGGAAAGTCCATCTCAACGCAATCACCATCAAATAGTCGTACTAGTGGATGATTGTGTTACGAAAATTGAAGAGAACTCAACTTCAAAGTTTATGTAGAGGAGACCCTTTATCTGAAATACCTTTCGATATTCCCTTAAGGATGAACATCGGAGACAGCTCCTTTGATGGTTCCGCGACGATCTCGAACGATATCTCTATCCACATAAGGGTCTGGTATCGTTAGCTGGTACTGTCAAATTCGACCCTCAGCTTGTTATTAGAAATGGGCAAGACCCGAGAAGGTGCGAAACCGGTGTGTTTGAAGTTCGTGATCCGTTTGAACGTTAATGAATGTATCTGATCTTTTCGGATCCAAACACTTTACACACCTAACAATTTGGTACTTATTAGGTAGCTACCTACTTAAGTGTTACTCGTTACTTACCAGATGTTGGAGGAGTAGGCTCTAAATTTTCGTAATTTCTTACAATTTGTAAGTAATTAGCCCATGTTGGGATACCAAAGTCTTCGAGCTGCCAATCTTCCTCTGTTGCTTTCATCGCCGCCTTATCAAACCTGTGGACTTGTTTTATCCACTGAGTCTCGTTGGAGAACAATGATATTACTAAAAATAAAATAAAAATGTTTATTTGTTCTTTACAGTCATTAATAGGTACCAAAAAAATTAGGAAGTGCCGAATAGACCTACTTACCTACTTACATATAAGATTATATTTTATGATTTGCGCTCTATTTTTTACAGACAGAAAGAGAAGCCAGTACTATGGATAACAGTGGGAGAGCCACGTTTCGCCATGAATGGGCCGGCTCGCCGGAGTGATACCACGTCCTCACAGAAAACCGGCGTGTTTCGCTGTGTGAGTGGGGATACCAGAGGCTTAATCCAGGGGAAGGGGGTTAAAAGGTAAGCAGCACACTTGTGACACCACTGGTGTTGCAAGTGTCCATGGGCGATGGTAATCGCTTACCATCAGGTGATCCGTCGGCTCGTCTGCCACCTATTTAGGTATCATACAAAAAACTATGTACTTAAGTAAAATAATGAACATACTCATCTTATTTATATCCTCCCGCTGATCGTGATTTTCTCTGACCATACGATTGAAAAAGTCCATGACGTCACCATTTTCTTTAAGCATAAGTTTTATGTACCGCAACAGCTTCGGATTTTGAAATGGTTTTTTACTTAAAACGCTCTTCAAGTTCACTGTAATGAAAAGTTGTAACCGTTTCCACTTAATTCTCAATTCTTAATTCTTTATTGCATACCATATGAAGTTAAAGTTGTTACAATTAAGTACAGTTAGCATATGGCTTATTAAGTACATTTCACTTTCTATTTAAGTTCTTATATACCTACCTACTTAGTACCACCAAACCATACGCAAAATTTTCATGTCCGGAAAAAACTACATTACCTCATCAACACTTTCAACACGGGTCAAATTTACAGCGGGTTTCATTGGGATCTAATTAAAAATGGTGTTAAAATCTTAATCAAAAGTCAAATATACCATAAGTAAGTCATTTTAGTTTCGCACTGAACTTAATTCTATCAAAAGTCTCCTCTCCTCTAACCATCAAACATTTGAAAGGTAGTAGAGACACTAAGGTACTCCGTGAAAGCACTTGCATCGGCTGATCTTACAGAGGATTCCGTATGTAGGTACTACATAATAATATATTGAAGCATCAGATTATAAATAGGTTAGTAAAAGGTAACTAGGATCCCAATAAAAAAAAATATTAACTCACCGTTGATCAAAAATATTCCGAAAACAAAATTCAAATCCACTTCATTTTTATTATCTGAGCAGAATTCTACAATACGCCGCAATGTTTTTAAATAAATAATCAAATCATTTTTTTGCGGCAAATTTTTAGACGCGTCATTAACTCTTAAATAATTTTCATATCCTTGTCCGTTAGTTCCAGAAATTTCTGAAATTATTATTAGCACTGTGGTCAGTGCTGGGACTAACATAAACATTTTTAACTTTATAACATGGTTCAAGATTCGGGTTCAGAGGTGAAAAGAAAACTGTTGTTTTCCCGCGCGCCGCCGACGTTTTTATCTCGTCTCATCGGCTTAGGGAAATTTGTATTTACGACGGCAATTCTTTCTCTTCAACTTGATTAAATCATTTCTGAATGCCATTTTTCTAATTTACCAGAATTAGATACAGTGGATAAATGGGGTTTTCAGTTGGCGACGGTTACGAGCCTACCTATTTTATTTACCAGTTTGATTGATTTGTGTGCTTAAGATGGATAGCTGTTCTGCTGCAAGACAAGGGATGTTACGAGAGATGTGCAAAGATGGGTGGCCATTCAGTTATAAAATGTATTTAACATTAGGTTTCAACTGGGTGTCTGCGGGGTATGGAAAGTTATTCCTCGGAGTTCCCGCACACTAAGTGGCATAGCTACGGAATTATTATTAACTAATGGCTCCCGGTTCGTTTCGTCTACTTTTTGTTTAATTTCTCACCTAAAAAGTGAAACCTTCCCTGGACTACGACAAACATTTCAAAACTAATATCAGCGCAATCGGTCCAGCAGCTCTCGGGTTTTAATCTAACAAACATCATTTCACTTTTATTTATAGATTATTAAAGATACTTAGATGACAGGAGTAGGTACATATCTACCTACCTACTTCTGCTTATGCTGCTTCTACTTATCTATTACCTACATTCCATTTTCTCTCAGTGACCTTGTACCTACTTAGTCTGAAGAACGCATAAACGCACAGTTATCAGTGTTTTTGAAACTCTTTAAAACTAAGGGCAGATACCATAATGTTACGCAGAAGTCCTCTCGGGTTAGGTAAGGTATTATATTAAGTAATTTATTCAGATTTCGTGTATTACCCTACCCTACCCTAACCTACTAGGTAAATCATGAAATTCACTAAAGCCAGCGTCACAGAGCTTACTTCATTTTGTAAAACATAATCCAATGTTAGGTACTATTTGCTCATGTAATTGTTGTAGGCGTTAAGCTTAATAACTATTATCACGTACTTAGGTATTTTAGACTATTCTATATTAATTTGTGCGTACAGCACACGGCTCCATAGCAATAATTTTTAATTTACTCTGAGGATAATAAAAAATCCCTCGCCTGAAGAGTCCGAAGTGAATGATTGCGGGATGAGCTGCGCCGCGGGCGGTCCTGCCGCGGTCATTCCAATTGGATTTGCTTCACGGAGCTACAAATCATGATTAGGGAAAAATATTGCGAACCAGAGTTATTTAACGCTAAGTATTATTCAAGTTGCTTGTGTAGGAGTAACCGAACCAAAACAGCAATTGAAATAATTAAGTAGGTAGGTAAGTACTTATCTAAAACAAAAGATGCTGAGTGCTTTGTAGGTAGACCTAATTAGGTTAACAGGAGTTGACACTAATAAATTTTATAGGTACTTATCGGAGAATGCTTAATGCTTGCATGGATGGAAGACTGAACGTATCCACCTAAAGGTTTAAAATCACAGACCATGAAAAATCAACATCCTTTTCCCTTTATAACCTTGTTCTATTGGGTCAGTTCAGTTCTCTCACTCTCAATAATACTTAGTG
This sequence comes from Cnaphalocrocis medinalis, assembly GCA_014851415.1. Taxonomy (NCBI): domain Eukaryota; kingdom Metazoa; phylum Arthropoda; class Insecta; order Lepidoptera; family Crambidae; genus Cnaphalocrocis; species Cnaphalocrocis medinalis. Next base: position 14,559,984 of record CM026276.1, read on the forward strand.
TCTCAGTCAGGTCAGAAACACGAAGTTAAAACATTCTTATTAAAAAATCTACAAAACGCGGGAAAAGTTTTTAAACTTTTTCACAGATTATAAAGCACCAGTCCCATATTGTTTAGAAAATAACATTAATAACGTTATAACGTTAACGTTATATTTATGAAAAAATATAATTATCGTTTTCATTGATATGTGAATAGGACCCCGCATTTTTTTCAGCTTGCAACACTAATTTATTTGCATGTCATCTTTGCTGTCAAAGTGTCAACCATTTTGAAGTATCATCATCGGTTGTTGTCATTTTCAGTTAATTTCTATTTTCTGAATTATTTAATTATTTCCGGACACAATGGGCTTAGCTACAGTAATTGAAAATGAAGCACATTTTCAATCCGAAATGGCAAATGCGGGCACGAAACTAGTAGTTGTTGACTTTACGGCTTCTTGGTAAGTATAACCTGTTAGCGTTGAAAAGTAACGAGTCATCGTTAAAGTTTTCCAGTGTGTTATTAATTTGGTGTGATTTTAACAGGTGTGGGCCATGCCAGCGGATCGCGCCCATCTTCGAGCAGCTACCGGCGAAGTTCCCCCGGGCGGTGTTCTTGAAAGTGGACGTGGATAGATGTGCGGAGACTGCTAGTGCTCAAGGCATCAGTGCTATGCCTACGTTTGTTTTCTACCGAAACCGAGTAAGTACCGTGGTATCGAAGACTACCTTGCACTAAGTTTATCGTAACTAGCCTCACAATATTTTTAAAAAATCTGATTGGAATCCAACCAGTTAAAACTAATTTTACATAAATCTGTTTTTTTATATGATTAAAAGCGTAATGTTTATTGCAGACAAAGATTGACCGGCTACAAGGTGCTGACCCAACAGCTCTAGAGAATAAAGTTAGGCAATATTATGGCAGTGATAATGATGGTGATGAAGACAATGCTGTCGCAGGGCATGTAAGTATGATTTTGTAGGTATTTTTATTAAAACTTTGTAGGGTACAATACAGACTTTATTAACAACTTTTTTTGTCTTTCATAATAATTATATTAAAATTGGTGTGAGAAACAAATTAACACCCCTTGATCTTCTCTTGTTACAACTGAATCTTTACTTGCTATAAATTTCAGATGGATATTGGAACATTCATAACTAAGAGTGAGTGTGAGTGCTTGAATGAGGCAGATGACCATCCATTAGCACATGCCCTCACCAGCGGAGGAGGCTACCTCGCCAGCGACTGTGATGAGCAGCTTATCATCAACATTGCCTTCAACCAGGTTAGTATTTTCCAGCTGATTTTAACTGGTTTATTTATTTCTACAATATTTTATTCTTATATTATATTTGGCCAATGACACTTGGCTAACTTTGAACAGTGTAAAAGTTTTTGTTCTTGGCTAACATTGATAAGTCAAGAAATAATGATGTATCATTATTTTTTTTGCACAAATTAATGTTTACAACCAAATTATACATTATGTAATGTTTCATGTTCTTTCCAATTAGTTGGTGAAATTACACTCCTTGAAGATCAAAGGCCCAGCCGACAAGGGCCCCAAAACAGTCAAACTGTTCATCAACCAGCCAAGAACCTTGGACTTCGATCAGGCAGCTGGAAACTTGTCTGTTCAAGAATTAGAGTAAGTGTACTGATTTTTTATTTTCAGTTGAGTCCTCCAATAAATGCTTTTTATTCGGATTTTTACTGTATACTCTTAGACTACTGTAGACTTTAAAGGAGTCCTATAAAGTGAGCTTTGCTGGTGGTATTTTATATTTTGCAAATCTATAAAACATTTTTTTGTCAACAGGCTGACACCTAATGATTTGGAAGGCAACCCTGTTCCACTCAAGTTTGTGAAGTTCCAAAACGTGCAGAATATCCAACTTTTCATAAAAGACAACCAGTCTGGTGGTGAGGTGACACAGATTGATCATCTTGCTTTCTATGGATCTCCTATTTCAACCACTAATATGGGGGAGTTCAAACGTGTCGCCGGAAAGAAAGGCGAGAGCCACTAGAACAGGGTCTTACTATGGATGGTTCAGTCCTACAAAAATGTTCCCCAATTTGTTCCCAACAAATCTTAAACAGGGATGACACAAGATGCTGAGCGAATGTCAATATGGGCCACACATTTGACTATCTTTTATTGGTTCAAGCATCTGAACTAGAATGGTTGCCATGCCAAAATTGTACTGGATATCCCTAACAAATTTAAAACCTTATGAAATCTTATTAAACCCATTTTAACATCCTATCTTTATGGAGGATTATTCTGGTGTGGTCCATTCTATGTGAATATTTAGATTTTAGTTAAGTCTTATCCACAAATCCTCAGACTGAACTGTTTGCACTGCATTTTCATTTATAAGACATGTAAATTGATAAATCATTTTCCAAACTGTGTCAACTCATAGTAAATTTATATAATAATTGTCTAATATATGTCACACATATTTATGAAATATGGTAACTTCATTATTAATTATAGTTTGTTTTTAAGTGTAAAGGTCCATTCCAAGACCACAGTTTGTTAAATGACATACAGTAATATTGGTAATTTGTATATTCAATAAATAAAATGAATGATGAATTTTACAAACTTTTATTTGCACCTTAACATTATCTTATAAATTAAATTAATTGTACAACAATATGTCTTAATCCTGATTCAATTCATATATTTGAATATATGCTTCTGTTAGTGTTATCATTTGAGGCAATATGCTGGTCACGTGTAAATCTTGCAATTCATACCTAGAACAAGCCAAAAAAAGCTGTTTTTTCATTATGATCAATTAAGTTACTCACTTAAAAGAGTTCAAAGTCAAAGATTAGTGATGTGCCGCATCGTCATAAATGTAGATCCGCAGATAGGGATCTTAACTTTGTCACACAATCTGTTGGTTAACAGTTACGATAATAAGGTAAACAGAGCCGTAAAAGATCCGCCAAAAAGTAACGGATACGAATCATTCTTCCGCCTCGGATATCGGATCCGGATATCCGGCACATCACTATCAAAGCTTAAGGATGTCAGCCCAGAAAAAATCATAAAACACACTCAAATCAAGCTTGTGATAAAAAAAAATCAAGCCATGTCAGTAAAAATGTTCCTTACCACTGCTGTGTTGGTTTGTGAAGGACATGGGCTCGGTATGTGCCTTTCTCTGGGGTCCCGTCGTGGACGATGTTACCCACCAGTTCGTATGTCGTCTTCCCGTTGTGTTTCGCCTTTATTTCTGGCGTTAAAATGTCTCCAAAATCAACGTTTCTGGAAATATAATTATATCAATAAGTATTACGTATCGCTGGGGAATAGGGAAGCGCGGGAAACGGTTGTCTCTACACCTGATGGAAAATGCCGATAGGTGGCAGACGACATTTATTATTATCTGATGGTAAGCGATTGCCACTGCCCATTGGACACTCGCAACTGCGCTGCTAACTTTTAAAGCACAATGCAGGAGCCCGACCATGCCAGTTTTCTGTGAGAATGTGGTATTACTCTGGTCGAGTTGGCCCATTCATGCTGAGGCCTGACTATTTTACAGCATTTTATAAGACTTGAGTATAGTACCTATTTATTTTACTTACTTGACAGGAAAGTTCACAACAGTTGGATTCTTCTCAACGAAGAATGTGTTCTTAGTAAATCTTTTAATATACAGTATCAGGTATGGGGGTAACTGTGTGATTTCAAAACGTTTCAAGAAATTTTCCTTGTATGTTTTATACTCTTTGGATGACTGTCCATTGAATTTTGATAGCAGTTGGTAAAGGTTGACCTGAAAAAATCATAAGGTCATTTAAAATTAAATGATTATTGATTAAAGTGAAGATACAAAGCTAACTTAAATGAATTAATACATAAGTGTAATTACTTGAGGAATGATATTTTCTCTGAACTCATCAGTGAAAAGAGGAGTGGGGGGCAAGTCACAAGTCAGATACAGGAATGGTGATTCTGTGATCATCTCATTGTATTCTTCACTGGTGAGATCTACCTTCGCCGCATCATCTGCATCAGGAGGTGGTAGTTTTCTGCAAAGAATATGATTTAGTGTTACCAGAAAAGAAGCTGTTTGACATCTTATATTAATTAAAAAGGGAACAAATTGTTTGAGCTGTTATTTAAATATTTTAATAGTCATACCTTGTGTAGATCCTCATATGACCCAAGAATGATTTGTAGATTATTGAACTATTCTCTTTCTTTGTGCCATTGAGTGCCATGTGCAATGAATTAAGGAACCATGACATGAAGTCTATAGGATCACCTGAAATTATACCGGAATAGTGTAAGTTCTGATTATGTATGTAACAATAAAGTCTATTTACTTACTAAAAATACATACTTTGTTTAATAAACTGGAATCTTTTCTTAGACCACAAGACTACTGCCTGCAGCATCTCATGGGGAGACACATGCGCCTTGAATGCTCGAGGATTCCAAAGTTTCCGCAAGAGCTCCCCGAACCTCTGGACCAGTAGGAAGGATGAGTCTCCAGGAGGCCGTTTCACATTCGCATAGTTTTCCTCACGCAGAAAATAGTTTCTAAGTGGCCGCACTTGAGATAGACACTAAAAAGTAAACAATTGGTAAAAATGCGCGCCTGTTTTCTATAACGTAATAGGTACAAGTTACAAAATAAAAATAGTCGCTTTTGTCTTGTAAAAGGCAGATGTATTAATGCAAAAGATGTCTCTTTACAAGGCTGTATTTATTAAGATAACACTTTTCGACTATTACTGATGTCATGATCTGACACATCATCAGCATTAAGATTTTATTGAACAAACCTGTAAAATGACATTGCAGTAATCATTAGCTTTAATGTTATTGAGGCCAACAATTCCCGGCATGTACATGGTGCCATCAATGGCTCTTGACATCTTAGTGTTGGTATCCAATTGTTTAATATTATCCTCTGTGAAGATGGGATTCAGGACATACTTGATATCATTGAGAGATGAGTCTGGAATTTAAAGAAAAAAGAGTTATTGAGGTTAAAATTACTTAGGAAGCAAATTTTTGTTCAATCTTTAACCCATGATAAATCTTAGGTCTATGAATGAATGAATGTGCTGATTGTGATAGACTTTATGAGAATGTCCTCAAAAGCACATTAAAATACTTTGATGTAGCTACCTGATGATAATTATTTAATTATGCATTGGGGACCATTCAATTATTACGTAAGCATCAATGGGTGGAGGGGGGTCTTGTCTCTGCTTACTTTTAATAAAATTCAGGAGGTAAAAGTATATTTTATTTTATAGACAAAGGGGGGTTTAATTTCGCAAAAAATCTGCTTACATAATACTTGAATGGTCCCTTGGCTGTCTAACTGCCACACTCAGAGTCATTGATTAACTAAGTTGGTTACTTAAGAAAATATATTGACACTTATTTCAATAAGCAAAAAGACTACCAATACTTAAGTAATTGAACATTAGCTTAAATGATGTCTCTGACAGCGGCCGTGACCTTAAAGAGCTTACTTAATAAATTACAAATTATAATACGTTTATGGGTCACCAAGAGACATGCTTCTTCTATACTATAATGTTCAAGAAGATAACACTGCTAACTTACCAATGACTTCATAGTTATCCGGTAGACAGTAAAACTTTAATGTATGCAGGTTAAGGAAAACGTGGTGTCCATCAGCAACAGAATGGGTATATGCATGAGTGTTGGTTCCTCTTCCCTATAAAATAAATAAAACCCCAGATTTAACTTGCATGTAGAAGCGTAGTTAAAGCTTAGCTTTTGTGATATAATAGGTTTGTTTATTATTTCCTGTATAAATTTTTTATTAGATTTGTAACTGATGTTTGTGCCATATTGTGATGTTTTTTTGTATATGAAAATGAACGAAAATCTTTATTCTTACCTGAAAATACTTCCCGCAAACAAGGCAAGCGTAAACATTGATCCTAGTCAAAGACACCGAGCAAAGTTTCTCAAAATCGAAGTCTAATACATGCCTATTGATGGTGTCTAAATAAGGGCATTGAATATGTATCTTTGCAGATGGTTCTGGAAAAAATATCATATACAAAATCAGTAAGACTTAGTAAATACAGGAAATTACTTTATAGGTTATAATATAATAAATAACAATTACCTGCTGATTCTGTACCATTTTCACCTGAGAATTTGCGTTTCTTGGGTAATTCGTGAGACATTCTGATAAACTACAAATCACTTCAATAAAATTAAACAATAAAGAGCAGGAAATTAGTTTGAAATAGAATAGCGAACAACAAAATATGACAACTAGGGATGCAAACGATACATCGATGCTTACAATACAAAACATCGATGTATCGTTCATAAACATCGATGTTTTTATGAACGATATATCGGCGATACATCGCTTATCTTAGGCAAAAACATCGACGTCATCGTTCACACTACACAACTTTCCCATTCATTGAGACGTATCACTATGTCACTTCAGCATTGTGAATTGAATTGAAGACAATATAAAAAGTTTGGGGAAAATGAGGGCGCTTATTATTCACACCTATGGTCACCCCATACAGGCAATCAACTTCATAAAAAATCAGAAAATTTAGAGTAAGTACTTAGTATGAAGCTAAATCCTTAGGCACACTATTCTACATTTTCGGGTTTTATATGTATTCACTTAGCAGGAAACTTGAAACTAGTTTTGCCATTAAAAATCAGTTAATTCCATCTGTCACCATCCCAAACTCTTTTTTGCCAAGTTATACATAATAAAAATTAACAGACACATTGAATCGTTTCATAATAAACTAACAAATCAATATTAAATGTCATTCATTCTAGAACTTTTTTTCTCTAGATAAATGCAAATTGTCTAGCAAAATAAACTAAATTGTGAGAAAAAAACATTGGAAGAAACATCGATGTATCGTTCTTATAGACGATGTTTTTTGGACTTCGATGTTTCACGTGCGGACATCGATGTTTTAAAACATCGATATTTTCAGGACGATGTTGCATCCCTAATGACAACAACCAACTTGACAAAATATAACCACAGACTAAAATAACTTCTTCTACTAACCACAGATTAAATAAGGAGCATTTAACCTTTTAAAGAATCTTTTAAAAGATCGAAAACGTTTCATTTAAAATCGATGTTATTTTTACAGACTCAAGCATACATAAAATAATTAATATACTTATAACATGACCGCATTCCTGCGAATATTTTTGCAATCAAACAAATAATAAATACTATATAAATAGTTCAATTTAATTTAATTAAACGATACTCTTCTGGAAATTAAAGTCCTCAATTGAATATAAAATTTCAATTGAATAGGTAGGCGCATTACTACGACGCTTTTTTTTTTTGATGACATTGACAATAGGCGATGTCAGAATTTGACAGCTCTGCAAATTCATTCTCCCGAAAATGGCCGCTTCTGGAGGAAATATCGAATGGTCAACCACTGTAAAACCAATTTTAACAGCTCTTTACGGTCCATTTTTTGGCAAAAATGATGCCGTGGAGATCATTCAAGCTATCATCAAAAGGTTGGTCTTGTTAAATTTATTTTAATCAACCATTATGATGATTCACTAATGCGCCGTCCATCGGCCCAGATATTTATTTTTGTTTTGGATTTATAACAAAATGCCTTCCTATTTATTATAATTTATTTTGCTACCGTCAATATACGTTGTTTTCTGAGTAACAAGTACCTTAGTTCCCTAACGGTCTCTTATATTGAAAAATTGTTATGTTCATGTAGGGTAGGTATATTTCTTGCATACCTTTCTAGAAAAAAGTTGATAATCTAAAATCTTATTCCCTGTTTTAATCGCAAATCTGTATTCACTATGTAACGAACCTGAAAACTATATCAGCATTGGTCCCATGAACCTTCCTTTTATCCTCTTTTTAAATATTCAAATAGGATTCTGCTTTAAAATTTTTGATCTACTTTTTGATTATTTTTTTTATGATTTTAATGTTGAGGTTCAGGTGTAATCAACAGATCAAAAATGTCGCTTTTGGTAAATACATTAAAATGTTTTGCCCGCAGCGAAAGTGAATTCCAGAACCATGAAGACATCTATGATCTATTCTACACTTGCTTTGCCTGTCTCTCGGCTCACTTCATCAGTGTCAACACAAATAATTGTAAGTATTAATTGGCAACCTTTAAAAAAATTATAATCTATTTTCGCAACAGCTCCTTATTTACTTTTATTATAATAATTTTAATATTCAATAGATTTTCAACTGCATTACCATATTCATACTCATTCAATATAAGAATTGAAGAATAGAATAATAATTTATTTGGTAAAGACATCACTAAGACAATACAAATAAAAATTAAAAATACAAAATAAAATTAAAAATTATATTGTGATATACTACCAACATGAGATATGTTGTAATGTGCTACCATAAGACAAATTATTCTTAAGTTTAGTTAAAGTAATAGTTCAAGTCATTGAGAATGATTTCCACTTTGTAGGTAGGTATGCTCTTGAATACAAAGACACTAGAAAAGTTTTAAATTTCTACACCTCTGATTTTTAAAATGAGTCATAGTATGTAGGTTAGGTGTTTTCATTATTTCATAACATTATGTAATGGAAGAATAAATGAAGAACTTAAAACAATTTTCTTTTACTACAACCTCTTATGTTTTTAACTAACATTATTAATTTTATTTTAGTACCAAATGACCAACTGACCACTGCTCGAGATGCATTCAGGGTCATACTGCGTCAGATCCTCAAGAAGCTCTCCGAAGCCGGATTGAGCTGTGACGATGCAACTAATACAGTTGCACCTAACATTTCAGTTAAACAGGTATGTTATTGACATTTTATATTTTTTCACAAATATCTTGCTTGTTTTCAATAATTCTTGACAACATAAATTCAGAAATTAATATTTTTTACTAATAAAAATGTAGGTTGAAAAATATTACCTATGTATTATGATTGATCAACAATTCTCATTTAATGGATCAAATATTATTATGTTCTTGTAGATTAAAAAAACTACATTATTGGAAACTCAGAATGTTTTATAATCTTATTGGAACTTGTTTAGTTTTTATCCAGGGCCCTGCAAAAGTGATTTTCCTATCCATTTTAAATATAAACCATGTATTTCAGCTCCTGCTACCAATCGTGGGGCTATGTGGCATTGATGGAGGCGGCTACCCTCAAGCTGACCTAGTGATCTTGACATCACTTTTGAAGAATGCTAAATTGCCAGCTCATGTCAGCGTACCAGGTATGCATTGATATTCAAGGGTTTTATACTAAAAAAATCTTGAATTTGTTTAGTATCAAAATGTAACAAATAAAAGGGTCAGTTCTGTAACTGTATGACAAAGTAAATTGAGGATTTACAACTGAACAGGATTATTTTGTATTGTTTAACTGCTTTCATACTTTAATAGTATTTGGTATTTACTTTTGCCTGTTTTGATCTTTTCAAATTGACGAAATTAAATACCTGTCCTGAACAAAATACTTCACTTAAAACTCCCTTCCAGATTCACAAACAACGAAAACTTCGGTCATACCAAGCCCAATTACATCGCTTGCTTCTCAAGCTACTACAACCGAGAAGCAGCCGCCATCGAACGCCCAGCGGCGGTCCGACGCATTGCTGGAACAACTCACGACCCCTTTACGGAACCCAGTGGCTTCGGTGACGTCATCCCAAGCCACGCCAGCTACAGCTGTCCTGTCTCCCGGAAGCAAAGATAGTTTGGAAAGTGCTAAAGATGGGAATATTTCTCAACAGTCTACAATTGATATGAAGGTTAGTAGTTATTCAACTTATTTATTATGTTAGAACTGAATCTAGTGTAATTCAAAATTTACTAGTAATGAACTAACACAAAGGTTAAAACAGACTTTGATTACTAAAAATAAAAATGTGCTTCGTAAAAATCTGCTGAAAAAAAAACTAACCCTGGCCAGTTTTGGTAAAAACGCGTCCAAATTTCCGATCACTACTTTATAAGCAGTTCTTGTGGACAACACTAGATTGACTGTTGAAATACATGCTTGTGTAGCCGCACAGTCGCACAAGTGAAAGGTTATTCATTTTACAATTATGTCTACAGAAATGGGTGGCATCGACTTGCTCGTCGCTCCTGATGGAGCTGCGCGCTGGCTCCGTGGTGCTGAAGGTGTGCGCGTCACTGCCGTGCCTCCAGCGCTACCTGAACCGCTGGCAGAGCGCCAAGGAGACCGCTATGGCGCCGCAGTTCAACTCTGATGCCTCACTGTAAGTAATATGAGCTTTTAATGTAAATGTTGTATCTTTGATTACAAAAAGTCAATTATTATGCAAATTTTTCACATTCCACCATAAGTTGAGATGACGAGATAAAAATCATAATGTTAGATTTTATTAAAAAAAAGTTTCTCTTGGTCAAATTTTACTAATGTTTATTCTACCTTATCTGGAACTTGCAATTTTAAAAAATCTTCCCATAGATTTCAGCTTGGTTGGTCGTTTGTTTAAGCTAATGTTATGACGAAATCTGACGTAGTTACGATTTGGCTAAATACACACTAGAAGTTTTATACATAAATAGTTCTGAAAAATACTTGACATAATGATTTTGTTCCCAGTCTCCATTTCCTGGTGAACGAAGTGCATGTGTGCCGTCTCGCTCACTCGCTACCCTGCCTGGAGCCTTTCACGCCGGATCGCATCGCGACCCTCAGCGACGTCAGCACTGCGTGGCTACTATGCGCCACAGCTCAGGTACACTTACATTCAGTTTTTTTGTTTAATATTGTCTAGCTGGACTACTCTGTTTTTATTACCTACACTTTTTATAAAGAGGTAAATTCTATAGACAATGACAGCTTTTATAGATAAACCGAAACTGCGCCATGTAATCGATGGTCAACGCCATCTATTCTTACTTTTTGGAACTCATGTACCGAAACGATGTGAGGACGGGTCCCTAGTATGTGATAGAGAGAGGCATAGAACCCCTTTGCTTACTGCCGCACTCAGATTCATTGATGAACTAAGTTATTTAAGAAAATATATTGACACTTATTTCAATACGCATAAAGACTACCGATACTTAAGTAATTGAACATTAGCTTAAATGACGTCTCTGACAGCGGCAGTCTGTCACTTAACACCTGGTCTAAGAGAAGAAAAGAAGGTTTGCTAAGCTTTTCCTGCAACTTAATACCTTAGAATTGTTCATTTCTTGGAGCATTTACATAAGGTAGCTGTATGGCATTATGTTAATTGTTTATTATTAAATTACCTTTTTTTTCTTTGGCAGGCGTCTCTACACCCTAAAGACGAGGAAAGCGAGCAGCAGACTGCCACATTGGTAGAGAGCGCTCTCAGTCTCTACAACTCTGTTGGTGAAATATTCAAACAATCTACGCGTGCAGGTGGTTATGTAAGTATACTGTATTATATCATAATAATTATAGTCAATAAATATGAGAGGATAATAATTTTAAAACTCCAACATTAAGAGATTGTAGTCCTTTTTGCGTACATGACCCAAAAATATTGATTGGTAAAGTTACACATTAAATTCGCAAATTGTTTGATAATTTCTTTCTCAATAAATTAAGAGATGATTGTGATGTGCTGAGACAAAATTTTGCTATAATGCACACAAAACAAACTGAAAAAAATTATCAAGAAAGTCGTCAAATGAAATGGTGGCGCCACCACTGCCACTCACTATAGGGTTTGGTATACCCCATTGGTATGACATGGCTTGGGAACTCAGAGAACTTTCTCCATCATTTGTAATACAAAATTTCTTGCTACATTATACTTTACTGACAACGTGTTGCACTTTCGTCATCGTGTAGGTATATCAGAACCACTTGATGATCGGTGGTTGGGTGCTCCTGTGCGGCCTGCACCACGCGCTGGCGGGGGCGCCGTGCCCGCCCGCCGCGCCCGGCAAGAGCCCTGCCAAGACGCCCTCCAGGCCTTACAACCTTACTAAGATGTAAGTTATGTACACAATTTCCAATATTTATTTAATTTTATTTCGTTTATTTGGAAAACCAACAGCTGTCTTAGCACAATAATGATTACAATGGGTATCTTAAAGCTAATAACAGGTCTTCACTGATAGAATTACGTTAGGCTATTACAACGTGCGAAAAATACGGAGAACAACAGAGAAAACAAACAATGAAAGAGAGAAGTTAGTTAGCACTGTTAGCAATGATAAAGATACAAAATTAATAAGTCTATGATCTGTTGTAATCAGGGGTTTACGTTTCGGAAACTTGAAAATGTCTCAGTCAAATCCAAGGTCAACATAATATGAATGACTTATTTTCTCATCATGCTGGTCAGTTGTCGTCAGGTTCCATCATAGCCTTCACTTTGTCACTTGGGAATAAGGTGGTGTGTGGGACTCTAACCTTAGAGTTTGGTTAACCAAACCCCTGGGGTGTCAATCTTAGCGCAATCGCAGTCGGATACCCCACAGCCGGAATCGGACCGTGCCGCTTATCGCACTCGCTGTTTTACCCCTACTTGGTGTAATACAACTCTCATAATTATTGCGCCATCTACCAGGACAACCAGTTGTGTTTTCCCCTTTAGAGTCGTATACTGAGCAAGACACTCAAGGTAATGGCCATTTGCCTGAACTCAAAATGACTCTTAGAAAAAATTGTCGCCTGACTAGCACAAATCGATGCCTTGTAATTGGTTCTTAGTCCAAGAATCGGCTAGATGGCGTTTTTTAGCGGATTTATCACACGCGAAAACCTGCATTAGAATGATTATTAGTAAACGAATGTCCTCCTTACCCAGGCAACAAGGCCTCGGCGTGGTGTGGGTGGCGCTGGGCGGCAAGTGCCTGGCGTGGGCGGGCGCGCTGCTGGCGGACGCGCGGCTCGAGGCGCTCAGCTGCGGGGACGCCACGCCCGCCGCGCCCGCGCCGCTGCACGTACTGGCGCAGCACACCGCGCACCAGCGCGAGCTGCGCCTGGCGGCCGCGGCGCCGCTGCACCAGGTGAGTGTGCGCCGTCTACGTCACACGCGTCGAGCGCGGCGAGTGCCTGGCGTCAGCTGCGGGGACGCCACGCCCGCCGCGCCCGCGCCGCTGCACGTACTGGCGCAGCACACCGCGCACCAGCGCGAGCTGCGCCTGGCGGCCGCGGCGCCGCTGCACCAGGTGAGTGTGCGCCGTCTACGTCACACGCGTCGAGCGCGGCGAGTGCCTGGCGTCAGCTGCGGGGACGCCACGCCCGCCGCGCCCGCGCCGCTGCACGTACTGGCGCAGCACACCGCGCACCAGCGCGAGCTGCGCCTGGCGGCCGCGGCGCCGCTGCACCAGGTGAGTGTGCGCCGTCTACGTCACACGCGTCGAGCGCGGCGAGTGCCTGGCGTCAGCTGCGGGGACGCCACGCCCGCCGCGCCCGCGCCGCTGCACGTACTGGCGCAGCACACCGCGCACCAGCGCGAGCTGCGCCTGGCGGCCGCGGCGCCGCTGCACCAGGTGAGTGTGCGCCGTCTACGTCACACGCGTCGAGCGCGGCGAGTGCCTGGCGTCAGCTGCGGGGACGCCACGCCCGCCGCGCCCGCGCCGCTGCACGTACTGGCGCAGCACACCGCGCACCAGCGCGAGCTGCGCCTGGCGGCCGCGGCGCCGCTGCACCAGGTGAGTGTGCGCCGTCTACGTCACACGCGTCGAGCGCGGCGAGTGCCTGGCGTCAGCTGCGGGGACGCCACGCCCGCCGCGCCCGCGCCGCTGCACGTACTGGCGCAGCACACCGCGCACCAGCGCGAGCTGCGCCTGGCGGCCGCGGCGCCGCTGCACCAGGTGAGTGTGCGCCGTCTACGTCACACGCGTCGAGCGCGGCGAGTGCCTGGCGTCAGCTGCGGGGACGCCACGCCCGCCGCGCCCGCGCCGCTGCACGTACTGGCGCAGCACACCGCGCACCAGCGCGAGCTGCGCCTGGCGGCCGCGGCGCCGCTGCACCAGGTGAGTGTGCGCCGTCTACGTCACACGCGTCGAGCGCGGCGAGTGCCTGGCGTCAGCTGCGGGGACGCCACGCCCGCCGCGCCCGCGCCGCTGCACGTACTGGCGCAGCACACCGCGCACCAGCGCGAGCTGCGCCTGGCGGCCGCGGCGCCGCTGCACCAGGTGAGTGTGCGCCGTCTACGTCACACGCGTCGAGCGCGGCAAGAGCAGAATGCGGCTTTCGCGGTCCATATCAAGACAAAATCAGTTTTTGGAATGAAGGTTTCCACCGGTTGTGACGCCGCGCACGGCGGGTATTGTTGGCGGTGCCGTACCGTAGCACGGCGGCCGGCGCCGCACCGCAGACATGGGTCCACGGCCTTACTCGGCGAAACACAGCACAGGTGCTGATTTACGAAGCGTGACTCTCCCACTTTGATGACATTGTCTGGCACGAGTATTTGGCCCGAATAATATCGGGAACCACGAATGGTTTGCCGAGAACGCCGGAGAAATTGAGGGGGAAAGAGGTGTACCTGAGACGTTGCGGGCGCCGGCAACCGCTGACCGCCAGGTGATATCACATCTGCTCACCTGCTACCTATCGCATTTCGCTATCGCGTTGTCTTTTTCTAACCTAACCTAAACGTTTGCTTGTCTCCCTCAGCTCCTGGTAGCCCTGGGCGTGGTGTGCTACCGCAAGGCGACGAACCTGAAGCGCGCAGTGGTGCAGAAGCAGCACCAGGACGCCGACCCCGACCGCTCCGACTCCACCGTTTACTTCCAGGACATGATACTGTGCTCCGAGGACTCGGAGACTGATGACGGTATGTATACTTCGTAGTTGATTTTTCGAAATAAAATAATAACAATACTTGGAACGGAGAGATCGCTCTGCGAAACTTATGAGGTTCCCAGGAATCTTCTGCGCTTCTGGAGTGCAGCTGAGCTGGCGTCAATGGCTAACCGACTGATTCACGTACAATTTAGACCAAAAGAGTCAAAAACAGTTGATAAGATCACCAGTGTGGAGTTCATCGAAACGTATCTATTTACGTGGCGAAACTTTACATGTATATGAACCGAAAGGAGTTGTAAGTGCGGAAAAAATTGTGTAGAAAATTCCAGCATTTTATGTATAAATTATCATTTTAAAATACTTAAATATCAAAACATAAACAAGGCTGATCCACTTTCGACCCTCAATTCAAGCTTCAGCCTGACCACTCGGCTTACGGAAGCCTCTATAGATTCTACTATATTGTGTGTTTTTGGATCTTTAGCGAAATCTATCCACGGTTTATTTATTTTTTATCTATCCCACAGACAGCGAACCCCTATTCGGCTTGTGGTTCGAATCAACCCTCGTGGCGCCAGACGCGACCGACAACAGCGGGCTGGTTCGCGCGACCGGCGCCAGCGACGCGCAGGACGCCAGTGACACGCCGGCGCGCCCGCACCAGGCCATCGTGCCGGACAAGGCTGAACCTTATTCTGTGAGTCATAGTGACTATGTCTCAATAGCCACGACTGACAAAAGCGAGCTAATCCGCGCAAAAGGGGCTTATCGCGTGCGAAAAAATCGGCTAGAAGGCGTACTGTTTGAAGGAGTGACAACATCAACGTCACGTCAAAAATATCCAATCACCGTTTAGGTGGACCGCAGTTCTACATTACGCCATCTAGCGGACATTTCAGACGCGATAGCCTGCCCCCATTCTCACTAGCGAAGCGCAGTCGCCAGTGACGAGCGCTGATGCCCCAGCCCTCGTACTTGACAAGAAGCCCTCGTGCTTGAAGATAAATAGTCAACAGGCAGATGTTTTTTTTTGTCAATATGTTGGCTGTATGACCAATAAATTCATTATACCAATGCGTTGAAGTTTTAAACATAAGTTTTTCGTTTGCAGTACATAACACTTGCAACAGAAGTGTTCACCCTCCTCACAGACGAGATCATCAGCGAGGGATCCGAGCGCCTTGGGCCCCACGTCCCTGCAGCTCCACGACGCGCACCAGGCGCTGCTGGCCGCGCTGGCCAAGGACCTCGACAGGGAGACGGCTCGCACCGACACCGGTGAGTGATCATACTGATCATCTGTTAAGGGGCTATATCGACGAAACATACGCTCATAGTCAGGCATGCGCTCATAGACACCTGCAACACCAGTAGAGTCACAAGTTCGCTGCCAAACTCCGTTACCCTCACTCACTCGACTAAAACACAGCACAAGCGCTGCTTCACGGCGATCTCCTGTCTTCTGTGGCTCTCTTTTTTTTTTTATGTGATAGGTAGCAAACGAGCAGGCGGATCACCTGATGGTAAGCAATTGCCGCCGTCCATGGACACTTGGAACACCAGTGGAGTTACACGTGCGCTGCCAACCTTTAATCCCCTTCCCCTCGCCGGGTGGGCCTCCGGTACCCTCACTCACTCGGCGAAACACAGCACAGGAGCTGCTTCACGCCGGTTTTCTGTGAGGCAGTGGTATCACTCCGGTCGAGCCGGCCCATTCATGCCGAAGCATGGCTCTCCCACAGTTAAGAATCTATTAAGAATCTCCCAAATATTTGTTTTTATATCAACGTAAGGTCTCTTTATTCACTTGACATTGGCAGAATTAAAGTGCTCAAGAGCACGGTCCACGCCACAGTAAAAAAACACTGGCTCTCCGTCGTTAAAAAAAAGTGCATTATGTATCAACGTTGTCAGGCACAATATCGTCGTGCTTCGGCGGGCGGCTGGGCGCGCTGTACGGCGGCTTCAGCTCGGCGCTGGTGCGCTACCTGCACAACCTGACGGGCGCGCCGGCCTTCGCCTCGCTGCAGCCCGCGCTGCACCAGCAGCTGCTCTCCGCGGGCTCCGACCGCACCAACATGACGCCGCTGCAGGTTAGTTAGCACATTGCGTAGAACATAGTCGGTCGTTACTACTTCGTTTCTTGATGCATGGACCATAGCTGGACCTATCCGTGCGGATTTTCCGCGCATTGGTCTTGTGAAACGTAATTTTGAACTAGATTTAAACTTCGATCGCGTAGCTAGGCTGTGCGTGCGTTTGATTATGGATTCGACAAAGTTTCCGTCCTTACACTTCATAAATACCTACATAAGCAAAACAAAGAGACTATAATATTATGGAGCTGACTATTAATGTATTCTGTGTACCTTTTGTTTTTGTTGTATCTATTTTATCTGTGGTCAAGAAATGATTTACTTACTTAAAAAAATCTAATTCTATACTCAGATTTTTAATCATGTTGAGTAAACTGACAGATGTCATGTGTCATCCCCATGCATTATCACTCAATCAGACAGATGCAAAATGTCAAAATGTATAGAAACTTGACATTTGCATCTGTCAGTTTACTTCACATGATTAAAAATTAGAGTTTAGGATGTAATCTTCTAAATTCCGTGTGCGTAGGTCGGTCCCCGCGTAGTGAAGCTACTGGGCGGCATGGTGCTGAGCAAGGCGGCGGCGGAGCGCGAGAACAGCATCCTCGCGATGTGGCACAAGATCGTCAACACGCTGCAGGAGTGCGCGCTGCAGGCGCAGCCCTCGCAGGACCACGACTACGAAGGTATGAGTTAACTGGTTTGTGAGAACTTGATAGTTTCTACAAGATAATCTGGACGTGACATACTGCTAAGTGTTTTTTATTTTGTGGATGTGTTTACCAAATGATGAATTCAACCTAATGACAGAAGGTCCTTAAAATTAAGAAGGCATTGGTGAAGTAGACCAGATTGTCTTTAACAATGCCTTATGATTGTGTCATAGTTCCACATTTATGAAATTGGGATTTATTCTACCCAACAATAACATAAATCAATATAAAAGAACTTTAAAGATCTGAATTAAGAAACTATTTGGTTTTAGCCGTATGTTCTCTTTTTAATTTGCAGCCGTTCTGTTTGGTCATTACAATAGAAATTAATTGTTTGATTTTTTTACAGATTTGAATGTTGAACATGCTCAGCTGTTGGTGTACTTATTCCATTCACTGACGCTCATGCAGAAGAAGTCAGTGCTACTAATGACTTCCAATGCTATCATCAAGGTATGTATTTGAGCTTATTACTATTGGCAATACTATTATGGTTAATTTAACTTGTTACACGTACGTTAATTTATATTGTCTTTGTGCAGGTGGTAGAAACTCTGGCGATAAGCGACAGAAAGCGAGCCATGACCCTGGCACCTCATCAGCTGATGCTCACCACCAGACTGATGCTTCTTTTAGAGTATCTCATGAGGCACTTATATGATGCACCACAGACTTTACTGCAACAGGTAATAAAACTTGTCTTTTATGCCATAATAGCAAGTCTTATTTTAAATTGGTATAGTTCTAACTTAAAAACACTTTCAGATTGAATGGAACCTTGTCATAGCGCCGGGTCTAGCTCAGCCGTCGTCGGAATCGGGCGCGAACGGCGCTAAAACTACGACAGATAATGGACAGTTCAAGGCTCGCATCTACTGCGAGGTTCCGTACATCGAACAGGCGTATAGGGAACTCTCGCAGGACGAGAGTTCGATGAGGCCTAAGTTCTACGCGCTGACAAATGCTGAGATTAATAACCAGGTGAGAGAGGAGAGAATAAGAAATGAATAAAATAGAATATATTGTATTAGTGCCAAAACTGTGTATAGTACATAATAATATCATTTTCGATACTAGTATGTATCACATTTTGAAAAAAATTAAGTGATTCTATTAGTGGATTTTTCCTCGCACACCGCTTAGCTACCTCGCAAAGCTATGGTGAAAAAGCAGTCTTAGTCTTTTTTTTACTTCTGTAGGCCTAACATGCGCACCGCGACAAAATTTTGTCGACTCTCGTTCGCGAGAGCGCTTCCTTCTATCTCGCTCATCGCTCAGTCAGGTGAGCGGGACGCAACTTGCGCCGACAAAATACGAGTGTCGACAAATTATCTCGTGGTGCGCATGTTAGCCCAGCTGAAATTTGTCAGATCCCATCAAGTAACATGTTGAAATAATTAATCTTTGACAATTTGACCGTTGAATTCAGGATTTTCACGGGTTTATGCCGGATGTAGTAGAGACAGCTCTACAATATAATACATATTTTCAGGAGAATCCCAAGTTCGACGGGCTAGCGTGCAACTTCGTGCTGGGCACGCCGCATAAGCTGAAGTACCCGCTACTGCTGGATGCTCTCCTCGCGTTGCTGAACTCTTCATGCGTGTGCGACAACCCGCAGTACCACGCGTCGCCGTCCGCGCTGGCTGCGGCGCATTACTGCTTCCAGACTGCGTGGAGGTAAGTTTGAGGGCTAAAGGAGAGGTCCCATTGGGGCATTGCGTTATCGCTTATATAAACGTATAGAAAATTATATAAAATAGCACTGATATGAAGCCACAAAGCACGATGCCCAAAAATGGCCATAGCACGCCCATAAAAAAGATTTTGGTTAAAAATTATGTTTTTAATTATTTTTAATGGTCAACATATTCGTTTTACCCCTAAAGTCCAGAATAATTTATCACACTAAATAAGTTTTGAATTGAGCTCACTAACACAGGAATCATTCTTTTCCGGGAAGTGCAGAGCCGAGTTGCCATTTTAGAGCCAAACGTCAATTAAATCGATTCTTATCGATTAGAGTACGCACCACCACTCAAGGGGGCGGATTTTTAAGGATATCTAAATAAAAGTACCTAAGGACGCGTTATTTCCTTTATTTATTCAAAATAGAACAATTAATAGCAGCTCATAATTTCCCAAAATGTCAACACGCCAAACGTCAATAGTAGCCTAACTGCTGTATTTTTTTCAGTGAATGAGGGTACCGGATACTCAGCGGGGGTTTACCATACTTGAGAAAGAGAGAGAGGTTACCGTATTTCGCGCTTTTTTATCCAGTGTCGTGACAGATTCCTTGCTTCACGCTTGCGGGCCAGTATGGCGATGCCAACGGATAGGATACCCTGAGGATACTTCATCCGTTGTCTACCGTTGGCTACCATTTTGTTTACCACCAGGCTGAATGGAGTCAATAAAAATAAAAAATAATAATAAATAAATATCCCAGGACACCAATTAGGTACACAACAAACAATATGAATGTATTTTTTTTAATAATTTGAAACAATCGATATTGATTACTGTTTCATTTATTCAATAGGTATCGATTGTTATATTTGCAGTGGCAACCCCACTTACAATACGTCAAACGTCATTTTACGTAAATTCACGTTAGCTCTCGAGTTTTGAACTTTTGAAATTGAGTATAATATTTTTATTAAGTAAAACAACGAATTTGCATAAAAATGGACTCCGGTGATCGATCTAATCCTGAAGACCTTGGCTTGAACATGGATTCCGCTCCCGCTTCCTCCGCAACCACTCGCCCGCCATTATCGCTGAGGTGCAAAATCTCATTCAAAGATTGATTAATTTCAGTGGTAAATAATTATCGTAATATCTTTTGATTGTTTAACAATTTACAGTGGACAATATGATTGTATTATATGGGCTTTTTCATTGCAACAGGTATTAACAAGCGACGACATTAAAGTATTAAGGTATTAACAAGAATTATTCTTGCTGGACAGCAGCTTGGAGTGAAATAAGACAGCCTACTTCTGCAGATCAACAAAGTGCACCAATTGTTGGTCATACACATGTATGCATCTCCTGTGGACGGTAGCTTTTACGAAGAAGATCACACACATTGACAAATACCACACCTCGTGTGGATGGTATTAGACAAGATATTACTCGTCAAATTGCACCTCGTGAGGTAAGTTTTTGACTTTATTAAGGTTGCATTTATTTTGTATTGATAAATCTGATCGGTGTTGATCTTGATCAACAGTAATAATACAGGTTGTGCAGCAATACAACAATACTGTTGCAATTGTATTGTAGGCCGTCGAACTGTGGGATGCTGTGCCCACGTCTTGTCGGTGATCTGGTATTTGGGATGGGCTCGCCATGAAAGTAATATAGCAGTACCTGCGCAATTTCTGGATGACGTCTTAATTGTTTATGACGATGAATAAAGAACGTTTTTTTAATGAAATTCCGACTTTTACTTATCTGATGATTACCTCACAACAATAATTACATTATATACTATATTTTACGCAGAAAATTATTGGTGTGCGCTTTTCAGCCAAAACTATTCTGAACTTTGGGCATTCCCCTTTACGGTGAGGCTCAATTAGAATTTTGTCGCTGTGTTGTGTCGCATTGGCGCGTACATGTTCAATCGAAAATGCGCTGCGACGACGCAACGCATCAATGGGGCTACTCCCAAATTCAGCTTAAACTATATTAAACTTTAGTTTAATGCAGCTCACCTTTATCAAAAGCACAGGGGACAATTCGCGCAGCCTTATATCTGCCAAAAACGTATCAGTATTGTGAATTGTGTCCCTGTACAGATTGCAATTTAGCGGTTAAGTCAACTGTAGTCACCCCCCAATGAATATTATTTTAAATAGCGTCCACTCAGCCCATGCGAAGTAAAGTAGTATGCCATAATAGAAATCATCTACATAAATTATTAGAACTTATATCAAACTTGTTATTTTAGACTGGTGATAAGCATGCCGCCAGCAACACCCCACATGGACAAACTGCAAGCGGGCACATCGGCGGAGCTGCCGTCGCCGCTTCCACTGCACGCAGTGATCTGGGCGCCCAGGGCGGACAACAAGAAAGTGTTCAATCCCTGGCTGAAGGACGCCCTTGTCAAGCAGGGCATGTATACCCAGGTACAGATAGTTCAATCCACGAAGACGCGCCCCACTCTTTCTCATTATCGCTTACAAATTAGCAATGAGTGCTCACACACACTATGATAAATTGACAGAACGTCACGGGGTAACTGAAAAGATGCTCTACTTAATTTTATTTTTTTTTGTGAGAAGTGTTCAAATTTTTTAAATTATTAATTTGCGTATCCAGGTAGAGGCAGGGGGAAGTCCTTTCTGCGTCTACCTGAATACGCAATCCTACTAATAATATTAGTATGATTTAACAAAATACGTTGACAGGTTTTAATTTTGTTTTATTTTTAAGACTAGTGACCGCCCGCAACTTCGTTTGCGTGAACTTTATGACTCTTGACTTTAAGATGATTATTTAAATAGAAATAAAAAAAAAATACTTATTATAAATATTCGTTCTTCTAGCAGACCTAGAACCTTCAAATTTGGAATATAAGTAGTGTTTGGTATATGAATCAAGGAAAAACTAAAATATTTTTAAATTTTGATCTAGTTTGCTAGATATAGGAACTTCAAAATCACTTTGTAATCCTATATAAATATCATACCGATATATAGGATTACCACGTAATATTTGCAGTTCAATAGATGTTAAGAATTTTCTACAAAAAGGAATGAGATCCCATCAAAAACAATACTTGTCAAAAAAATCAAGTCTCGCAACTACCGTAAAAAGTGGTGAGATCCATGTTTTGCCAAGTCGGTTATTCATTTATTGACTTGGCAATCACATTAAACAACCGAATCAATTTAATGCATTACTTGTGAGATATATTGTGTGATTGCCAAGTCAATAAATGAATAACCGACTTGGCAAAACATGGATCTCACCACTTTTTACGGTAGGTAAAGTTATTAAAACTTTTGAAGGTAGGTAATTTTATAAAACTCAAATCAAAGAATCAAAATAAATAATAGATAGATATTAGCATACTATATTGCATTTAGAAAATGTACACAGGATGTAACAACAGCAGATAGTTACAATAAGGCGGTCTTAAATTATTATTTATTTATTTCATTTAAATAATTTTGTTTCTTACCTGGCTTTTAAGTACAACGCGCTGTGAATTCTTAGGCATTGTCTTATTAAGAGTTTAATTTTATTATTATTTAATGTTTTAAATATTAAAATATTAAGTAGAGATACTTTCGTGATGGGCTAATATATTTTGTGCAGCAGTCTACCAATACTCGTGTTCATCGAGCCGCAGTCGGCTCGTGACTGAGGTTAGTCTTAAACTTTCCGCGCCTCCCGCTCACCCCTCATGCACCGCTAATGCCCTTGCCCAAAAGTGGTGGGGCGCGTCTTCGTGAATTGAACTATCTGTATGTCGCTTAAGGATGATAGATGAATAGAGAAATTATAAGTGCAGGGTAAAGAATAGGGTCTAAGGACATATAGATCGATAGATTTTCTTTATGGCACAGAAATATAATACATGAGTGAAACAACAGCGATAAACAGTACAATAAGGCGGTCTTATCGCTTATAGCGATTTCTTCCAGGCAACCTTTAGATAGAAGAAAGCAAACAGCAAAAAGTATTTTATTCTTCACTTCGTATCCGGAAATTCATTTTTGCGGGGCTCTGCTGAATTACATAGTTTCAAATCTATCAATAGACGACGCTGGGTGTTGATAGCGTGATGCAAATGTTTTCCCGTTTACTGAAAGCGTTGTATCTAAACGACCTTCACCAAGAACTTCTCTATTGCAGTATGCAGAAAATCTCCTAGCCGGAGTAAGCACATCATGTGACAACATCAAATACACAGCGTGGCTTGCTTCTGAGACGATCAAACATCTAAAACAGAACATTACACGTAAGTAAACTTACTTTCGCAATGGAGACCTTGATGGCGTATTGTAGAACTTAGATCCAACTTCAACAGCATTGGTTGTTTTGTTCGTTAAATTGACATACGTCAATTTCACAAATAACCAGTCACCGTGCAGATAGACCACAGTACTTTATGACGCGATCTAGCAAATTTATCTTTCTAAATAGGTCTATATTAAAATCCTTTGTATTTTTCTTGTAGCAAGTGGTTTGCCGTCGCTACTCGATGTGATATCTTGCGACTCAGCGCTGGTGAGGCTTAAGATGTGCCTCGCGGACGGTACGTCGGCGACGGAAGCCCATCAATTCATGCCGGACTTGCTAGACTTGCTGGAAACAATATTGGAGTGTTGTCGGTATGTGACTTCTTTCATTGCGTATTTTATTTTGTTTACATATGCTAATTTAATTCTATATAATTAGGGAGAGTCCTCGTAGATCGAATCTAAAGCCATTTAAGATGCCCGTGGACTCGCTCTTCACATTAATATCTTACCTTTAAAAGGAGACCTTTAAAGGTAAGATTTGTGAGAAAAATTGCAGATAGAACATAAGTTATTTATTTATCCGTACGATTCTAAACCTTAGTTAGTTGCATTACATTTAATTCACTTATTTACTTTGTTAAAACAATACAAAACAAGATGACATTATTACAACAATTCCTTATTATTTCTACCTGACACTAATAGTTCCAATGTTTGCCAAATCGCGATCCTCGATCCGTTTGATTGTTAAGTTATCCTTCGTTTTGTACTTTATTCATGCAATAAATGATATCTATCTATTGATTCGTGTTCGCAGCGTAAGCGCTGGCGCGGAGCTAGACAGCGCCCCCGAGGGCAGCAGCGCAACGTTCGCCGCCGTGTGGGACGTGACGCTCCGCGTGTGCGGCGGCTGGGGCGGCTGCGACGCGGGCGGCCCGCCGCTCGCGGCCTGGCTGCGGGCCGACCTGTCCCGCCAGGCGGCCAACGCGTTGGACCACCTGTCAGCTCCGCCTCCGCTGGCTTGCATTAACTTGGTAAGTTTGATGAGTGAGACACTATCGTGACCACACGGTTCGTAGGTTATGGCGTCTAAGCGTGACCGCACATTAGCGTCCTTTGAGCATTGGCGTCTTGCCGGCGACCTCCCCACACTAGCGTTGCATCTACGAGGCAACGTTCTAAGGACGCTAGTGTGAGGTCACTCTTAGCGGGTCATAGACTGAAAGCCAAGCTAATTTAGAATAACTCGCTTAGCTGACACAGTTTTTCATACTCATTTAGCTCAGTTTGCATTGCAGCGTCACCAATGCGATCTACACTAAAATTAACTTATTATTTTTATACAAAAATTATTTCGAGTTGCAATATAACATAGGTGATTGTCATCGTAGGCGCCTCATTCATTGTCATTACAAAAGCACAGTATTTTAGACTGCAAATTGAACGATTTCATTTAGGCTTTCAAAATTTCATACTTCATCAGGGATATAAAAAGCAAGTTACACTATTGGCTCAATTTTATTTCTAGATATATGCTACACTTAAAAATTATCTTGCTAACTTGACACCAAAGCTATTACGTCATGGCTTGCGCTTTTTATCATAGAACTGCGCAAAAATCACATTTACTTACATTCCATTCAATAAGGTATCACGAAAGAAAAATCCGTTGGATACACAATTTATACGTCATGTCAAACTTCAATATTATCATAATAATATCATTTAAACAATTTATGACAATAAATAATAGTTATGTTTTAGTTAGATCAGACATGTTACACTGACTACATCAAGCTAATGGATTTTTCTTGGCGAAATTGATTAATGGTATCAACATCCCTTTCACCCATTGCCTTGGCTAATGTAGTTAAAAAGCGTGATTTGCTCTTTGTCCACGACATGTCTGTCCTGCACCTGCCAGGTTAGTAAAGAGGAGTCGCACCGTATAGCCAAGCATTTCAAAGCGTCTTTTCTGCAGGCATTCTACGCGTCGCACATAATACCGTCTGAGAGCGCGGTGCTGAACCTTGTCTCGTCTCACTGCGAGTTGATAAGCGCGAACAACAAGTACTCGATCGGGCCGTCGCTGATGATGCTGGCGTACTCCGCGGCCAAGCTGCTGGAGGTCGGCGCTAGTAAGCTTGCGGACTATCCTGACCTCATGCAGAAAACGCTGGACCTTGTCATGCCCGCTTTGGTGAGTTTAAACTTAACTCGTCTTTTCAAACATCGTGGGGTCATTCCATGACAAATGTTACCGAGGATAAAAATAATAATATGTTCGTTTTGCATTTAATCTGATGAATTTAGAAAGAAAACATTCCAAATTTTAATATGCGACAAAAAAACTAGAAAAAAAACGCGTTATTTTTAAGTTAATTAGTCTTCAAAATCTGCAATACAGTGAACTGACTTAATCACTGTAATCACATGGTCCATTGAAAGTTAAATAATAAAAGAACTGGCAATATTACAACCGTTTTACCACGCTAAGATTTGAGGTTGATAGTCGTATTATTGGTGGAATACGTTACACTCCCGAAAAAAATATAATTATCAAGTAAAAGGTGTGTTTTCTTGTTACATTGGCACTGTAACACCCGAAACGAAAAATCAGGTAATTGTTTTATTAATGTAACTTACAGATTGATTAGTCGAATAATATTTAGTAGAAGTAAGGCCATGGTGGTAATAATCAAAACTACTAACTAATAATTCAACAAAAGACTAATTTAATAGCTTTTTTCAATGATTAAAAACTGTAACACCCGAAACGTTTCGGGTGTTACAACTTTTCTCATACATAATATTTCCTTGTATCTTGGCTATATTTCCATGCATGGTGTTTGTGTCGGTGTATGTGTGAATCGGGAGATGGTTTTTTTTTTCACAAAGATCAGGAATTCTCGGTTTTCGCCTTCTGTGTCGAGTCGGCTTCATGGAACGCACAACCAATAGGAGAAAACAGATTACAGTCGACATTCCTTATCTTGTTCTCTTATTGGTCTATGCATTCCATGAATTCGACTCGACATAGAAGGCGAAAACCGAGAATTCCTGATCTTCTGACCGGATCCTGATCTGACGACAAAGGATAGACTAGCAAAAATGCGGGAAAGACGAAAACTAGACCATGAAATATGTTCAGAACACCTGCGTAAAGAGAGTTGGAAAACACACTTAAGCTCTTGTAACTCCACTGGTGTTGCAGGTGTTCATGAGTGGTGGCAATTTGTTACCATCAGGTGATCCGCCTGCTCGTCTGCTACCTATCACATAAAAAAAGAAAAAAAATCACTACCTGAATCGCCATTATAAAGCTCTGCAGATCTGTCATATATAAAAGAAGATTTGATTTATTTTTAATTATTCTAAGGAAGCTCATAATAAAGCTACATTAAAGAAGAATGTATTGTAGTAATCTTTGTTTGTCAGTAGATTTTTCTAAAGAAAGCTGTTAATTCTTGTCAAAGGAGAGTTCATTATTAAACGTTTGTTAGTTCCCTACTTATTTTTTAGTACATAAACTAATAAAACACCAATTTTGTTCATATAAACTGTTTACATTTTGTACTCGTAACACCCGAAACAAAACCATGGTAACACCCGAAACACAGTAAAATTTCATAAAAAAATAGTATAACCTTTTTTGTGACAGTAATTATGTGGTAGCTGCATAGTAAATATTATACTTTTGGAGGCCTGTAATTTTTAGAATAGGTTCCCTAAGAAAATTCGCAGAATTTCATATAAATGTAACAAAGGTCAGGTCAGAGAGGCAAAATCGTGTAACACCCGAAACGCACACTTTTCGACTTTTAAAGTTGTTAATCCTTTTGCTAAGCTCTATTAATTTTACAATTAAGATAGAACAACTAAAAACGTAGAGAATAAGGCATTGAATTGTTAAAATACCCTTTCAATATAGGTACATAAAAAAGTAGACTTGTGTTGTACAAATGTAACACCCGAAACGATGGAATGACCCCGTGGCCTTTTGCAGCGATACAAAAGTCATTAAGTATCTTTGATACAGTCGCAACTTATTTATACACATTACTATTAGCAGGGATACAATCGCGCGATAGGCAAACACGCGTTGTATCGCCGCATAAAATTGCAAAGTAAATGTTATTTAATGGGGCTTTAAAATCATCGAGAGAAAAAAAGTACTTTTAAAATGGTGAATGATTTTTAATCACCAACCTGTAAACGATCGTTTGTATTTGAGAGTTAAGATAATGCTGCTGTCAAAAAGACTTCTTTAAAATTTCTGATCATAATATTGTGTCTGGCATCCTGGTTTTGTTTTGTGATGTAATAGATATCTATTATTGACTACCACTATACTGATAAGACTTTTTCTCTGTAGACTGACGGGCGCCTCGACTTCATGTCAAACCCGCTAGCTGCGACGCTCAACACCCTGGTGCCGCAGGCGCAGAAGGCTGAACAATTCATTCACGAGCATGTACTCAAGACTACCTATACGGTGCTGGTGGAACACCTGCAGCCGTCCAATGAAATGACCCTTAGGCATATGGTTAGTATAACTTTTTTACTTAACAGATTTCATCATAGCCGGTTTAATGTTAATGATAGAATGACTTTCAAACGGACCAATCATGCAATACATTGGCTGACAATAACAGACTGGTCACACTTTAGTAATCTATAGTTTGACAAGTTTGTTAATGTCAGCCTGTCACCTTCTGTTTGCGTAACTCTCTGGTAGATAATTATAATATATTGAATTGTTTTCTTTTTTTTTTAGTCGGTTACTCCATTCTCATTTATTTAAGTATTTAATCTTGTCTCATCAGGTTAAATATTGGGAGAAGATCCTGGATCGCCCGGCCGGCAGATTAGCCTACGAGAGCGTTTTGCTGAGAATTCCAGCTACTTCCTCGGAAAGATTCTCCTGTCTGCACCGAATTGCAGGAATAAATACGCCGAAAGAGTTATTAAGTAAGTACTCCTTCTGTTCTACGGAATCCTAGATGTTGCTGTGTGTGGAAGTTACATAGATTAATAAACGGTGTGATTATTTTGTAGGTTGTTTATCAAGATATTCAACGGTTGTGAAAGCGGCGAACTAAGTAGCTCCCTCTGTATATCTGTGTGCAAGTTCATCGGAGTAGCGGATCAACAGAAGCTATCAAGTCTACTCTCGCACATCTGCTTGAGAGCTCCTGGTGAGTAAAATGCCTAAGTTGATCACTAGAAATATTTTGTAATTTACAAAGTTATTGTATTTATTATAATTCTGCTGTAGCTGATGTCCATGGGCGGCAGTGTTCACTTATCATCAAGTGACCCGCTTGCTCGTTTACCTTTCTATATCATAAAGAAATAATTATATCTATAGTATTAAAACAGCTTTGCCTTTTTCCTAATTTCAAAGTTTAAATCTCGGCAAAGCATTAGCGACTCCGCTGAACTCGGTTGCTTATGGGCGGCAATGATTACCTACTTACCATCAGGTGGCCCACCTAAGTGGTGCCTATTTATCGCCTCTAGCCTAAAAAAATCTGCAACTGCATCTAACAGAATGATATCTTTTAGCGTCCAACGACGTAGTATTCGTCGCTGTGAACGACACCCCGACAGAGACGGAGCTGCCCACGCCGACGTCGTCGGCGCCGGAAGCGACGGGCACACCTGCGTCACTCGCCCTACGGAACGCTCTGCGAAGCGTGTTCCGTACTGAGAGCAGCGCCACCCAGCGGAACGAGGCGGCGGCGCCTGCGCAGCGGAACGACCCCGACCCGCCCGTGTTCGACTTGTTCGATACACCGTAAGTGCCATTACACACCACACTGACGTCAGTCTTTCTATAATACTGTTCTGGACACTGGATTTACAGGGCTATAAGGAGCCCAGATATTATAATGCGCTTACGTCTTGGAGTATGGTACCCTCCGTTAGTTCCCCGAAATTCCGTTTTCAAGACTTTCTTGACGCCTAAAATCAGTGGACATTGAAGTAATTTTGATAGTCAGCGGCACCCAAAATCATTATGAGAATCTCTGGTTTAGAAATTATTCACAAAATGACACAAACCAAAACTTTTGGTTCAGAATAGTTATTGTAATGTATTTTTACAGATCGCCAGCGCCTCGTGCACAATCTGACACTGCGCAGCAATCAGGTAATGACCATCAGAAAAACTTTTTTTACACAGATTTTTCAAGTAAATAATGGTTTTATTTATTTGACTGGTATTTTTATATAGAAAGCTGCAGCTGGTCGGACGGCAGCAAAGAGAGCGGCGCAGTAGCCACCAACGCGGCCCCACCAGTTGACAACGCGCCCACGCCGCTGGCCGACGCGGCCGACCACAACGCTGCCTTGCTGTCTGCGCTGTGCAAACACATTGTTCAGCATTGGTACAGTATTCGTTATAATCTCTAGATTCACATCTCCATAATGAAAGCATTTGAAAAAGTGATACCAACAGCATTGTCATTAGTAGTTTTTTTTAACGGGTTTTAAATTTGGTTTAAATGTGCCATCGAGCGTTTTTAGGGTTCTGTTTTTTTGCGAAGGGAGCCTTTATTGGCGGCTTAATTATTTATTATGGACGAAGTTTATAATATTCTAAAATTCTATTTCAGTTTCGCATAACTAATAGTGATTTGTGATGGACGTTTCTGCAACTGGGTGCTAAGTATATCGATAAACTTTCACGTTCTAAAAATATATTATTTGTGTATATTGATACGTATTTGTATTGCGAAACTTTCTCATTCTAAAAATAGTTATTTAGTGTAGGTACCTATATTGATAGTACCACTGTTCCCTCAGCGAGGAGGTGAGCGAGCGCATGCTGTCCACGCTGATCGTGGTGTGCGGCGAGAGCGCGTGCTCGCCGCTGCTGCTGCGCGAGATGTGTCGGCTGGCGGACGCGCACGCCGGCGCCGACCACCGCCAGCTGTTCCCCGCGGCCGCCGCCTGGCTCGCTGCGTGGTGAGTCTCGTGTCTCTGCTATATTATTATGACAAAGAAAAGCATGCTTTAGACGCTCGAAAAATTCTACAAAAAGCTACTCTAGAATGTGTCAACCAAGTCATGAATTCAATCGACGGCGCCACTGCCGCAGGGTGTGGTTATAAAACATGAAAACCCCGTTAGTTCCGCAAAAATCCGTTTTTAAGATTTTCTTAACGCATTATAGTCTCGTATCGTCAATACGTTTTGCTTACGTTAGACTTCTGGTTTTATTACGACCGTGTTGTGCACACGCCTTTGTATATATATAATGGGCATATGTGTACATAAAATAAAGATGGCAGTTTTTGACATCAACCTATAAGTCTCTACTCTACTTGTTTCCCCTTACTATATTCTTACATGTTCTTTTCAGTGTTGACAACTTGAGTAGCCAAGAAGTATTAGACAAACTGGAAGAGGGCCAAGTGGACGGTAATCTGGCGCCTCAAATAGAGTCCGCCTGCGTTCTCTTGTCGTACCTCACTGACGCACTTCACGCCATCAACACTTCTCAACCTCACAGTAAGTGATCAAATGAATAAGTTTGAAAAGACACTAGGGGTTTTGTGATCACGGTTATTAACAAAATAATGTTTACAGCGTGGCGTTCCGTCAGCCCTACGTGGGAGTCTCCTTCGGATTTAGGATTCGACTTCGAATATACCGATGAACAACAAGACGACGACGATACCAGTGCCGATGACTCGGTAAGTGTTCGTAGACTTAATGGTAGCATTATGACTATAAATACACAGGGATCAGCATTTATTTAGGGGTGGAGCAAAAGTAAACCGCGAAACTCGAAAACTACAAAATCCATTAAATATAGGCGTCAAAAATGGTGTTTCGGGTAGCCCTGGGAAGTCAGCATTTTCTTTTTTATTAAATATAAAACCTAAACGCCATTGTTTGGGTCTGTATTCAATTTTGAACCAATTGAATACATGGTTGTTGGAGGCTAAGGCAAGGGCCTTGATCTACCGTAGCCGTCTTATAACTCGTCCGACACCAATCGTCGTCGTTTTATCCATCTCGAGATGACTTACAGTAATTATTTCTCTTCTGTATGTGATAGGTATAATATAGTATGTCAATAATTAATTAGTTTTATATTTGTTTAGGACGAAGACGCAATGCTCCAATACAAGCTATGCACGTTCACGGTGACGCAACGCGAGTTCATGAACCAGCACTGGTACCACTGCCACACGTGCAAGATGGTGGACGGCGTGGGCGTGTGCACGGTCTGCGCGCGCGTCTGCCACCGCGGCCACGACGTGTCCTACGCCAAGTTCGGCAACTTCTTCTGCGACTGCGGCGCCAAGCCCGACTCCAGGTTAGTGAACGCGAGGTCATGAACCAGCACTGGTACCACTGCCACACGTGCAAGATGGTGGACGGCGTGGGCGTGTGCACGGTCTGCGCGCGCGTCTGCCACCGCGGCCACGACGTGTCCTACGCCAAGTTCGGCAACTTCTTCTGCGACTGCGGCGCCAAGCCCGACTCCAGGTTAGTGAACGCGAGTTTCATGAAATACGGCATACCGTACATTTGTACGGTGGTTGATCGCCATCAATGGAGGTCATCGCGTGTGATAACTCCGCTGGATGGCGTACTGTTAGACTGAGGTCCAACTTCAACTTCATTGGTTGTTTAGTGACATTTTGACATCTCGTATCAAAAATAACCAATCACCGTGTAGATGGACCTTAGTTCTACAGTTTAGAGTTTTATACGTGATATGTGAAAATTCGATTGTTAAAGTGACTTATACATTCTCAATCTAGTATTGATAGTGTGCCCTTCTATACTCAAAACTGGAATTCAAGACCAAAAAATCTACGACAGATACGTCACTGTCAAATCTGTTAAAGTCACTTATGTCATTTTAATGTGACGTTTTTAGGTTTCGTCAACCTTTTTGGCATTATTTTTCTTATTAAGCAGACTAAACTGTCAAGTTTCCATACATTGTTAATATGTTGTGGGAGATACCAAATGTTATTAACACCTGAAGTGTTACAAGCGCAATACCATCTTTGAAAACTAAAATTACGGATGGCTAAGTTTTTATTAAAGTTTCTTGTATTTACGTGAAAAAAAGTAAATAAAATATTTTTTTTAAATTATAGAATCAAAATTACCGATAACTAAATTACATCAGTAAGTTTTTTTAGAAAAAAGGTGTATACTATGGTACGATCATTTTATTGCAGTAGCAACATTGTAGTAGATTTTTTGGTCTTGAATTCCAGTTTTGGGTATAATTTACATTATTGTAATTATGTGATCTTAAATCACAGCTGTCAAGCCCTGGTGAAGCGATCGGTCGCCCTCGGAGGCGCCAGAGGCGCTGGCAGTGGCACTGGCACCGAAGAGACAGCCCCGGCGCCTTCGCTGCGTCGGCGCCCCTCCAGCCCCGCGCCTACTGCACTGCTCGCGCCACCGAGGCGCCCCGTTCTCGCCGCTAATATACAAGGTAAGTTCAATTTGATGACAATACAATATGATGCGGAAAAAGTTGCTATATTAAAGGTTTTTTTCCTGAACCAAATCATAACTCGCCATTACGCTACGTCACGTCTCCAAAATCTTCTATCCCTTTCATGCTTTCTAATATTTTTAATCACTTATTCTTCTTTTGCGTCATTCTCTATCTACATATCTATCCCTTTGATACTACTGCCTTATTCTCACGTTCCGAACCTTACAGAACTTATGCTCCCATATTATGTAATTTACCATCACAAATACCATTTATAAAGGAATAATTTCTGTACACCATGAGAAGGTTTATGGAGACCAAAAACCAAGTGAGGATGGGGAACTTCTAGTTAATACAAATGAGGAATAAAGCTCGATACTTCTTTCGCCAGGATGTCGCTCCTACCTAGCGTCATACGGAGGCTGGAGCGCTTGCCTCGAGCGCATCCGGCGGCTCCTGGAAGCGCTGTGCGGCCCCGTGCGAGCCGCCTGCGAGCGCGCCGCGCCCACCGGCGCTCACGGACGCGCGCAACGGGCTCTAGCGCAGCTGCATCTCGGGGAGAAGCGGTTCACTCACACTGACAACCTGATGCTGCCTACTCTGGGTAAGTATGCCGGCGCCCACGGAAGCGCGCAACGGGCTGTAGCGTAGACAGACAAGGCTATGACGTAATTTAACATCAAATAGCTTATAGCTAATGTAATTTTCATGGCTCAAATTGTAGCCATGAAAGTAACACACTACATTTAATGTAGTAATGTAACAAGTTTTCAGGCAGGTCTCCTTACTTTGGCATCGAACAATCGATGCGGAACGTTATCGTCTACCATATGGCGCTACATTAAAAAAATAGTTTTATTTGCGAAGGTTGTACAATTTTATATGTATTTTATCAGTTAAATTTGTGAAATCACAATCTGTAATCATAATGTTGTGTAGATTACGACAAATTGGACTTTTTTTTTCATATTGGCTTTCATAACATAACTAATTAGTGTTTTATTATACAGGCTCTCAAGAAGGCGCGTTCGAGAACGTGCGCATGTCATACACGGGCGAGAACGGACAGACGATCCGCCAGCTCATGTCTACTCACAAGCTGCGCCGCGTGGCGATGTGCTGCCTCGCGTCACCACAGGGCCGGCGGCAGCATCTGGCTGTCTCGCACGAGAAGGGTACGTGGAGAGATTAATAATTCGTTATTTAGTCACACTTTCAGGCACAGTATGTAGGTTCTCGTTACCAAATACCAAAACTGCGCAAAACATTTATAATTCGGTAGTAACGTCGTGAAAATAAATTATGGTCCCACATTCGCCTACGGCATGGGAGCCATGGGTAGTTTCTCATCTTAGTCACGACTTATTTGACACTTGATAGTGTGCAAGCGTTGGTGAGCGCGCGCATTTGCGTTTTAATCTAATAGGGTAAAAAGCTGGCTCGAGTTGCGAAGCTAGGCAGAGATATACCCACTATACCCCCTCCCTTGTCTACCATAGCCCTCTCCGAGCGTGTCTACTCTCGGAAAAGCCCACCAATCTAGAGTATGTTCGTCCAAGACTAGATAATCGGGTTGATCGGTCGATTCTAGTACCAACTCCGATCTCTTTCTTTAAATGTCTCTCTATCTCTAGCTTTGAATATTGATAGTGTAGAAGTCTACCACAGTGTAATGTCACATTATTATGACCTTGACAAAATAGTTTAACAAAGCATGTTTATATAAACTTACGTCATTCACAGGCAAAATCACAGTGCTACAACTGTCAGCACTTCTCAAGCAAGCGGACTCGTCGAAGCACAAGCTGACGCTGACGCGGCTGTCGTCGGCGCCGATACCGTTCACCGTGCTCAGCCTCAGCGGCAACCCGTGGAACGAGGACCTGCTCGCCGTGTGCGGCCTCAAGGAGTGCCATGTGCTCACCTTCAATAGCGGCGGTGAGTGTTGCCAATGAGAAGTAGCATTCAAACTGAGAACTCGTCAGACGTTCAAATGTTTTGTACCACAATATTCTCGATTCTAGTTAGATCTGTTGAGCAGTACATCGTCGTGAATCTGGCTTATGGATCAATTAAGAAATTAATCTTATATACGATCCCATCATAGTAGCGATGACTTGATCTTTGAGGAAGACCAGTGAGACAATAGAGGCTGATACGAGTGCTTTACAATACGTTATAAGGGATGTAACTGCTATATTCGAGCCAAAGATCTAGGCGGTTGGTCTTATAATATCGCATTCATTTATTTTGAATGATTTTCCACTGTGTGTTACTCAAGTGTACTTTGTCTCATAGGTGCAGTAGCCGATCACCTGGTCCTCAACACTGGCCTGGAAGGCAACAACTACGTCATCAAGGCTATCTGGCTTCCGGGATCGCAGACGCAACTCGCTCTCGTCACCTCCGACTTCGTCAAGATATTCGACCTGAGCAGGGACTTAAACAATCCGATGCATCACTTCCTGGTGCCAAGTGGAAAGGTAAGTGTGGTACTCTAGTATGATAGGTCTTTCTTTTCAGAGCTCGCATCTATATCAGTGGACTTTTTTCTATTTTCTCATGGGACATGGGACTTCCTTACTTTAGGATGTTTAAAAGCTTTTATTGAAGCCTCGCTTTCAAGTTAAGACTCGAGGTTTTGATAGGTGATATATTTTTTTAAATGTCATAGAAATGAGACGGATCACCTGATGGTAAGCAATGGCCAGCGCCGCCCATAGACACCTGCAACACCAGTAGTCACAAGTGCACTGCCAACCTTTAACCCCCTTTCTCCCCAATTGGGCATCCGGTGCCCTCACTCACTCGACGATTTGATGGTTTTTGAAACCTCGAGGCGTGGCTCAGAGAGCTCCCGTCTCGGTTAGATAATTCGCCTTCATGCTTAAAAAGTAAAACTGACGCGAAAATATGTCTAAAATTTTAAATGTATTCAGGTCCGCGACGTGACATTCGTGAACCAAGACGGCGTGATGAACATGCTGTGCATGAGCTCCGCCGGGCACATCTACTGGCAGCCCATGAGCGACGAGTCGCGCGCCACGCTCGGCACCTTCTACGTCACCAACACGCTGGAGGTGCTGCACCCGGAGATACAGGTATACATGAGTTAAACTTTTATCATCATTTTCAGCTTAGAAACGTCTACTACTCCCCCAAGCTTCATACTAATCGATCCTGTGCCACCCGCATCCAAGAGACACCTGCGATCTTCACCAGATCGTGGATCATGGGTGCTACACAGCAGCAACTACGTTGGCTACATCATCAACCCACACTCGTCCACTGCTGGACATAGGTCTCCCCTAATGCACGCCACTGCTCCCGATTTTCGGCCACTCTCATCCAGCCCACTCCAACCAGCCTTCGAATGTCATCGTCCCATCTTGTCGCAGGGCGACCAACACTACGCTTACCGAGTCGCAGTCTCCACTCAAGGGCTTTACGGCGACGTTAGCTACGGGACTGTTAAAATAAAATAGTGACTGCTTTGTTTCGACGGATTTTGTATGGGGAAACGGCAGACACATGACCTGAACACCAAAAGTAGAAAACGCTAGTAATTTGACGTTATTTTAACTGTTAATTCTTTACGCAGGATGTCGCCGGACTAGTCGGGGGCGGAGGCGTCTCCATCTACTACTCTCACACCCTCAAGATGCTTTTCTTCTCGTACGCCCAGGGCAAGAGCTTCCTGGCGCCGCTCAACACCGTCGAAGACAGCGTCAAAGGTAACTTTAGCTAGCTCCCTCCCTCGTCATCTAGCAGTGTTCCGCCTCTGAGCAAACATTATCCCGCTTTGAAAGCCTTCGCTTCCGATTAGAGTAAAGTATTTGCTATTTTAACATATAGCAAATACTTTCATGCTTGTCAAGGGATTCTGTCTCCGAGTCGCCGGACGGAACTGAAAAGTAAGTCTAATGACTTGAATGTATTTCTATTCTTTATTTTTCTCTCGTTGGATGGTGGTGCAGTGTGATGTGTGTTGCAGGGACGGCAATGATCAGCCTGTCGGCGGCGGCCACGCAGAAGG
Organism: Cnaphalocrocis medinalis; assembly: GCA_014851415.1. Taxonomy (NCBI): domain Eukaryota; kingdom Metazoa; phylum Arthropoda; class Insecta; order Lepidoptera; family Crambidae; genus Cnaphalocrocis; species Cnaphalocrocis medinalis. The sequence continues at coordinate 14,597,069 of CM026276.1, forward strand.
AGGGCGGGCGCGGCGGCAAGCAGGGCGGCGTGCAGTCGCTGTGCCAGTGGGCCGAGGTGCCCGGCCACCCCGGCCTCGTCACCGCCGTCATGCAGGCCTCCAACAACCCCGTCGTGCTCATGCTGACGCCCAACAACATCTTCGTGCAGGAGATCAAGGTAAGCATCCATCACAAAATGCCGTCTGTCTAGATCGCGTGCTAAACCGTATACGCACACATGCATGTACGACCGGAACACGCCTCGCCTGACCACATCAGAATAATGATCCTGTGGCAAGTGCGCGTTCACTTAAGCCCCGCCGACTAGAAAACCATGCATACATAGGGTACCGGAGGCCCACTTGGGGGGGAAGGGGATAAAAGGTTAGCAGCGCACTTGTAACTCCACTGGTGTTGCAAGTGTCCATGGGCGGCGGCAATTGCTTACCATCAGGTGATCCGCCTGCTCGCCTGCTACCTATCACATAAAAAAAAAAAAAAGAATACGCAGTGCAAACGACTGTAGCTTGAACAGTGATCAGTCACATGATTCCACCAATCTACGAGCGCACAGGTACAATCTTTTTATTTTATTCTTTACAATCTTTGCGTGGTTTGGCGTGAGAGAGCGGGACAATACGCAGTATATTTGTAGGAGTGACACACACGTTCGATCAACGAACTCTTCGCTATTAATGTCAACTATAATCGACCTTTTGTTTTTATTTATTTGGTGATCATCCTCCAATATGTACTTTCAAATTTCCGGGTCGGTTGACTATCTTACATGTTTCACAGGTGGTACCAGCTAAGGCAAAAATCACGGACATGGTGGCCGTCCGCCACTGGTGCGGCGGCGGCGGCGAACAGAAGAGCACGCTGATCCTCCTGTGCGAGGACGGCAGCCTGAGGATGTACGCCGCCAGCGGGGAGCACACCGGCTACTGGCTGGCGCCGGCCATACAGCCCACGCACGCGCCGCGCCGCCGCCCGAGGCTGTTGACGCACCATTCCAAGGGCAAGCAACAGGTGACTCTCCTCTTGGCTTTGTTCTGAAATCAAATATGGAGATATTTATGTAGATGTGAGGTCCATATACGACGAGATTTGTTGCGCTACTTTATATCATGACAGTGAGAGCCGTCGTTGATTGGTCAATCGCGTATGAAATATCCGCTAGATGGCGTACTGAGGTCCATCTACGGTGATTGGTTGTTTTTGATGTGAGATGTCAATATGTCATTAAACAACCAATGGCGTCGAAATTGGACCTCAGTTCTCAAGTACGCCATCTAGCGGATATTTCACACGTGATAGACCTCGTTGGTCAAATTCACTAGCCAATCCTCATCATTACTTACGATCTCCCTCCAAACACATGTATCCTAGTATAATCAAATTAGAACAGTATATATACAACCGTCTTTATCTTTATCAGGCTGCCACAAAATCAAACGCTAATGGAGCGCCACAGTTCCCGATAGACTTCTTCGAGCACTGCGTCGCGATGACCGACATCGAGTTCGGAGGGAACGATCTGCTGCAGGTGTATAACACCGCTCAGATCAAACACAGGCTTAACACTACCGGTATTTACATTTATATATTTAATCTATTATTTAAAAAAAATACTTTTTAAGTTATTATGACACTTTTTTCAACAAATATCATCATATGATTTCTCTTTTAGGATTATACGTCGTGTCGACCAAGATGAGTGGATTCACCATGGATGTTGCTAACTCCGATCCCAACATGGTGATTTGCGGAATAAGAGTGCTTCTCGGAAGTCAAGATGTAGCCCGAACTCCATCCTATGTTGAAGTAAGCATCACTTTTGTTAAAAAACTAATATACATTGCAATCATCGTCTCCCTGCCCTGTTCCTTACTATACAATTTAATTTTGAGTTGTTTCTAATATCTGGCTGTAATTTTCAGGTTTATGGCCGATCAATTCAGACAATCGTAGTCCGTAACCGGTGGTTCGATATACCACTGACACGGGAAGAGTCTTTGCAATCGGACAAGAAGTTAGTCATCAACTTTGGACCTTCGCAAGACCCTGATGGAGTTACAATGGTTGACTCTGTGAAGGTTAGTGAATATACAAATACTTCATTTTGATCTTAAGCTCCAAAATGGATTATTGATAATGATAAATAATATTTTGACCAATGTCTTATTTTAGGTGTACGGTAAAAACAAAGAGCAGTTCGGATGGCCCGAAGAGAACGAGGATCCATCTGCCTGTCCGTCATCCAGTAAAGTGGCTCAAGTAAGTTATAATTAAGTCTTTCCGCATACTATACTATTGGTTTTCTATTTCTTCCGTCGTTTCAAAAGGAAAAAAAAACGTACTTTCTGACACCATCTACGTAAATCTAAAATTCTATCTACGTGACAGAATCGAGTGATTTCATTAATGAAGGACAGTCATAGATATTTAGTATGTAATGGTGGCTATCGTATGTGAAAATTCTGCTAGATGGCGTAGTGAAGAAATGAGGTCCATCTTTACATTGATTGGTTATTTTTGATGTGAGATGTCAACATGTCACAATCCAACCAATGACGTTGAAGTTGGACCTTAGTCTAGCGGTACGCCATCTAGCGGATTTTTCACACGCAATATGTCCTTACTAGCGGCCGCCCGCGACTTCGTCCGCGTGGAAAAGTAACTTTTTACCCCCCTTTCAACCCCTTACAACCCCCTTTTCGCAATAAAAAGTAGCCTATGTCCTTTCTTTATACCAAAGGTCTAGATTATCTGTATACCAAATTTCATTTAAATCCGTTGAGTAGTTTTGGCGTGAAAGAGTAGCAGACAGACAGACAGATAGACAGACAGAGTTACTTTCGCATTTATAATATTAGTATGGATTCCTGATACGTTTCCTTTTAGGAGGCAGAAGGCGGTAGCGGTGCTTGGAAGCCCAGCTCGTTGGAACGCCTGGCGTGCGCAGCGCTAGAAGCGCTGGAGCTCGGCGCGGGGGCCAACGCCACCGCCAACGCGTCCGCGGGCGCCGCGACCATCGACGGCGGAGCGGAGGCCGCCAGGAAGCTGCTCTGCGCGCCCGCCAGCGCACACCTGCATGCGCGGGCGCAGTGCCTGCTGAGAGCTCTGCATCACACACATTACCATCAATACAAGGTGAGGAAAACTATTCAAAAGATGGTTCCACTTTTTGCGAATCTCATGACAGTTCTCATCATTGATTACACTCCTCGTTTTATATATTTTAAATTTTATGCCGATTCTTGAATCAAGCAAGTTAAATAAATGAATGCGACAAAATATCTCATACATTAACCTGACTCCGTACTAAGTAGCTTAAGCACTTGTGTAACAGATATCACACAACAGAATACAATAGACATAGGGTCTGTTTCACAATGTAAAGATAAGCTATGCAACACATATACAATACATTATTTTGAGGATAAAAGTTGCGATTTCTATCTATCAAACTCAACTTACCACATAACCATATCATGGACGTATAACAGTGACATAACGCTATTTGACAGTCGAGAAACGCAACAACAGTGTTTATGGTAGTAATAAGAAGCATATAGATTATGTAGACCTTTTCCGTATGTAGTGGAACAGACCCTTTGACACGATCAGACAGTAGGCTACATACTTTATTACATCTTTCTTCCCCAGGATCAAGCGATACTGAAATACGTGTGCACGTCGTTGAAAGAGCTACGCGATACGCAAGACGCGCGCAACATCGACCCCGAGGCCTACTTCAGGCTGGTTTTGCTGGCTCGAGGAGTCGCCGTGGCGCGCCCGCATCACCTAGTCGCATATACTGCGTCTACTCCACCACGTCCACAAAATGGTTAGTGTCGTAAAACACTGAAGTTCAGAGGCTGTTTGACCGATGTCTTGAGCTTGTTTTTTTTAAGTGTCTGTACAGTTGAAATAAATTATTTTATCTATTGGTTTTGTAAATAAGAAATGAAACTATTAGAATGGCATCTGAAAGCTCACACAACGGGGCGATAATGTCAGTAATAAACTGACGCCATATTTAAATATGAGTAAGTGAGGGTACCGGAGGTACAAACAGGGGGAAAGGGGGTTAAAAGTTTGTCAGCGCACTTGTATCATGGAATCGGAGTTCCCCTCCCTTTCGCTTCGCTTTGGTTTGAATGCGACAGTTATATTCTCATTCGATACGGGAGGACTTCATCTTAAGCCACCAGATATGAATTTTGCATGTAATCAATAATGTTTAAATCATAGGAGACTGGTCAGTCCTGTGGAAGCCGGAGCAGCAACAGGGGCACATGCAACCGCAGCCGCCGCAGGACGAGCGCGAGCCGCACCTGTGCGCGCTGCTGACCGCGGTGCTGTGGCGGCTGGCCGGCTGCCGCAGCGCCGCGGGCCCGCCCGGCATCCTGCAGTACGGGCTCAGACACGCTGACCACACGCTGCACGCGCTGGCTGACACTGTACACGCGTTCCAGCTGCACGCCGATCCGGACTGCGTGAGTATTTGTCTTCAACACGATGACGTAGTGGCTATAGTGTAATGCCCTATCGCTTCAATTAGGGTTTTTGGAAATGCAAAATCCAATAAATGAAGTTACGTTGACGTTAGGTTGGTTAGGTCGAACTTTGACGGAATTGGTTGTTTTGTAAGTAACTTCATAATTATGACAAGATACTTCAAAATGGAACCAATCCACTCATTGTTGGATCTGAGTCCTGACGTCAACGTAACGCCATCTATCGGATTTTACATTTGTAAAAACCCTCATTAAGGAAATGAACTTTACTAAATTGGCTTGGATCTGGATGTGCTTAATAAATGCCCCATTTTGGGGATTACCTTACGATGCACCTCACTTTTATATAACTTCATCTATTAGATGTTTATTTTTACTTAACCGTTATATATATAGTCTTGTAAAGAGTGTAAAACAATTAATTCATTATAGGTGGAATTCGGCAATCAAATCTACCTATCATTGCTGCTGGCGGAGGACCAGAGCATCAGCTTCGGCGCCAAGGCGGCGCTGATGAGAGTGCTGCGGCCGAGAGTGAAGAGGCGTCGCGTGTACATTCCGTCACCACCGAACACGCCAGGTAACAAAAGTTAGTGTTTCCTCTATTTCTGTATATGAATAAGACAGCTAGCTAGGAAGCTATATAGGGTTATTTGAAAACTTGAATCAAAAACCTTCTAGATGCTGAATAAAATGCTGCTGCTGTAGAACGGAAGTTGTTTTTCTTTATTTCAAGTAATTGTGTAAAAGGAAAGGAAAGGCTACGAAGTGGGGGACCACACAAATCATTCATGCAGTCATGTTTGAACTTACTGTATAAAAGACTTAGTTAGGGAAGACACCGATGTTAACGCACTATGGAATGCTGTCGTATCTAATAAAGCATAATCCACTAGATCGCGAACTGTGTGCGAACCTTGGACTACAGTCTAACTTTTGGTTGTTTCGTACGTCAAATTGACGTTTTGAAATACCACTTATAAAAATAACCAGTCACCTTGTAGATGACTTCATCCTAAAAGTACGCCATCTTGCGGATGTTTAATACGCGATGGTCCCATCCCATTACACATTTTCAATGATCAGTATTTTGTAGCCATTTATGATGACTGATGACGATAAACTACCCTATAGTTTATCGTCATCAGTCATCATAAATGGCTACAGAAATAAAACTTATTTATAAAATCATTAGGTGCCGGATCATCAGTAACCACCGCGCAGCCCACGAGCTCGATCACCGAGGCGGTAGTCTCCGAGACGGACCTCAGTACGAACCGCGACGAGCAACAAGAGAACCAGTTCATGGAGGTGGACGACTCGCTTGAGCCGATGGTCCTTCTCGCCCCCGATGGAGGTGAGTATTGTATTGTCTCTCCCACACACGTAACGTAGTGGTTGGTTTCTGTGTTACGCGGAACCACATTGAGGTCACTGTAGAAACGCCGGCATACATATACCGGCGTTTTGTGTCTCTCTATTGTGAGCCTAGATAGACAGCTTAGCGAGTCTTCCGAGTCAGGGAACAAAGAATTTTATTTCTCCTTACGCTATTTATTAAACATATACTTATTTATATAGGATTGGAAGCGTTGCTAGACATCCCGCCGGACGCGGACGACGAGACGATGGTGGAGCTGGCCATAGCCCTGTCGCTGCAGGAGCAGCCGCGCCGCGCCGCGCCCGCGCCCACCGCGCCGCCGCCGCCCGCGCCCGCCTTTGGGGACGCCACGCATTCGCCCAACGGGTGAGTGAATTAGGACTTATTTATTATTTAGGTATCTCACATGACAGTGTATTTGTAGGAAAGTTTAGTCACTATTGCGTTCTTATGCATTTGAAGATATTTCTTGGCTTGACACGCTCCCGCATGTCTAGATCTTTCACTCGAACGTTTTTCGATGAAATCGCTTATTCTGTTGAAATTCTCTCAAGAGGAGTTCGTATTCCTTTTTAAAAAGCTAGCAACGCATCAGTTACAGCTGTTCTCCAGATTTTCATGAGCGGCGATGATTACTTATTAGATGGCCCGCTTACTCGTTAGTCGCCTCTAGTATAAAAAAATGATTTTAGCTCTATCAAATCAGTATATACTCTGGTTTTTAATCATGTGTAGTAAACTGAAAGATGAAAATGACAAGTTTCTATGCATTTTTACATTTTGCATCTGTAAAATTGAGTGATAATGTATGGGGATAACACATAGATATGTGTCAGTTTACTACACATGATTATGAACCAGAGTATAGTTAATGTTTTTCCAGCGATACCTAAGACTTCCATACTGAGCGTCAGCCAGTCGGAAGGTTTCTTTTTATGGTGGTACAGTGTAATGATACCTGATAAGCAAAAGAAGAGCTCATGTTGCAGTTCTAACTTCTAGTTCCATGAACGATACAAATTATGTTGAATACAAACGTGAGTTGTTCGTGTCGGTAAAGGTCGGACGACGAGGGCAGCACGGCGGCGACGGACGGCAGCACGCTGCGCACGTCGCCCGCGGAGGCGCCGGGCTCCGCCGGCTCCGAGAGCAACGACAGCATCGGCGGCGTCTCCGGCCGGAGCAGCGCTTACGGTAACTATGGAACCGTGCACTCAGATTAGTTGCACGCAACGCAAATTGATTAAGGGATTTTAAGTACAGTGTATTGTCAGAAGTTGCGTAACACAATCCACTTCCAAATCACATTATGACTGGCCGCACCGGGACGGGTTAGGTGTAAAATCGTACACGCTTCGCCTCTGGTATAGTGTGCGATTGTGCGTATAAAATACTTACAATCGATTGTAATTAGCTATTATGTACTTTTTTCGTGCTACGCATAAAAGTATAATAAATAAAAGTAAAAAATATATACAAGGAAGAAGTCTAAGTTTTACTTAAATAAAAAAAAAAGAAATACGCGGTTTATTCGCTCCGCCTCGGCACAATGCGGCTGATCGTAATGTGCGCATACCTTTACGATACGTACCTATGTATAATATTAGTGTGAGGGTTACTATTGGTGGTTGGCGGCAAACGGGTGTCACGGGGAAAATTTGATCATTCATTTCCATTTACAAATACACCGTTCTGTCTTGCTGCTGGGATCCCTTTATATTGTGTTTTAATAATAGTGCATTGAATGAGCTTGACTGCTAAACATGCAGTATAGAACTAGAATAAGCTTCGCATGGTGATGAAATATCATTGCTTCTAATAGTAACTATGTACAATTTTGTAGGAGAAATGGTGTCCGCTCCTTCCGCTGGGGCGATGCCCGCTTCCAATGTCATCGTCGCGCCTGTTGCTATCGCAGGCTAGTATATTTCACCAATTTATTACATATTGTTGCACCAACACGCTATTTTTATTTATGTATTCTATTTTGCGTTTTATAGCACAACAATGGTATCAAATGTAGCTTCCAACTTTCTAGAAGCGTATATTGAATCCTGTACTTTAGCTATTTATTGATACGGTCTATTCGTCGAATTGCTTTGCCGCTAATTACGAGTAAGAGAAGCCTGAAGGGCCTGATGCTTGTCGGGATCAACAAAAACCATATTCCAAGGCCATAGTTGTAGTGTCACTATCATTGTCTAGTGTAGTCAATCACTCTATAGCATTAAACGTATTTCATTTATGTTTAAAAATCATATTATCTATGTTCTAAAATCTTTTTTCTTTCGGCTACTTTGTCCCACTGTTGGGCAAAGGACTCCCCTAAAGGTTTCTAAAATAACAGTAGCAATTATTACAGCTGGTCCGTCGACATCATCGTCGCAGCCCGTGGCGTCAACGTCTCGGGCGAGTGAGGCAGAGAACGAAACCCGCAAGCTGCATGCTTTGCGCCTGTCGTTGCTGACAACGGCCTTGGACGCGCTGCCCACGCTCAGGACCTTGCCGGGCGTGCGCGCGATACCATTCGTACAGGTACGTTGTTGTATTATCTTTATTATGATTTGCAGTGTACTAGCAGGGTGTCACATGATCATTATATCCATACTATACTAATATTATAAATGGAAAGTGTGTCTGTCTTTCTGTAGGTTTGTCTTTCTTTCACGGCAAAACGGAGCGACGAATTGCCGTGATTTTTTAAGTGGAAATAGTTGAAGGGATGGAGGGATAGGCTACTTTATGCCCTTTTCTAAACCCCCCATTTTATGGAAGTGGGGGACGCGAGCGAAGGCGTGGGCAAAAGCTAGTCTTTTATGCTTGTGTAACATCAATGTAATACCATGTGACTAGCAAATAAATAGAATAAACATTATGGTTGAGTCAAGAAATCCATGTGAAAGAAAGCGCCATTTAATCTTCTGTTTTATTCCTTGAACAGGTGGTCCTAATGCTAGCGGGCGACCTAGACTCGAGTGTAGAAGGGGACCGCGCCGTACTCGAGCGCCTACTCGAGCTACTCGTAGCTGAACTGGACATCCAGACCGACGACGGCACTCCCGGCGAGGAACGCACCGACCGGAGGGAGCTGCAGCTCGCCATCATGCGACTGGAGCTGCTCGTGTCTGAGCTGGACATGCAGGGCCAGGAGGCGCCGCCTGTGCATGAGAGGACTAATAGGCGCGAGCTGCAGCTGGTCATCATGCGGCTACTCAGTGAGTATTCTTTAGAAGTTAAACTATTTTTAGTTAGTTTTTTTTTGTTGACCACAATCGCACCTGGTGGAAAGGGTCGATGGGGTCTAGGATGTTATGTTTGTTACTTGACGAAAGCATGCACATGACGTTCGGACGTGCGATGCGTAAGTGGACAGATCTTAGGTTATGTTACATGCGGAAAACAATCTACCTACATGCAAGTCGATAAATAAAAACAAAACACGTGTGAGATATCACCCCTAAACATCATCAAATTGCCATAGATTAAATTTTCATTAAACGTAGGTAGTAGTAGACGACACTCATTGTAATGGGGGATATTGCGTCTGATAAATGGCATACTGTAGAACTGAGGTCAATTTACACGGTGATTGGTTATTTTTGATGTGACATGCCAAAATGTCACTAAACAACCAATGACGCTGAAGTTGGACCTCAGTCTAATAATACGCAATCTGGTGAATTTTTCACACGCGCGAAAGTATTAAATTGATTGTCCAAAATATCATTTTTCTTTTAAAAGGTTGACTTGCGCCGCGCGAAAGCTGTAGCGCATAGGATGTTAAATTACAAAATACCCAACAATGTTACCACGTTCCACTCCCCAGGTGTACTAATGGCCCGCTGGAAGACAGCGGCCACAGGCGGACCCGCCACCCGCGCGGAGGTGTCGGGCAGCGCGTGCGCCGCGCACGTGTCGCGGCTGGCGGCGGCCGCGCTGGTCCGCGCCGGGGCGCCGCTGCACTGCTACAGGGTGCTGTCTGCGCTGCTGCCCTACTGGAAGGAGAAGACTTCTAGTAAGTGTTATTAACATTGTGCCTTTCGAATCTCTTTCTCATCATATTTTCTGTAGCTACATGTGTGACACAGTTATTCTTGATTTTTTAAACGTATTCTTATTGCATCAGGCTCCGGAACAACTCCCACTGGCCAACAGTTGTTGAAACCGCAGCCACCTCTGCCATTGCCGGATATGCAGCCATTCTTCGTAAAGGAATATGTGAAGAGTGAGTTATTTTTTATTTAATATCCGATTCCATAAATGCTGCGTGATCGATGTATTACAAGTTAAAAATTGTCTGTCTATTAAAAAATCCTGCAGTATTTTTAGGCAGATAGTTTCTTGGTTGCATAAAGTAATATATTATCAGTGGTCATCCTGGATGCTAATGGTTTCGTTACAATACAATGTTACAAAACTAACTTTTTCTACCTTTAGGTCACGCGCTCGACGTATTTGACAACTACCCTCAACTTCTGATGGAGATGGCCTTACGGCTGCCGTGTCAGATCCACAAACACTGCGACCCGGCGAACTTTGATGCGCGCTGGCGTACACTCCTTTGCGAGTACATGATGAACCAACAAACACCTTTGAGGTAATTATTAGTTTACAATTTCGTTAAATTAGTATTCATTGAGGTGTCTTATATGTGTATGATTATCTTTGTAGGAAGCAAGTTCGCAAGCTATTGCTGCTTTTGTGCGGCACTCGCGAACGGTACCGACAGCTGCGTGATGTCCACGCACTTGACACGCATCTAAACGCGGCGCGGGCGCTCCTAGCCACGGATCCTGCGTATGATAAACTCGTGCAGCTCATGGACCACCTTAAGGTAAGCTGTGAGAATTAACTGGTGACTTTTTTAGATGCTTCATTAAATTATTTGTTCATTTTATCATTTACATAAATGTCATCAAGTTGATATCCAATTGTAGGTCTATAAGCTCTGTTACGATGGCTTGGTTAACGGACAAGGTTAGCAAAGGCTTTAGCACCTAATGGGAGGGTTGTATCGTTTGCCATCGGTTTTTCCAATGTTACTAAAAGTGAGTCACTCGTGGCGACGACTAATGACGATGGCAGCCAACAATCCGTTGATGGCGTGATGTTGGCTTGATGTCCGTTGGCTATTCGTTTCAATGCGAGGGAATAGTTTCGATAGTCAAATCGCACAGCTTTTGGTTCGTTTGCGGCTGTCACCGGCAGTCACGGAACCATAGTTTTAGCAAACTAGCGGCCGGTCGCGGCAAGTCTCGGACTGTCGCAGACGCGCCGGGCGACCGTCAGCGACGCGCTGCCATCGCCGCCGACATGATGAATTTGCGCACCTGTTAGCTTTCATGTCGGCGGCGGTCTCCGACGGTCGCGCGGCGCGCCAGCGACAGTCCACGACAGTTGCGCGGCGCGCCTGCGGCCGTCCTCGACCGGCCACAGTTTACGAAACCCTTGACTCTGCGGCTGCCGGCGACAGCCGCACACCACGGCCGCAAGCGGCGCTCGTGGTGCGATTAGCTTATATAAATACAACTCTTGATCAATGTGCGATTAACTTATAAAAATACAACTGTTGACCGGAATCAGGCATTGTGTCTTGGCTGGGTGTGGTGCATCAATATGCAACTGATTCCCCTATAAAAATGATAAGCTCAAGTTCTTGTTTGTTTAGGCTTGTGCCGAGATAGTGAGCGCGCGCACCGGCAACTGGCAGCACACGTGCGCGGCGGAGCGGCGCGAGGCGCTGGCGTGGCTGGTGACGGTGGCGCGGCGCGTGCACCCGCACGTGGCGCCCACCGTGCTGCAGCTGCTGCAGTGCGCGCTGTGCGCCCCGCCGCACCACCCGCACCAGCAGCACCCGCACCCGCGCCCTGACGCCAAGGTACTGTGTGAGCGCGCACCGGCCACTGGCAGCACACGCGGCGTGGCTGGTGACGGTGGCGCGGCGCGTGCACCCGCACGTGGCGCCCACCGTGCTGCAGCTGCTGCAGTGCGCGCTGTGCGCCCCCGCCGCACCACCCGCACCAGCAGCACCCGCACCCGCGCCCTGACGCCAAGGTACTGTGTGAGCGCGCACCGGCCACTGGCAGCACACGCGGCGTGGCTGGTGACGGTGGCGCGGCGCGTGCACCCGCACGTGGCGCCCACCGTGCTGCAGCTGCTGCAGTGCGCGCTGTGCGCCCCGCCGCACCACCCGCACCAGCAGCACCCGCACCCGCGCCCTGACGCCAAGGTACTGTGTGAGCGCGCACCGGCCACTGGCAGCACACGCGGCGTGGCTGGTGACGGTGGCGCGGCGCGTGCACCCGCACGTGGCGCCCACCGTGCTGCAGCTGCTGCAGTGCGCGCTGTGCGCCCCGCCGCACCACCCGCACCAGCAGCACCCGCACCCGCGCCCTGACGCCAAGGTACTGTGTGAGCGCGCACCGGCCACTGGCAGCACACGCGGCGTGGCTGGTGACGGTGGCGCGGCGCGTGCACCCGCACGTGGCGCCCACCGTGCTGCAGCTGCTGCAGTGCGCGCTGTGCGCCCCGCCGCACCACCCGCACCAGCAGCACCCGCACCCGCGCCCTGACGCCAAGGTACTGTGTGAGCGCGCACCGGCCACTGGCAGCACACGCGGCGTGGCTGGTGACGGTGGCGCGGCGCGTGCACCCGCACGTGGCGCCCACCGTGCTGCAGCTGCTGCAGTGCGCGCTGTGCGCCCCGCCGCACCACCCGCACCAGCAGCACCCGCACCCGCGCCCTGACGCCAAGGTACTGTGTGAGCGCGCACCGGCCACTGGCAGCACACGCGGCGTGGGCTGGTGACGGTGGCGCGGCGCGTGCACCCGCACGTGGCGCCCACCGTGCTGCAGCTGCTGCAGTGCGCGCTGTGCGCCCCGCCGCACCACCCGCACCAGCAGCACCCGCACCCGCGCCCTGACGCCAAGGTACTGTGTGAGCGCGCACCGGCCACTGGCAGCACACGCGGCGTGGCTGGTGACGGTGGCGCGGCGCGTGCACCCGCACGTGGCGCCCACCGTGCTGCAGCTGCTGCAGTGCGCGCTGTGCGCCCCGCCGCACCACCCGCACCAGCAGCACCCGCACCCGCGCCCTGACGCCAAGGTACTGTGTGAGCGCGCACCGGCCACTGGCAGCACACGCGGCGTGGCTGGTGACGGTGGCGCGGCGCGTGCACCCGCACGTGGCGCCCACCGTGCTGCAGCTGCTGCAGTGCGCGCTGTGCGCCCCGCCGCACCACCCGCACCAGCAGCACCCGCACCCGCGCCCTGACGCCAAGGTACTGTGTGAGCGCGCACCGGCCACTGGCAGCACACGCGGCGTGGCTGGTGACGGTGGCGCGGCGCGTGCACCCGCACGTGGCGCCCACCGTGCTGCAGCTGCTGCAGTGCGCGCTGTGCGCCCCGCCGCACCACCCGCACCAGCAGCACCCGCACCCGCGCCCTGACGCCAAGGTACTGTGTGAGCGCGCACCGGCCACTGGCAGCACACGCGGCGTGGCTGGTGACGGTGGCGCGGCGCGTGCACCCGCACGTGGCGCCCACCGTGCTGCAGCTGCTGCAGTGCGCGCTGTGCGCCCCGCCGCACCACCCGCACCAGCAGCACCCGCACCCGCGCCCTGACGCCAAGGTACTGTGTGAGCGCGCACCGGCCACTGGCAGCACACGCGGCGTGGCTGGTGACGGTGGCGCGGCGCGTGCACCCGCACGTGGCGCCCACCGTGCTGCAGCTGCTGCAGTGCGCGCTGTGCGCCCCGCCGCACCACCCGCACCAGCAGCACCCGCACCCGCGCCCTGACGCCAAGGTACTGTGTGAGCGCGCACCGGCCACTGGCAGCACACGCGGCGTGGCTGGTGACGGTGGCGCGGCGCGTGCACCCGCACGTGGCGCCCACCGTGCTGCAGCTGCTGCAGTGCGCGCTGTGCGCCCCGCCGCACCACCCGCACCAGCAGCACCCGCACCCGCGCCCTGACGCCAAGGTACTGTGTGGCTCTTAGTCATAATCAGACGTCAGGTCCAACAACGAGCGTCCAACGATCACACACACCGTGCCATGAATGGCACGAGAAGCAGCCCGGATAAAGGATTTACCCTGCACGCCCGAACCGCACGCAAGTGCGAAGAACAACGGTATCGGTACCAAAAACGAGTGCAAGTGTTCCATTTTGACTTAACTTGTCATAATTATGTATTGTATATCTTGTCATAAATAAACTTATATTTACAGGCACAAGCTGAGTGGCCGGAACGCGAACGTAGCGCCGACAGCGACGCCTACGTGTCCGACGGCTCCAAGTTCCAGGAACAAAGAGTCCCAGCTTTGGTGCAGCAAATACTCAAACAGGTCCGTTTACTATAGGTTTTAACTACCAAAGCTCCTCCATTTTGATGCTCGACGCGCACTCACTAAATCGCTCCGAGCCTATTTCGGGAGTTCTCAGCTAATTCTATTTATAGAACTATGGAATTTCTGTACATTTTAATTTTGTATTCTGCAGGTATCTCAAGATGAGTTGAGAATGTTTGTCAAAGCATTCTTGTTGGAGACCAACTCGACCGCTGTACGCTGGCAAGCACATGCCTTATTGCTGGCCATTTACAAGTAAGAATAACTTCTCTAATTTTCACTAGTAAAGGTTGTTGTATGTCAAAGAGAATCTAACCAATGTTATCAACAAGTTTTCATTAGTAACCTTCTAGTTCAACAAATTAGGTACATAGTTATTTAATCGTTTTATATTGTTTGGCAGCAACTCATCGCAGCCAGAACAAGCGTCGCTAGTATCACTACTGTGGGGAATTTGGCCGACTCTGCCTCAGTACGGGCGAAAAGCGGCCCAGTTCGTCGACCTCTTGGGCTACTTCACGCTGAAGACGCCGAACATTGACACCGAGGTAAGTAGACGATTTATGAACTGATACTGGAGTCAGCACTCGGCCTCAAGGCAAGCTGACTGACCTGAAATAAGTCAGTTCCTAACGGATGGATTCTGGACAAGAATACGAAAAATTACGACAACGCATCCACACGAAGTCCTAAAGCCTAAAGACCTAAACTTTTCGGGGGTAAGAGGCGGAAACTGTAAACAGTAATAACCCAGTTTGGTTTTGTTAGTTAGAGCTCTGACAATATGGAAGTGGTCCTCATTGTAAATAGATAGATATACTTTATTGCACAAATAAATGTAAATGAATTTCTACAGAAATATGTGGGCAGCGCCGTAGAGCTACTCCGCAACCAGAACCTGCTCCTGTCGTCGCACGGCAACGCGGCGCTGTACGCCGCGCTGGGCGCGTACGTCGAGCTCGACGGCTACTACCTCGAGTCCGAGCCCTGCCTCGTCTGCAACAACCCGGAGGTTGCCATGGCCACCATCAAACTGCCCACTATTAAGGTTGGTGACCCCTGTATGCGACTATAACGATACTTTGTATTTTCCTTTGCATTGTTTTCTAGAAGCCTCGAATTCACGAAGAAGTTATAAGTGTAAACGTGCTTTTGATGTAAATGGCATGGTATTTAATAGGCCTAGATTTTTAACAAAATAAAAGTTTGATCTTGAGTCTTGCATGTGTCGATAAATTACGTAACTTTCTTGGTAGACATGCGTTGATATTTTACTTTATTAACGCTTTCTTTTATTTATTAATCGTGTTTTTAATTTGGAAGTAGATTGTTGTCAGTTGATTTTTGCAGACTCTGAAACAAAAAATATACATGCAACATTTTACTAGGGCTCAGTGAGTCAGCGAGTCCATTGGCCGAATTATAATAATACACGGACTTGCTATTTGTATATAACACTAATAAAATAATACTTGTTCTAATCAATTTCAATTACACAATGCAAATGCGAAATGAAAAAAAAATACGAGGAGTGACGTTGCAATTTTGACCCATAATGCTATCAAATAAGAGCTAACTGGTACAACGGCTCGCAGATCGACTCGAAGTTCACGACGACGACGCAGATCGTGAAGCTGGTGAACAGCCACATGATCAGCCGCATCAGCCTGCGCATCGGCGACATCAAGCGCAGCAAGATGGTGCGCACGATCAACTTCTACTACAACAACCGCACCGTGCAGGCTGTGCAGGAGCTCAAGAACAAGCCGGGTACTTATTTTTCATTTTTATACATATAGGTCACACTCGAGTAGACAGATCACCTAATGGTAAACAACACTAGTGAAGTCACTAGTGCATTGCCAACTTTTAAACATTACCCTGACATACTCGGCAAAACAGCGTCAGAAGATGCGTCGTACCTGTGTTCTGTGAGACAGTATCACAAGTCTCACTTCGATTAGGCCAGAGAGCATTCATGCCAAAACATGGATTTCCTACAGTCATAAAATTGTTGTCAAGATCTTTATTACAATGGCCCCTAATAGACAATCATTTACTGTCTCTACTTCTCTTATGTAAATAACGAGTGATTGGCCAGTTTTCTTGTAATAGAAAATTATAAACTTTTTTTTTTTCATAGGAATGTGGCACAAAGCAAAACGCGTCCAACTGCAGTCTGGTCAATCAGAAGTTCGCGTCGACTTCCCATTGCCGATCGTTGCTTGCAACCTCATGATGGAATACGCTGACTTCTATGAGAACCAACAGGCTACTGGTAAGAATCATAAAACCATGCTTACTTAATTAAACCGTGAGTGCTTTTAATGACACAGTTTTTGTCTTGTGGCAGGTGAATCTCTGCAATGCCCCCGATGCTCGCAATCGGTGCCTGCCAACCCTGGAGTGTGTGCGAATTGTGGCGAAAACGTTTTCCAATGCCACAAGTGCCGGTAAGTTTTCAATGAAAACTGAATAGGTACTTTTCATATCCGATCAATTTATATCGGTAGTTGAAGGATAAAATACAATATTCTGTTCTTCTAGTGCTATAAACTACGATGAGAAGGATCCATTCCTGTGCCACGCCTGTGGATTCTGCAAATACGCCAAGTTCGACTACACGCTGACGGCGCGCCCGTGCTGCGCCGTCGACACTATCGAGAACGACGAGGAGCGCAAGAAGATGGTGCAGACTATTGGCGCGCTGCTGGATAAAGCCGACCGCGTGTATAGGCAGTTGGTCGCCAACAAGCCAGTGCTTGAGGTAAGACATTCTGTTAGAGAAGTTTACGTACATATTGAATCTACAGGTCGAATGCGGGTTTGGCTTAAAAATCACGTGCAAATGTATTGCAAAACACGAGCGGGCTCTCTATGTCAGGGCTATTATTTTAGTCTATGATGTATTCGGAGTTTTCGTCTGTAAATCGTTCTGTATTATTTATCAAAGAAATCCAGAGGCACATGCTCGGATTTAAACCACGACCCCCCGCATGGATGACGTGTTCTTGTCCAGTTAACTACTATATCTCATCGCAATATATTCCTTAATGGTATAACAAAACGAAGTATCCATAAGCGAGCTTGCAGACGAGCGATTGCCGTTAGCGACTGTAAGCTATCGACGTCAGCTGTGAGTCGGCGACAGTGCCTTGCCGTAACTCACTCACTCGTCACTCGTCTGTAATCTGTCTAAACTGGATACTTAAACCTCTTATTTGTTCTAGTCGTTGCTACACAAGATAAGTGAGCACCGTCTCGAAGGGCGCGCAGGCGACGAGAACAGCAACGCAAGCAACACGTCGTTCAGCGGCGCGCAGATCAACCGCGTCATACAGACGCTCGCGCACAAGTACTGCGTCGACAGCAAGGGACACTTTGAGGACTTGTCCAAGATCATACAGAAGGTTCTCGCTTGCAGGTCAGTGTTGAATACGTCAATTTTAGTTGTATACTACGATATCATATGTTTTTTTTTGTGTTTCTATATCATATTGGAAGGGTTCTTCTATACTACCAGATAATCGACCGACCACTTTTATGAATATTAATTATGCTATTTATATAAGTATATTTTAAGTAAAGAGCAATCGACAGTCGATTTATCTGTGCACCAGAAACTATCGTCCTTTCTACCATCGATCGATGACTGATCTGCTACCACCTTAAAAACAGACACTCTCCGCCTAAAAATAAGTTATATACCAACTAGCGGCCGCCCGCGACTTCGTCCGCGTGGAAAAGTAACTTTTTACCCCCCTTTCAACCCCTTACAACCCCCTTTTCGCAATAAAAGTAGCCTATGTTTTTCTCAGGGTCTAGATTATCTGTATACCAAATTTCAATTAAATCCGTTGAGTAGTTTTGGCGTGAAAGAGTAACAGACAGACAGACAGACAGACAGACAGACAGAGTTACTTTCGCATTTATAATATTAGTATTAGTATGGATATATCTTACAGGAAGGAACTAGTGTCGTTCGATAGATCACAGAGTGAACAGTTGAAGGGTGACACTCTGCCGGTGTATGCTGGTCTATTGCAGAACTATGACGGTGATCTTACTAAGGGTGAGTATAATACTTATCTCTAGGTATATGTTTGCTGTCAGATCTTGACTGCACTAAAATGTTATTTCTTTTAAATTAAAAATGGTGCTTGATTATCGTTTTCATTTATTAAGGAGCTGTTTATAAATATGTTCTTGACCCCCCTTCCCCCCCTCCGCCCAGGTGTTATATGGGGAGGGTTTGTAATTACCCCCCCCCCCCCTCTCTTAAAACCACATTATTTTTTTGTACCTACGAAGTAGATATGATACAAGATTCTAACTCTTTAAGACCTCGCTCCCCTATGGTGCTATATTTTTTCGGATCCCCCCTTTTGGACCTTTCTTTTGATTAATGGACGGCCCCTAATATTAATTGAAAAATATGTTTTCTCCCCCCTTTACACCTCACGTGATTATGTTGATGATATCATGATGATGTGTTTCTGGCGCAGAGTCCGGCAGCGGGTGCTACGGCTGCTCGCTGGCGTGCGCGGAGCAGTGCCTGACGCTGCTGCGCGCGCTGGCGTCGCAGCCCGAGCACCGCGCGCGCCTGTGCCGCTTCGGCCTCGTGCAGGAGCTGGTGCAGCACAACCTGCACCGCGGGACGCCTCAGGTATGGAAGCTGTAATGATGACAGCTTTCATGGTTAAATTTTTTTGTAATGTGATAGGTAGCAAACGAGTAGGCGGATCACCCGATGGCAAGCAATCGCCGCCGCGATTGTTTTATTTACATTTGCTCTAGTATATAATACGTCAAGAAGGTCATGACAACGGATTTTTGAGGAACTAACGAAGCTCTCATGTTTTATAACTAACCACCATACCATAATTTCCATACTCCATAGAATATCACAACACAATTGCGCCATTATTTCATTACTTTCTTGATGCATTTTAGATTCTTTTACTAAAAAAACCACAGCTTTTCCCTTATTGCAAAACGGAGACAAAATAGAAAAATAATGCTTTCATAAAACTAAAAAATTAAAGTTTCAGCATCAGTTTTAAATCTAAACTAACTTCAAGACCTCTCTGATCTCGCAGATGTTCATTGGCGGCGGTGATTACTTATCAGTAGATAACACGTTTGCTCTTTACACGCCTCTAATAAAAAAATCCACGTTTTTTAATGTGTATTGGTGCTTTATTCCCTCGTAGGTATATTGTTATTCCCTTGTTGTCGCCCTTCCTCCTTTCAGCAAAAATAGTCGACAAAATAAGTGTTTTCCTCTCGGAATTATTAAAAGTAAGCAAAACTAAAACCTATCGATGCTTACGCAATACTTGAACTATATGTCAAGGTGACAGCCATGATAGTTTCCCCTTGGGATCACAAAAAAAAGTGAATTAAACTATTGATAAATGTGTGTTCCAGTGCCAAGAGGAGGTCCGCGCGCTCATCTGCCTGGTGACGCGCGACAACCTGCCGGCCACCGAGCAGCTGTGCAGCCTGCTCACGCAGCGCATCACGCTCTCGCTGATGGGGCACGCCGCCTCGCAGGACCACAACAACTCTGTAAGTAACGTAAGTCAACTGGTTAACTTGGTCGACTGCTAGTTAGATCGAAGTTATCCTATCTAACTGCCGCACTTAGAGACTTTAATGAAACCTTAATAGTCATCATCATAATCAGCAACCCATACTCGTCCACTGCTGGACATAGGTCTCCCCTAATGCACGCAACTGCTCCCGATTTTCGGCGTTCTCATCCAGCCCACACCAGCCAGCCTTCGAATGTCATCATCCCATCTTGTCGTAGGGCGTCAACACTACGCTTACCGAGTCAAGTTAATCGAGTCGAGTTAATAGTCACTTAAGTAAAAATAATCACTTTTATTTTAATAGATTCATAAAGACTACCCATAATTAAGATTCTGAGCATTGACGTCTCTGAGTGCGGCAGCTAGTGTCTCCAATGGGAGCTATCGCGTGTGAAAAATCTGCTAGATGGCGTACTGTAAAACTGAGGTCCATCTACACGGTGATTGGTTATTTTTGATGTGAGATGGCGTAATGTCACTAAACAACCAATGACGATGAAGTTGGACCACAGTACGCCATTTGGCTGATTTTTCAGACGCGATAGGCCCCCATTACACACGGTATTTTTCTATATAATGTTGTTTGTTTTGTTTAGGTACGCCCTCTGGTGTTACTATTGGGATCGTTAGTCAAAGTTCAAGATTCCATCGAATGTTGGGAGGCGAGACTTCGCTGCATTGTCAAGCTATGGGTGTGGTGAGTGACGGTTAATTTCTTTTTTGTTTTTCATAGAAACAGAGTACCGAGATATAATAAAATTGGTTTATGCTTTAGGTGTTGTCCACATCTTACTGAAGTGGCGGGTATCGCTCCGGCAGCCAACGCGATCCTGAAGGCCGATGTACTAGCGGGCCTGCCTGGCATCAACACCTCATCACCTAACTGTAAGTTATGTATGTGAAAACATCAATAGTGAAGTGTCTACCGGATGTATCTG
Organism: Cnaphalocrocis medinalis; assembly: GCA_014851415.1. Lineage (NCBI taxonomy): Eukaryota > Metazoa > Arthropoda > Insecta > Lepidoptera > Crambidae > Cnaphalocrocis > Cnaphalocrocis medinalis. Next base: position 14,617,836 of record CM026276.1, read on the forward strand.
TGAACTTTAACATCCCTTTACCTTTACCACGTGTTCTATCAACCATTCTAAACAACTTTCGTTGTGTGACTTTTAGAAATTCACATTAAAAATTCAACTTTTCATACAAAGTGGGTCTCGTGACAAGATCGTTTTATATGGGAATTTGAAAAGTTTTTCGATGAATTTTGTAAAGTCGTTGAACAAATGTGTTTCAAAATGGTTGGTAGAACACGTGGTTAAAGGGATGTAAATACTCACAGATACTTGCTTCCTGTATATTGTTATTTTTGTACAGTATGTTTGCTCACCATTGGACTATCCACCAGCTCACCAGTTCGCGCTGCAGCAAGTGGCGCTGCCGTGCATGCGGTACATGCAGCAGCTGATGGCGCCGGCGCCGGCCACGCCCGCTGCAAGTGCTCCTGAAACTGAACAGGCGAAAGAACCTAAGGTAAATAGTCTTTTTGTGCACGTAGACTTACTTAACTAACACGCAGTGGGCACCCCAGTGGTTTTTTTTTAAGTTTAGAGGGCAGAAGAACAGCGTTTTATATTTTTCCACCTCGTATAGCTTTCACGTGAATAGAATCATGGACATAACCTACCACGTTCCTATGTTCCTTCCCGCCTTATTGTCATACGGACACGAACATGTCATTTCTTGTCCGCTTTCGGTCGCGCCCTCATTTATTGATATTTCTGCTGATTCATATTTTTATTATTAGGAGGGAGCAACAACAACACCGTCCCCCTCGGGCTCTAACACGGCGCTGACGGCGGGCAACGTGGTGGTGGACCTGGCGGCGTGGCTGGCGGGGCGCGTGCCGCACCAGTACTGGCGGCGGCTCAGCGCGCCCGCGCCGTCCGCGCCCGCCCGCCCCGTCCGCGCCGTCCGCGCCCGCGCTGCCGCCGCGCGACACGCACCTCGCGCACAAGTACCTCGCCAAGTGGAGGGAGAGGGTGAGTCACATACATATAGCCTTCACCTTGCCTCATTTGTGGGACAAGATGGTGTGTGGGGTTTTAATCCTAACCAAAACCCCTGAGGTGTCCATCTCAGCGCAATCGCGGTCGGATACCCCACAGCCGGGACTGGACCGTACCGCTAATCGCGCTCGCTACTATAAGCCAAATTGTTTGGCGCAATGCAGCCCTTCCATTAGCACGACCTACCTAGGACATACAAACCTTAACTCCTAGCTCAAAGTATAGAGCCGATCGCCTTTAGTCATCTTGATTGTCCCGGTTGCGTGTTATTCTGGCGCTGCAGAGCCAGTGGTCCGCTTTCATACTTCAATTCCTTCATGTAGTCATAGGATAGGATGAATATAGGTATATCGCGTACTCTATGCACACATATGCGTATAGTGATCTCGGCGTGGTGCGGCGTGAGAAAGAGTAACGTATGCGGGAGAGACACGACGCGATATGGCAGTATATCGCATCATATCTCTTCCATATACCACGTAGGTTAATGATCTTTGCCAATCTCCATTGATTGGTCAGCTTGATGCTTATGTCTATTTCCTGCAGACGCTGCTGTCTCACGGCATGCGTCCCTTAGCACTGGAAGATGGCGGCTGGCTGCGGCCTGTGATGTTCGACCCGAGCTCGCGCATTGCGCGGGACACCGCCTGCCAAATGGTGAAGTCGCTCTGTGATTCCTATGAGCGGACCAAAGCGGTGAGTCTGCTATAATTATCTACTTCTCTGTCTTGAGAATGCTGTCCTTTACCATATCTGATTGCTCGGTGGCGTATTTAGTAATGATTCAGCCTCATACGTATATTTAATTTATAATTCCTCCATTATATACTCAATGCTAGTGCTTAAGCTATTTAGTACAATCAGGGCAATCTTTAAATGTATACAATATGAATAGATACCGAAATCCAATTTTAATAAAAACAAAAATGCATTTCCCTTCAGGTACTGATACTTCTTACTAGCTTCCTACCTGAAGTTGGTACTGCGGGAGAAGCTAGCGAGCAATTCTTGCAACTATATCAAAGTGAGTAATATTAATAATTATTTTCTAACATTGAATGTCGTTGACTTAAAAGTAGATACGATAACACTACAATCATTCCATCCTAGGCTTAGCTTCGGAAGCTCCGTGGAAACAGTTCCTGGCACTGCGTGGTGTGCTGCAGCAGATCGCTGATCTGATGACCAAGGAGATTGAACAGCTCCATCGTCTTGAGGAAACTACTCTCACTTCAGATCTTGCACAAGGTAAGATTAGTATTCGGTTTTATCTGTACACGTAATAATTGGTTCGGGATGATAAACCCCCAAGTAAACCTATCTTCCTCCTCTTTATCTCTTTTCTTCTCCCTCTCATTTCTGTTTCTCCTCTTACTCTACTTCTTCTCTCTTTTTCCTCTCCAATCTCTAAGTATACGATACAAATACTCTATTAGGGAGCACCCTGAAGTTGCTTAACGTGTGTTGAATGTGAGACTTCTGCTCCTGACAAGCCCGGTGAATCTGTATAAAACTATACCGTTCACACGTAGATTGACATAATGGAGCGACCGCGACCGACAAAAAGACAATCTATACTCTGATTTTAATCATGTGGAGTAAACTGACAGATGTCAATGTGTCATCCCCATACATTATCAGTCAATTTGACAGATGCAAAATGTCAAAACTGTCAGTTTACTCGTTTACTGTAGGTTCTGATTATTTTAGATAAATACAGTTTTGTTTTTCTTTATAGGCTACGCTCTGAAGCGCCTGACGGAACTTCTAGCGATGTTCTTAGAAGAGCCCGGCGCGCGGCGCACGTACAAGGGCCGGCTGGTGGGCGCCGTGCTGGGCGGCTACCTGTCGCTGCGGCGGCTCGTGGTGCAGCGCACAAGGCTCACCGACGACACGCAGGAGAAGCTGCTCGAACTGCTGGAGGAGATGACCACTGGTAAGTTGAAAACCAGCGCTGCAGTGGCTTCAATGAAGCAGCTGTAGCGTATGCTGAGACTTTGGACCTTATTGACCACCTTATCTAATTGTCGACTTGTGTTAATGTTTATGTATGTATCTAAATGTTCTTTTCTGTTTTTTTCGTTATGTGTACTTATATTCGTATAGTTGTATTGTATCTACATATTTTTGTCTTTGGTCAATAAATGTTATACTTACTTACTTAACTTCAATATAGCTTGATACGCAAGATAGTAGGACGGAGTCATACATTAGAGAGACATTAGATTTTGGGAAATGTACCTATAGAATTTTACGTTTCTTGTCAATCAATTTTACTTCCAGCTAAAACAGCCTGGTGCGAGATGTATATAAATATACTATGAGAGATCAAAATATCCATATATCAACCTGTTTCTTTTACGTTTAGGAACTGAAGCGGAGACGGCGGAATTCATGTCTGTATGCATCGAAACGGTTCAGAAGTACCCTCTACACGATTACCGCACACCGGTGTTTATTTTCGAGCGGCTCTGCTCCATCATCTATCCGGAAGAGAACGATGTCGGGGAGTTCTTCCTAACCCTCGAGAAGGATCCGCAGCAAGAGGACTTCCTGCAGGTATGTCAACTGTCAAATAATCAAACACTGTAGGTTTGAGAAGACTAGTAGTCAGACGAGACCTCGAGCGCTTCGGTGTCCTTGTATGCGGAAACTCAAGGTTGCCAAAAGTGTGTCAAGTATTTTGTATGCGTCTGCAGAGACATTCCTATGCGGGATGTCCGCTAGGACTCAAAAATGTGTGTCATAACTGGTCGGCCTAACTAGTTCTTGGTAATCCTTACATTTCGTATATGTTTTTTTTAATTGATTAAGCAAACTCATGTTATCAAACAAAATAAACATTGGTCTTTCTCTCCTTAGGGTCGAATGTTGGGTAACCCATATTCGTCTCTGGAACCAGGCATGGGTCCGCTGATGCGCGACGTCAAGAACAAGATCTGCACGGATTGCGAGCTCGTAGCGTTGCTCGAGGATGACAATGGAATGGAGCTGCTAGTCTGCAACAAGATCATGTCCCTCGACTTGCCCGTCAAAGAAGTCTACAAGAAGGTAACTAAAAATTAATCCTAGATCGAGCTGCCAGTGTATAGTTGTAAAAAGCGTTTCTCTTTTTTAGACATTTTGGTTAGCTACATATAGTTACCTAATTCTTGGATATTTTAGGTTTGGTGTACATCTGGTGAGGGCGTAGATGCGATGCGCGTCGTGTACCGTATGCGCGGTCTGCTTGGAGATGCGACCGAGGAATTCGTGGAGACATTGAGTCAGACGAACGCCGAGGCTGTTGACGATGAACAAGTTTATCGCATGGCGAACGTGCTAGCTGATTGTGGTGAGTATTCTGATTGTTTTACAAAAAACTGGCCTGGGTTGGGTTTGGGTTGGTTTTAGAATAAAAAGACGATAGGCCAAAAAAGTAGTTTGTCTTGCAATTTGCAATTTCAATTGCAATATCTAAATCTGTCAGAATAGTATGTGGTAAAGTCAGCTTATAGCCGCGTTTTAGTCTATATAGTTCTCTTTTCTTTTGCACTACCAGCTGTTCTATATATCGAGTTATCATGTCTGGAGACATATGAATGGTATACTCAAAGTAAGGAAACATTGACGTCAGTACTTTTGATAGACGCTCTGTGATGTCGAAAATGTATGTGAAGGATGTATTGACAAACAAACTGACATGATTGGCATAAGTTTAGATCAGAGTCTAGTTAGGACCTGGAAATAGAGTGAAAACTTCTATCTACCGTCGTTCAGTCGATGTAACTTCGTTAATTCAGTCTTGCCTCTCTTACTTTACATTAGCGGAATCACCGCGCATCGAGCGCGCGGGTCCAAGTCCATGAGAGTCTAGGTCTGCGCGAACCATAATGTCATGTTGTGTTGTATCTGTGCAGGCGGCCTGGAAGTGATGCTGCAGCGGCTGGCGGCCATCCAGCGCGTGGGCGCGGCGCGCGCGCTGTGCTCGACGCTGCTGCGGCTGCTGTCGCTGTGCGCGCGCGTGCGGCGCTGCGTGCGCGTGCTGACGCGCGCCGACACGCGCGCGCTGCCCGTGCTGCTGCACGCGCTGCACCTCGCCGCCGACGAGGAGCGCGACATGCCGCGCGCGCACCTCGTCTACCAGCTGCTCGAGGTAACCCATGGCCTCCACCTCGTCACATGTGTCACTGTCGCTGTGCGCGCGCGTGCGGCGCTGCGTGCGCGTGCTGACGCGCGCCGACACGCGCGCGCTGCCCGTGCTGCTGCACGCGCTGCACCTCGCCGCCGACGAGGAGCGCGACATGCCGCGCGCGCACCTCGTCTACCAGCTGCTCGAGGTAACCCATGGCCTCCACCTCGTCACATGTGTCACTGTCGCTGTGCGCGCGCGTGCGGCGCTGCGTGCGCGTGCTGACGCGCGCCGACACGCGCGCGCTGCCCGTGCTGCTGCACGCGCTGCACCTCGCCGCCGACGAGGAGCGCGACATGCCGCGCGCGCACCTCGTCTACCAGCTGCTCGAGGTAACCCATGGCCTCCACCTCGTCACATGTGTCACTGTCGCTGTGCGCGCGCGTGCGGCGCTGCGTGCGCGTGCTGACGCGCGCCGACACGCGCGCGCTGCCCGTGCTGCTGCACGCGCTGCACCTCGCCGCCGACGAGGAGCGCGACATGCCGCGCGCGCACCTCGTCTACCAGCTGCTCGAGGTAACCCATGGCCTCCACCTCGTCACATGTGTCACTGTCGCTGTGCGCGCGCGTGCGGCGCTGCGTGCGCGTGCTGACGCGCGCCGACACGCGCGCGCTGCCCGTGCTGCTGCACGCGCTGCACCTCGCCGCCGACGAGGAGCGCGACATGCCGCGCGCGCACCTCGTCTACCAGCTGCTCGAGGTAACCCATGGCCTCCACCTCGTCACATGTGTCACTGTCGCTGTGCGCGCGCGTGCGGCGCTGCGTGCGCGTGCTGACGCGCGCCGACACGCGCGCGCTGCCCGTGCTGCTGCACGCGCTGCACCTCGCCGCCGACGAGGAGCGCGACATGCCGCGCGCGCACCTCGTCTACCAGCTGCTCGAGGTAACCCATGGCCTCCACCTCGTCACATGTGTCACTGTCGCTGTGCGCGCGCGTGCGGCGCTGCGTGCGCGTGCTGACGCGCGCCGACACGCGCGCGCTGCCCGTGCTGCTGCACGCGCTGCACCTCGCCGCCGACGAGGAGCGCGACATGCCGCGCGCGCACCTCGTCTACCAGCTGCTCGAGGTAACCCATGGCCTCCACCTCGTCACATGTGTCACTGTCGCTGTGCGCGCGCGTGCGGCGCTGCGTGCGCGTGCTGACGCGCGCCGACACGCGCGCGCTGCCCGTGCTGCTGCACGCGCTGCACCTCGCCGCCGACGAGGAGCGCGACATGCCGCGCGCGCACCTCGTCTACCAGCTGCTCGAGGTAACCCATGGCCTCCACCTCGTCACATGTGTCACTGTCGCTGTGCGCGCGCGTGCGGCGCTGCGTGCGCGTGCTGACGCGCGCCGACACGCGCGCGCTGCCCGTGCTGCTGCACGCGCTGCACCTCGCCGCCGACGAGGAGCGCGACATGCCGCGCGCGCACCTCGTCTACCAGCTGCTCGAGGTAACCCATGGCCTCCACCTCGTCACATGTGCCTCTGTTTAAGTAGAGGCTTCCGGTTAGGTTTCCGCCCCAGGCGATCGACACCCACGCTACGTGACTAGTGCGAACGTGGGCTCTCCTCTTGCTTATCATCAGGCTGAGGTGAGCTAATATAAAAAAAAAGTTGCTCAATTTGCCGCCCCCCTGGACGTTGCGCCCGCGTGCATCGCGGCCCTGTTTGGCACGTGTGGGGGACGAGGTGGTGTGTGGAACTCTTGACCCTGGGATGTCCATCTTAGCGCCCACCACTAAGATACCCAACATCCGGGATTAGACTCCAACGATAATCGCACTCGCTGAAATAAACTGAGCATCCTGCCTCAACACCTAACGCCTCCTCACTAAGACACTGATCAAACCATGATGTTTGATATTCAATACAGTTATTTATATTTAAATCAACTCTATCACGTCGATATTACAATGGTAAGATAAGAATAACAAAATATTTACTGACGCATTATGTTTTGTTGCAGATAATGGAACGAATTCTGTCAGTAGCTGCAAGCGAAAGCCTGGAATCGTTCCTCCAATTCTCACTTACATTCGGTGGTCCGGAGTATGTACAGGCTCTCCTAAACTGCACTGAATGTCCAGGTAATATAATCTGAATTGTAGTACACAAAAAGTTAGGCTTATTCCTATTGTCCACCCTTTGTCGGGGTGGACAACGGTAATTGAAAAAAAAACATTTCTTTCTTTGTGCACCCCTGCTGGACAACGCCAGGTGCTTGAGCTTATCGAATTTGCTGATCGTTTCAGTTTTCTAATAATATTCTCATTGTCATAGGCATCCGAAGCAACTCAGTAGCACTAGGACACCTAACTCGCGTGCTGGCGGCGTTAGTGTACGGCAATGACCTAAAGATGGCGATGCTGGTGGACCACTTCAAGCCGGTGCTGGACTTCGACCGGCTGGACTCGGAGCAGTGGACCGAGGAGGAGTTCCGCATGGAGCTGTTCTGTGTTCTCTGCGCCAACATTGAGAGGAACTCCATCGGTGGCACGCTGAAGGATTACTTGATATCTTTGGGTGTGGTCCGGGACGCTTTGGAGTATATCGTGGTAAGTAATTATTGTTTATTTGTATATACGTACAGCCACAACTTAAAGTAACTATCTTTTTTTTTTCAATCGACTCTCATCTTACTGTCATACACTGTTGAATATCTATTGAGGAAATTTGACAGGTTGTGGTAAGCTGATGTGTGGCTGACTGTACAACAGTCAAAAAGTCGGTTGAATGGTTGGTTGGTACCACCATGGGCTTTGAAATTCAGACAAGAGTATGCACAGAGGTTATGATACATTTTGTCTTCTCACTGTTTCTGTTTACCTACCGCTTTAAATGATGATGCATAAACTAGAATTCATTCTAATTGATTCTGGAATTTTTGTACTAAAATGAGCATAGTGCCTAACACTGAAGCTTATTATGATTATTTCGATAGAAACACGCGCCATGCGTGAAGCCAACCCTCGTGTGCACGGACTCCGATGAGCTGAAGGAGTTCATCAGTCGACCCGCGCTCAAGTACATCCTGAGGTTCCTCACTGGATTGGCCGCCGACCACGAGCCGACGCAGGTGAGTTAATATTTTAATTTTATGCGCTATTTTTATATAAAAATCTGTTTTGGAAAGGATATGCGGTTTTCAAGTTAGGGTTTTTGATGAAGACTTTCTTCACTCCATAATTTAATTTAATGAATGTGAATTTGATATAAAATATGAAATAAAAAAACTTTACTCTGATTTTTTTTATCATGTGGTGTAAGCTGACAGATGCAAATGTCAAGTTTCTATAAATTTTGACATTTTGCATGTGTCAAATTGAGTGTTAATGTAATAGGGATGACACATTGACACTTGTCAGTTTACATAAAAAATCTGAGTTTAGGTTCTAATAATAAAGGTAGTGTGTATTTTAGGACAGGTCTTGCTTCATCGACATTTGCTGTGCCTCTATATTGACAAAATGACAATAAAACGTAGTGAACAAAGTACTTATGTCTACATTATTTTGTCAGATGCTGGTATGCGAGAAGGTGATCCCGATCGTGCACCGGCTGGAGCAGGTGTCGTCGGGCGAGCACGTGGGCTCGCTGGCCGAGAACCTGCTGGAGGCGCTGCGCTCGCAGCCGCAGTGCGCCGCCAAAGTGCAGGAGGTTCGCGACTTCACTCGCCAGGTGAGCTCTAAAACTACGACTGCTGCCGTTATTACGTGATGTCGCTAGCATCGACCATTGTGGAACTTTTTATTGTTATTTTGGGAGTTGAATATGTTTGATATTGTGGAAGGGGGAGGGGAAGAAAGGGACCCCTTCTTAACCTTACCTATTAAGAGGTTATACAGAATGTATCTTTGGACATTTACATCCCTTTAACAACGTGCTGATGACTCTTTAAAAAAATCCACCTTTCCTTTGTCATGTCATCTTGTAAGGGGAGTTCAAAAATATTTCGATGAATTTCGAAAAGTCGTTGAACAAATGTTGCTCAATATGGTTGTTAGAACACGTGGTTAAAGGGGTGTGAATGTTCACAGATGCACCCTGTTGAATATAAAAAATCTAAAATCCAAGATGGCCGCCGCCACAAAATGCTGTAACAAATGTAATTTTGCAGTTTTAAACCCTGTTGTTAACTTAAAAATTATGTTTTGTGTAACAGGAAAAGAAACGCCTGGCGATGGCGGTGCGCGAGCGGCAGCTGGGCGCGCTGGGTATGCGCAGCAACGAGCGCGGCCAGGTGACGGCGCAGTGCTCGCTCACGCAGCAGGTGGCCGACCTGGCCGAGGAGGCCGGCGCCGTCTGCTGCATCTGCCGCGAGGGGTACAAGTACCAGCCGACCAAGGTGACTGACATTATAACAGAGCCGTGAAAACAATAAACGTTGTGGAGCAAAAAAGAAACAAACATTCGTGTGATGAACACTTGTGTATGTTCAGTGCCTGGGTGTAATATATGTATTTAAGTATTTAACCCATACATGACGACTTATACAAGGCGACATATTTAGACGCGGCGGGGGCTTAGGTCGCTTAGCTTCGTCGATATAGCCCCTTAAATCGGTCTTGTGCGAACTTCCACTAATTAAAACTAGTCTTTAATTGCGCTATATGGTTATGATCCCAAATAAATTTTATTAATATTAGAATTATTCCCTTGTCTTGATTTTGTAAAATGATGGTGTTTACATTGTTGTTGTGCTAAATAAATAAATCTTTGTCAACAGGTACTAGGCATCTACACGTTCACGAAGCGCTGCCCGGTGGAGGAGTTCGAGGTGCGCGCGCGCAAGACGCTGGGCTACACGACCGTTTCGCACTACAACATCGTGCACGTCGAGTGCCACATGGCCGCCGTGAGGCTTGCGCGAGCAAGGTACGCGTGTTTCTATGACGTAATCACTGCGATGCAGGAACATTAGTGGACAGATTTTTTCATGTCAGTCTCTAGACGTTAAACAGTGGCGCCACTCCATCGATTTTATTCCAACTAAAATTTCACCATTCATGTGTGTGCCTGCACTTGCGCCATACCGGCTTCTGCTTCTTGTCGCCATATCAGTAAAAACTCTTGAGTGACGATACGACACTCAAAATCAAATTTACTCCTTTGACGTCAGTTTAAGTAACTAGCCGTCAATACCACTTTAAAGGTAAAGTGATGATAAAGGACCAATAAATGCTTTACATGTTTTTATTTACTGGTAACGTCTCTCAAGTCTCAACTAATTAAATTCCGAAACGTTTAAATGCATCTTCCTACTTCCTAGGTGAACCAATAGGAGACGAAAGCCGTCGTCTTGTCTCTTCGTATTTCGAAATTTTCTTTATTTCAATTTATCATTACCTTTTTCTCTATCCTTACAAATCTACAGAATGTAAAAATGTTGCATTTGGTCATCAGAGACGAGTGGGAGAGCGCGGCGCTGCAGAACGCGTCGACGCGCTGCAACGGGCTGCTGCCGCTGTGGGGGCCGCACGTGCCGGAGTCCGCGTTCGCCAGCTGCCTCGCCAGGCATACTACCTATCTGCAGGTATGGTTACCGATCAATAAAGTGAAAAGAAGTGGTCGCTTGTTGCGACTTCCTCCACACAGCCTTTGGGGAGAGGAAAGAAACAGCTTATAGTAAATTGTAATTGTACATCTCTGAACAAAACAAAAAAAAACGTAATAGGTGCCAAACGTTCAGACGGATCCCCTGATGGTTAGCGATTGCCAGGTTAGAGGAAAACTCGCCCGAAAAGATCTTGAAATTCTCGGGCGAGTTTTCCCTTAATCGACACCTGTAGGCCTAACATGCGCACCGCGACAAAATTTTGTCGACTCTCGTTCTCGAGAGCGCATCCTTCTATCCCGCTCATCGCTTAGTCAGGTGAGCGAGACGCAACTTGCGCCGACAAAATACGAGTGTCGACAAATTATCTCGTGGTGCGCATGTTAGCCCGGCAGTAGTCACAAGTATGCTTCTACACTTTACCCCCTCCCCCCTTAATTAGGCGTCCGGTACCCTCCACTTACACTTTATCAATATTGCAAGAAACTAAAAAGTAGGTTTCTCTAAGGGTACGTTCACACCTGGCGAATGCGCAGCTTGCGGACCGAACACGAGCTGCGCGCGTGCATGTGGTTCCAAATGCATGCGCGCAGCTCGCAGGCATCTTTGAGCGGCTAGCGAGCTACACATTGGTCATATGTGGACATCATCAATATGTTTCCTTCTTTCTTCCGTCATGTGTGTCGAGGACGTACCCTTATAAAATGTTTTAAACCCAGGAGTGCACCGGACACCGCGACATCGGGCACACGTGCACGCTGCACGACCTGAAGCTGCTGCTGGTGCGGTTCGCGCGCGGGCGCACGTTCCACGACGACACGGGCGGCGGCGGCCCGCTCTCCAACATGCAGCTGCTGCCCGCGCTCGTGCACATGGCGCTCTACGTCATCAACACGTCAGTATCACTGCCATAGTGTTCTCTCTGCTTATTACAGTCCATTGCTAGACATAGGCTGCTACAATGGGAGTTGCTGCGTGTGAGTAATCCGCTAGATGGCGTACGCCCGTGCACATGGCGATCTACGTCATCACCACGTCAGTGTCACTGCCATAGTGTGCTCATCTGCCCATCACAGTCCATCGCTAGACATGGGCCGCTCCAATAGGAGTGGCCGCGAGTGAATAATCCGCTAGATGGCGTACGCTCGTGCACATGGCGCTCTACGTCATCAACACGTCAGTATTACTGCCATAGTGTTCTCATCTGCCCATCACAGTCCATCGCTAGACACGGGCCGCTCCAATGAGAGTTGCCGCGTGTGAATAATCCGCTAGATGTCGTATGCTCGTGCACATGGCGCTCTACGTCATCAACACGTCAGTATTACTGCCATAGTGTTCTCATCTGCTTATTACAGTCCATTGCTAGACAAAGGCTGCTACAATGGGAGTTGCTGCGTGTGAGTAATCCGCTAGATGGCGTACGCCCGTGCACATGGCGCTCTACGTCATCAACACGTCAGTGTCACTGCCATAGTGTGCTCATCTGCCCATCACAGTCCATCGCTAGACATGGGCCGCTCCAATAGGAGTTGCCGCGTGTGAATAATCCGCTAGATGGCGTACGCTCGTGCACATGGCGCTCTACGTCATCAACACGTCAGTATCACTGCCATAGTGTTCTCATCTGCCCATCACAGTCCATCGCTAGACATGGGCCGCTCCAATGAGAGTTGCCGCGTGTGAATAATCCGCTAGATGTCGTATGCTCGTGCACATGGCGCTCTACGTCAGCAACACGTCAGTATTACTGCCATAGTGTTTCTCATCTGACCCTCACAGTCCATCGCTAGACACGGGCCGCTCCAATGAGAGTTGCCGCGTGTGAATAATCCGCTAGATGCGCACGCTCGTGCACATGGTGCTCTACGTCATCAACACGTCAGTATTACTGCCATAGTGTTCTCATCCGCCCATCACAGTCCATCGCTAGACATGGGCCGCTCCAATGAGAGTTGCCGCGTGTGAATAATCCGCTAGATGGCGCACGCTCGTGCACATGGTGCTCTACGTCATCAACACGTCAGTATTACTGCCATAGTGTTCTCATCCGCCCATCACAGTCCATCGCTAGACATGGGCCGCTCCAATGAGAGTTGCCGCGTGTGAATAATCCGCTAGATGGCGCACGCTCGTGCACATGGTGCTCTACATCATCAACACGTCAGTATTACTGCCATAGTGTTCTCTCTGCTTATTACAGTCCATTGCTAGACATAGGCTGCTACAATGGGAGTTGCTGCGTGTGAGTAATCCGCTAGATGGCGTACGCTCGTGCACATGGCGCTCTACGTCACTCTTATGTAGTATCTGCCAAAGAGCAGAAACAAATGAAACTAAATATTGTATTGTGTCCCTCAGGAGCCGAGTGGCGGGCCGCGAGACGACGGCGCTGGAGGCGGCGCTGGCGTGGCCGCCGGCGCGGCTGCTGGAGTCCGCCCACGACGCTGAGGGCCCGCTCTACTTCACCACGCTGATGCTCATGCTCTACCCGCACGCCAAGTGAGTGTACTGGACATCCATATGTGATTAAACCTTATACTTTGCGATTTGGTCTAGTGGAGAAGTAATCCAGCTGTTTACTTCATGTTTGGGAAAGATTTCATTTGCCATTTCCAGGGACGAGGTTTCGATGTTCTTAGTGAAGTTCAGTAGGCAGATTTTGTTTTTGTTTTTAAAGGGTTTATAGACCAGGGGCTACGCTTTTGCAATTGCTTGATGGAAATGGCACGGCGATCCTTACTTTCCCCAATAAGGCGATGCGGCTAATATTTTCTATATCTATCTTCTATACTATTTACATAGAGGTTATGCTCATATTCCATGTGAAGGCGATATAAGTAAACCGAAAACATAAAACACTAGCGCGATGTAATCGACTCCCAGCGCCGTCTTTTCGTACTGGCCGAAGTTGAGTACCAATGTAACCAAGTATCGAAACGAAATGAGCACGGTAATAATGTGTCAATCACCAGCCTTTACTGATCCACTTTTGGATTTAGGCCTCTCCCATCCTATTCCATTGGACGCGGTTGGTCGCCTTAGCCATTCATGTCACTATCACGTCTTCCTTGATGTCGTCTGTCCATCGCCAAATCCGTTTTCTAGACTTTCTTAAGGCTAGTCTAGACTAGTTGAATTATATGGCGTGTTTCCTGTTGCTAAGATTACTAAAGTCAACTTTCCCCGTGCAGATGGAAGGCGCTGCGGCTGGACACGCTGAAGCGGCTGCTGGTGGTGGGTCACGCGCGCGCGCTGGCGCCGGGCGGCCCGGCGCTGCGGGCGCTGGCGCCGGACCAGCGCGCGCCGCGGCCCTGGCCCGACTACAAGCCCTACGCCATCTTCGTCGCCATCATCGACCAGCTCTACACCGTCATGTTCAAGGTAAATGTTCAACTGTTTTAAGTTAATGATGGGGAGAAGTGAAACAGATATGGGACGAAAAGAAATAAATACATAGAATGTCAAGCAAGCGCCATACCAGTTAGAGAACTAATGGCGTCTCTCACGATTTGGTCAGTATAAGAAGGCGAGAAGGCAAGGTGGTAGATCGTGTGTTAACCATTAACCAGGCTATGTACCATATGAGACCACCAGATTTTGAACTTTATGCAGTTATGATAAGGTTGAAAACCAATGAAAAAAAATATGTCTAGTTGCCTGGTTAAGGGTTAAGTAATTAATGCACTTAAAAAAATTTCGATGGGTTCAGGTGGTTTTTTTGAAACCCCACAACTTTCTTACTAATTAATACTTAAGAATAAATTGATTGATTGAGAGTTTGGGACCAAGACAATGTATGTGATGTTGTTTGAATTGATTTATTTATAAATTATTTATCTGAAATTCGATATTAATTCAATCTTAAAGAAAAAAAACAAAATTTATAATTCTATCCAAAACACTCATTTTAGGTTTTTTTTAATCTCCTAATAAAGTTTCTAATAAAATAACCCGCTTATATTTTTATCCTCTCCACCCAGAACGTGAACGCGACAACAGTCGAGCAGTGGCCGGTGAAGCTAGCGGAGTACATCCGTCACAACGACGAGGCGAACGCCAAAGCGGCGGAGCGCATCGTGACCACGCTGACGGACGAGCTGCTGCCGTGCGCGTCGCTGGCCGAGTTCCTGGACGCGGCCGGGCTGCTGGCCGACGCGCCCGCGCCCGACGCCTTCCTGCAGGCCGCGCTCGACGAGCTGCCGTGAGCCCGGCCGTTCGTCCCGCACTGCCTGCCGACCAACCAGTGCATGCCCAGCTAGCTCCGCTTCATGCGTGCTGATAAGATTCTGGCTGTAGTTTCAAGTTTCAACTCCTATAAGTTAGGATTTCAAAATCGTTTGGCAGTCGAAATTTGACGTTCAAATTATTAAAACTCAAAAGCACAATAAACACTATAAGGCTTCAAGAAAATAATGAAATTAATAGATGGCGCCACTGTCGCTTACGTCATTGAGTATAGTAGCCCCATTTGTTAGAATACTATGGGACTCCGTAATAGTTCCTCAAGAATAAAGTCCACGACTTTATTGACAGAGTATACATAATGCGTCAAAAAAGTCTTGAAAACGGATTTTTGGGCTTTTTTAAAACCTATGGGGCTACCATACCCTATGCGCATGAGCGCTAATAGGTGCGATCAATTAATTTCATGACATTATTGACACATTCTACGTATCTGCTTTTACCAATCTTCACCTTCTCTTTCTCAGTCTTAGTTCACTAGACTGGCTGTACTATTTTTGTTAGTATTTGACGTCAGTGAGAATACTGGGAACTAAATGTCGAGTAATTTTGGCAGCCGATTGGTTCCATAATAGTATGCATCACTACTTAAGTATCGTTTCACTAGTGAAAGATAGTTTGCAGCTAATCTCACCGGATCATATCATTTAGTAAAGGTAAAAGTTAAAAATCACTGTCATTTAACACATTTGTAGCAGTAATAAAAACGTGCACTTATCAAACTACAGCCACAATAAACAATCGAACGTTTCTGTGATTGATGCCTACTTTCAAATCTTGTCAGCATGCCAATGAACTCGATCGTGTAGTGAGCTGTAGCGCGTCTCCGCGCGCTCCGCGCACAATGCGGGCGCAGCGCGCTGGAGACCGGCATAGTTCGGAATAGTTCAATTTGTCAAATCAGTTAGAGGCCCGCTCGAGACGAACCGTCGCATCCCTTTCACCGCCCTGGGTCAAGGACCGGTGGATAAATAATCTACATTAATAAATGTCACACGTAACAATGTTTAAATTAAATTCAATAGATCAGTGTGTACCTTGTAACTATTCGATGTTTGCCTCCATGTATTATTGTATTCGGTGCTTCAATTGTATTCGCTTTCAAATGTTTGATTTATAAATAAATAAGTTTCTGCTTTCTAAATTATCTTTTTTTTATTACAACCTCTTCCTTGTTCAGTATTTTTCAGCTAATTCGGTTTTTAAAAGAGTACAGCATGGAATGAGTAAGTATAATTTCGTAAACGCTATTCCTTATACAACCTTTTCCTTTCCATTAGAAAATACCGTTATAAGGAATAATATTTTATCAGAGTGATAGATGTTTATTTCGAAATAATGGTATCTAACCTTGATTTAAGCAGTCGTCCATAAATTACTTCAGATGAATGTCTTGCTTGCCATAAGTCACGAAATTGAAGAACCCTCTCATCCCTTGTCACACTTCGTCGACCTTTTGGCTCGTAATTTTAAGACTAGCTAATTTATCCGTCTTCTATCCTATTTTATAATGAGTGGAAGCGCACGGTAAACCGAAGAAACGAAATACTTGCGCAATGTAATCGTCTCCTGGCGCTATCTGTTGGTACTGGTCCAAGTTAAGTAACGAAACGAAGAGAGCGTGAGGCCGCTACTCTAAAATAAAAGTACTAACTCTTCACCATGAACTTCCAAGATCCATGCTCATCTCACAATCGTAACTCAACCTTGCCCGCTGATATGTCACCCGCGATTAGCGCGTGGAAGTCACGGCGCCTGCGCAACTGCGATCAGCCGGGGCGGATCGTGCGCCGTATACGTGTCAATGCTATGGGACTTCAGCGATTGTGACACGATATTCAGAAGATCAAACTTATCTCCACTTGACGGGGGCACACCACACCATACCATGCCATTGCCTATCTACATTATTCGTATGTATACGTTATGCTTAACTTATTACTATGTTTATACTTATATCCGATGCTTTTTGTTTTATTCAACCAGCCAGGCTAAGATGCGCGTCGCGAGATAATTTGTAGACACTCTTATTGGCCTAACAGTTCTCCTATTTTTAACAGACTTTACAAAAGGGAGGAAGTTCTCAATTTGTATTGTATATATTTTTAAGTGACCGAAAAAGTACTTTCAAGAGAATTTCAACCTATCTTCTAGGTCTAGAATCACAGAAGAAACTTCATCCAAGGTGGGTCACGATTCAATTGTTACCACATTTGATTTTCTCTTGCGTTATGTCACTACTTATGTTTATTAGCCTATTTCTTCACACAGTTGTAAAATTTAAGTGGCGTTAAATTCTAAGCCCATGCAATGATATTATACTTGCAAATGAAGCTCGATGCAAATGTTACAATTAAATTACGTGTGACAAACTTAGAGCAATCACTGCCTTAATTGCGGTTACCTACGCTTACTCAGTAGGCTTGCCATTCCGTCGTGCATGTACGTATGCGTGCATCAAAGTATACAAAACTGTCAAATTTCTTCAATCGACTCTCATCTTACTGTAATACACATTAGGTTGAATATCAATTGAGGAAATTTGACAGGTTGTGGTAACCTGATGTGTGGCTGACTGTACCTAAGTGTATTAGAATAAAGGTTAATGTATGTAAGTTTCAGTACATCATGCTTCATTCATACATTCCAAGGAAGACAATCACACTGTCGGAACAAAGTGTAGTATGTACTGTTTTAGATGGGTGTTAATCATCTCATCCATGCCGTATTAATTCCATCTTAACGTAATTTAGGAAGATTAACATCTGAAATGAAATAACGGTAAGCATATTTCATAATAATATTTATTCGTGCTAAAAATTTCGTTAGCATGCATCCTCTTATCACATTGTTAATCTCATGTAGGTAGGTACTCCACTTGCTAACAGGCACTCGAGTATAAACAAATTATGATTGTATTATATAACTATAATTAACTTATAATACTTTATTCACATAATTAATATAAATAGGCTTAGGTAATACTTTTGTATAAACCTTAAAATAACTTATCTAATTTAGTTAATGTGTTTCTGTAGACAGGGTGAATTGAACTGTATGACTATTACACGAGATATTTTACCTAGTTACGTAACAAGGCAATTACATCAAGAATCCGAGAAATGACAGAAATTTTATAGAAATACGATTCAATTCAGCCTTACAGATATCAATCATTGAACCGGAAAATCTCCAATCTGTTGATAAAATATTTTCCTCCTCGTGAATGGCTTTGGAATAATTTTCATTTCGTAACATAATTATGTTAGTTACTAAAACAAATTAACAACTATAAACTCATCGACAGAGAGATTTTGAAAAATTGGCGATTTTTCCTTTTTTCTTAACTTCCATAGTTCGTTTGCTAAACATTGATATTGATTCGTAGTTCATTAAACATGCAAACTTAACCACCATTAAAATATAAATCCTTACCAATAAAACGCGTAAGTAATTATAGCACATTACAAATTAAATAGTTAAATGTATTCTTCATCGTGTTAAAGAAAGGTAGTCGTACGTAACAAATTAAAATTACTATTGTGGTGAGTATTTCAGCTTCAGATCTGCTCAACATTTTCACAACTGAGTAGCGTTTATAAGTAAGGAGATAATTTACTATCGATAAGTTTATGTCAGGAAAACTCCCTGGCGAGACATAATTTTACCCCATAAATACAGACAGCTCGCCACTTAGGGAATAAGCTGGATGTCGCGGCTTAAAATTAGAAGGCACGTGTGTTGTGTGATCCAGTCGTCTAGAAGTCGTAGGAGCCGCTCTCGCCGTCCTTGCCGATGCGGAAGAGGAACCTGTATGCCAGACCCGCGATGGAGCCGCCCAGCATCGGACCCGCCCAGTACACCTGAAGGCAAACAGATTGCATTTTACCTCGTTGGTCTTGCATGACTACCTCAGAGGCTCAGTGGATAGTCGGTCGCACGCGACAGGCACTGCTCGAAGTCCCGGGTTTAATCCCACGGTCAAAAGATAAGGTAAGTAACTTATTCATTTTGTTTATTATTTTATACGTGTAAATATATGTTTTAAAGAACAGACGTAAGTTAAACCTCCAACGGCAAAAGTACTGTTTATCCAGTCTTGGCGCCCAGTAAATAAATATTTATGCAGATGTTTGTTCCTTTGTAAGCAATATATTCAAATGAAACGGTATTAACCTTGCCGCTGTTACTGGAATCGAATAAGTCAATAACCGACATAAACTCCATCGTTAGTTCAGAATTTAGCACTAAGTAAGTACTATTCCAAATTCCAGCAAACTTTTTTCGCCCAACAACAGATTGTAATCTGTTACAGAAAACAAAACCAGTATTTTCTGGTCAGCGCAGAGGACAATGTAATAAAGATAACAAGATGTACCAGCGTTACATAACACTTTAATATAAGAGTGCTCTCTAAATATAACATGACTGGCGACAGGACCATGCGAGCCGAGTGAAAGTCTGGTAAAAGTACCACCGTCTTAGATGTTACAAAGTGATAGGTAGACAAAAATACCTAAGGCTGTAGGACAATTTCGGCACTCGTCTTGTACTAATCTTGAGAAAATATGACATTCTCTTTAATACCTGGAGAGAAATTTTGCGTAAATCCTACTAAGATTAAATCTTCGTAAACATACCCATTGTGAAGTCCAGTTGCCGATGACGAGCGCGGGTCCCAAAGATCGAGCGGGGTTCATGCTTGATCCGGAGAAAGGAATCTGTCGAAAACAATATTTGTCAAGTACTATTTGACTATCATAATATTTCATCAATTAGTCGCATCAGATTTCGATTCGGAACTTACATAGTTATAGGTTCCAATCTTTGACAGTAGGTGGAGCTAGGTGTCAGTTACATCGCGCAAGTGTTACTCTTTCCTTCTAAGAAAAATAGCGTCACGAAAGAGACTAACAGATATTCTCTTTCGTGAGAAAGAGACTAACAGATATTCTCTTTCCTCTACCTAATAGTTGTTTGGAAGAAATTGCTACAAGCTATTGTTTTACTGTTTATTGCTGTTGTTTCACTCTGTCTTCTAGTCTGTGCAATAAAGAATATCTATCTATGTCCTTTATAAATGGTAGATGGGTGTTGTGTACTCACGACGGCAGCGTGGCAGGCGGTGATGCTGAGGCCGATGGCGAGCGCCGCGGAGCCCTTGACGTCGTTGCGGCGCGCGTCGCACACGCCCTGCACCACCAGCACCAGCAGGAACGTGATCAGGGCCTCGATCAGAAACGCCTGACACACAACACATTACACGTTAACATTCATTTGGTTACTTTCGAGATTAGCGCGTACAAACGACATACATAAGAGTGACTGCACACTAGCATCCTTTGAGCGTCGGCGTCTTGCCGGCGACCTAACCACGTTATAGCGTTATTGGCCGCCGCACACGCAACGCACAAAAACACTAGTGTATACAGACACAGCGTTTTTACTTTTTATCCTCTTTTAATTTTAATTGTAGTAGGTATAGGACGCTAATCTGCTAAATAATTTTAGTGGAACCGTCCATGGCTATTGACGAAACCCTGGTCTGAGTTTGGGTATCCCTGATTTAGTTAATAGGTATACTTACCCCTGAGTAGCATCCTCCGACCTCCATAGACTTTTTTTTTGCTTTCTCATAGAAGTCAAGCTACTAATGAATAACACACTATGCCTGATGCGGATTGGTATTCACAAGCCCGAGCTATGGTCGGGAAATTCGAAAAATACTTTTCCCTCGGTCCGAGAATCGAACCCAGGACACAGAGATAACTTACTTACACTACTAGACCAACCAGGCGTTACATTTTAGCCATTTTCAAAATTCTTACACGAGCATTTAGGTACTTTTTGGTACTTACTTGAGGTTCAGTGACGTTTTTTCCGGGTAAGGTCTCACCAAATCCAAATTCTATTCTGGAGTCAGGGATCGCCAACTATTGGGAAAATAAGACGTAATTATTATATTTAATGAAACAGATGACCCTTCGGGTACCGACAGATCAGCGCCAAAAAGGAGATGTATAACGACCTAAGCACGAAATATTCATACAAATGTATGTACAATGGCACTGAACAGAGCTTAATGCTGCGTGATAGACAATAAATCGTGGGAACTCACAGAGACGGTTTTCATACACTGTCGGTTATTTAATTCAAGTTTTGTATGGGAAAGTCGTTTTCATAGTCAGCGGCAAATGTGTGGAAAGTTGAAGGAAAAGTTGGAAAATTGTCCCAACAATTTATGGTTGCATCTGTCAGAAATCAGTATCGTACAGCCGTACACGTAGAGTTACCTACTACTTGCTGTCAAATATAATCAAGGTATGTTGAACCAAACTTGCTTTACAGGTATTGAGAACTGGGGACCAATTCTCGTGCACTCGACATCGAAGTCGAATTAGAATTTGAACGAAGGTATGAAATGTCTAAATTCGACTTCAATGTTTAGTGTACGAGAATTGCCCCCCTGAAGAGAGTTTCCACATTGTTTTGACAAATCTTCCTGTACCGATATCACTGACGGGCAGTAAATAGCTGAATTGCTTGAATATTTATTCAAATTCGTTTGGCCTTTTGGAATCTTCCTTGTGTAAGATTCAAAATATAATTAAAGATTTATAGTAATAAAGCTCATAATTACACGTTACCTTAGTACTACCTTAATCGTTTCACAGTAACATCCAAAGATTATATTATTACCGGTTACATTGAGCGCGCAGTAACCTATGCTCTAATTTACGAGTAAATAGATAACACACGCTGCATAAATTAATAATTAGGTTTTCAGTTCATTTAATTTATTATTCATAATCACCACTTTAACTCACGAAGAGCCAGTGTATAATTATGAATTGCTAAAGTACAGACTGCCACAATTTAACGGGTAAATTTTTTTTGGAAATATTTTGGACTAAATGTTTTTGATATTCGAATGAAGGTATTTAACTTTTCATTAAAGATTTGAATGAAGATTGTAGCTGCCCACCTGTCTGCTCGACTACAACTTAGGCCATAGTTAGTTAGATCAGACAGACACCTACTCGAATGGCCTGGTTCTGTGCGTAACGAGTTCTGTGATAATGTCTCGATGACGTGTAAACATCGTGCGAGCTTAATACGAGTATAATTTGCGTACACAATTTTAACCCTTTTAACAGATATGCGGTCAGATACACCCTAGTTTTAAGTAGATATCTTTATTTTCCCTGCCGTAAACTGTACTACTTACTCAAAAATGAGCAGTACGATAAATATTTCCTGAAATTGCAGAACTTTTTAACGAAATTTATGAATGTAGGTAAAATTCACGTCATTTTGTTATCATTAGTACGAGTCTTCAAATTCGGAAAGAAAATTGTCATCCTATGCCTTTCTTTACCTATTTTATATGCACAGTTTTCTGTACTGAAACACAATCACAAATGCTTTGAAGAAGACAGAATTGTATGAAACCTGATGACTAGGTAATATACAGAAGCACATCTAATTTAGAGAATCACTTTAGAAATTGTGTGCGTGGGCAGATACACTCAACGCTACATTGTGTACCTACTTACAGAGCCTAACGACGTAGTTAAAAAAGCGATTAATCACGAATCTAAATCGAAGCTAAGCTCGAGTGAAGACAACAGCGAGGCCAGGCTCCAGTTCGCTCCTCTATTCTAAAGCATCAGTGTCAGGGTGAGCGAGACACTTTTTAGACCCACCAATAGGGTTGCCAAGATTTAAGGCTCTATTTGTTTGGAAAAATTAGAACATGTTCATAAAATGATGGAATGATTCTGAGAAATTCATTCACAAACACATGGGTAGATACATGAAGAAACCACAAACTGACTTTTTGAATTGATATTAAATCAAACTTGTACGGTATTAAGTTGAGAATACCTGCATACTTGATGAGCGACAGTTCGCGACTGTACTTTATTCATGCTTTTTTCGATAGTTACGAGTAGTTATCTCTCATACTACATATCTAAAAAAACGATTAAACATATCTAAAGCCAAATTTACTTTTATTAGGTAATATTATATTTAATTACCTAAGTATTTCATTAAAACATAATGTCTCCAAGAAACATCAAAATAAAGTAAATTTTAGCAATCTTTTCAGAAGTATGTGGTGCTAGGGCAGGTTGCCAGCCCTAGCTACACATACGTAATGTGTGACATGTGAATACGTTGGCTAGAATGCCGGCGGGGAACCTTTACACCTTATTAGTAAAGGAAATTATCGTGTCGGGTGTCGGTGCGTCCGCAAAAGGGCATAATCAGCTGTGAATGACATCACAAAAATCTAGAAATTAACTGACACCTACTCATTAAATTTAATTAAGTGACAACCTTGTCAAGATTGGCAATTAAAATGCACGACTCTACTAGAACATCATATTTAATACGAATGTCCCTACTATTAATACTGTGTTGTGTATGTGTTTGTTATTTTCGCTATAGGAGGTGTTTTCCCAAAAAGAAACTCAATTACAAAGAGATGCATACAACTCAATCCATCGATCAATTATTTCACTATCAGTTCGTGTCTCTATAACCACTTGACACTGGCAGAATTAACAATGCGTTACAAGCCATTACTATACAAAAAATAAATATTTTACAAAAACATAACATAACGTAATCAAATAATAATCAATCATATATTATTTGTCTAAGGTGATTTCTGTCTCTAATATGTTGTGAAACTAGACTTTCTAAAATCATATAGTTTTCCTCAAATAAAAATAGCAACGTTCTTAATGGCTTGGTGTCATCACAAATATAAAAGCTCCATGACATGGCTATGTTCAGTGGGTTCTTAAAAATGAGAAGGTCACGGTAACGGTTCATCAGCAAAAAGAACATTTATATAAATGATTCTAATCTAAGGCGGCGAAAGCAAAGTCATTAAGCATCATTAATTTTCCAAGTGACTAGCGCTTCGCCCCAGCTTCGTGTACCCACCCGTATAGGTATGGATCTAGACATCAGTATGAGTATTTTTAAAGCCTTTGTTAAACGTGCATTGCGAATAAGTTACCTATGTGTACGGGTGGAATCTTGCAACTCAATTTTGAAGATCTTCAACCGATTGACCTGAAATTTCGTATAACCAGAAGCCAATCAACCGATTGACCTGAAATTTTGTATAACCACAAGCCAACTTACTCTGATGAATGCGGCGCCTGCGACTGCTCCAGAGGCACTGCACGAGCACGTAGAGCACGCCCTTCAGCAGCTTTATGTCCCCAGAGAAGAACAGCCCCGCCGTCACCGCCGGGTTGATGTGCCCGCCCGACACGTGCCCGATCGCCTGTGGACAATGGACAAGCCTATTAGTTACGATATAGCAAACTGAAGTGGCAGTGAGCTGGTCACATTAGCCGCAGAACTGACAACCGTTGGAGCCATAAAGTCCTTGAGTGGAGACCGCGAGTCGGTAAACGTAGTGTTGGACGCCCTGCTACAAGATGGGATGACGACATTCGAAGGCTGGCTGGAGTGAGCTGGATGAGAGTGGCCGAAAATCGGGAGCGGTGGCGTGCATTGGGGGAGACCTATGTCCAGCAGTGGACGAGCGTGGGTTGCTAATGATGATTAGTTACGTGGAAGTGTCTTGGCAGAAAACTACGTTCAGAACAAGGGCCGCGCGCGCCACCCCCTATGTGCGAAGTGTGCGGCGCACACAAGGCCAAGGCAATGAGGGCGTCACGCGAAGAGGCATGAAAACACGAAGAAAAATAGGCGCTTTCATTGAATTAGCGTAGTACAGGTGCTGTATGGAGTCGGAGCGCTCCTGATCCGAACTAGAGGTAAACAAGTTGATATTCATACCTAAGCGTTTTGTACGGATGGACCTAAATCGAATAAGCTATTTTCATTTTTATATCTGGGTCATTCTTCGAGATAACTTCGTGGCAGTCCTAAAATACAATAGGTATTGTTCAGAAATTGACATCACAATCTTAGCCATCTATTTTTCACTGCAAAAACAGGTTCGCCTAGTTCAGGCATTTGTTTCTACGTATTTAGTTTATATAGGCTATTTCCGGTAAATTCGGAGTGATTAGGTATCAAAGTTTCATTACTTCCAACAAAATTTCTCTGGATTGGTTAGTATTTTCATTTAATAAATATAGAACATACGAAACTAAGTATAGTAGACTACTTTTGATCGTGATGTGTTGTATCTTCTCAATCACATGGTGATATCATCTGTCCTTTACACAGTTTCAGTATAAAAGTAAGTGCACTACTTATTTTTATACTTATTTTTTCTCGGTCGAGGTCGAATTTTTTCAAAGTCAATATCTCAGAGGTCAGGTTTAATCAGATGGACTATTACAATGTTTGTACTATGTTATCTAGAAGATCATCAATGATAGCGCGGTATCAATATCAGATAGAGCAAATGATATAATTTATTTCGATTAGATAGATACCAATTGAAAGTATGAATGGATTGATAGACGCCAGGTCATTCGCATTTGTTTATTTATCGAAGGGGCCTTCTTATCGCGGTGAAAGGTTACCTTAACCTTAACTTCCTTCTAATTTAATATCTGTGGTTGCTTTTTAAGCAAAAAGAGATCTAAGAAATGGTTCGGAACAAAATTTGTTCCAGACCCTTGTAACATTGCATGTTAGAACGGGGTGGTATGAGCTTTGGTAGGTAAGTAATACCTTAAGGTCACGTTTTGTATAATGCGTCAAGAAAGCCTTGAAAATGGATTTTTGGAACTAAGTAAGTTCCCATGTTTTACAACCAATGGTGTTACTATATACTGTGAGATAAGCCTCAGAGGTGCCATCAATTTGTTAATTTCAGGACTTTATTCAGGTACACATTAAGTATACCTAATGGCGCTTGATGCGATCCAACTCATAATTTTTAACAAAATAAGAGGAATAAGGTACATACCGACACAAAAAAATATTACTCAGTAGGTTTAGAACGAACCTGATTAAAGTGTATTCTTTTACACGGCATACAATAATTATTAGATGAAATATGACGCATTAAAGAAATTTAAAATTGAAGGCGTTAAAGACATTGATACTAGCACAATATTAATTACTCTTCAGCTGAAGTGGTTATTACTTTTAATGACTTCTCACCTATTATTTATTTGTAATAACGCCTTTTAACCCTGAGTTGGTCCTGACCTATTAGCACTCTAACGAACTGTTTAATGGTCGTGGAATTTATTGGCGGTCGTGCGGTCACATTTTGCGAAATGTCAAAGGAGATGCATGGGCAATTAACTTGCGAGATACTTATCACTCGGTTATGAGTTATTATAAATCTCAATTAGAGGGTAGATAAGTAACAATAATGGTAATTGAATGGTGCGCGCGAGTATCGGCGCGATCTAAAGTAAGGCAGCGTAAGGCTAAGGACTCTAGGAGCGGTTTTTAGCCGCACACGCAGCGGCTGTCAGCCCGTTCGTTTATCTTTAAAACTCAGCTCTGGGCGGCATTTACAGTTCTGTTGTGATAATAACGCGTAAGCTTAGATGACGAAATAGTAAGAAGGATTATTTACAATTAACCGTATACCGATGTACTCTGGACACCGCGACCACCCGTCGACTAATCACTCCCAACTAATGTACGAGTAACTCGGGCGCAAACCACAACACACACATTGGCTGCAGGCCCATCGGGAGTCTATGCCTATCTGCATTTCCATAATCTACGTGAACCTACAAGTGTTCCTGTACCGAAAGTCCCATTCCCGTTGCGGGCGCGGGTGAAAACCGCTCCATGTTTTGTTAGCCTAACGCGCGGGCGCGGGCTCGGGCGGTTCGTGATCGTGCGCGCGCGCCGACGACCCCCGCCTGACTCATCTGCTCCGCTATGTTATGTCATAGGTCAACACGATGAGCGATCGTAATTAAAACAAAGATTTGCATATCGATTCGTGTGTTGCACTCGGCGTTTGTGCCTTGACCTACGAGTAAGTGAACCATGCTTGGCTAAAAAGATAACATAGGTCTACACAGCTTTTATTGAAATAATCTATTATCCCTCTCTTCAGACGTAGGAAATTGAATATGTTTTAAAAGTTGTTTTATGAAGCAACCGAACGTGTCTGTATCTGTAATGAGAAGCAGGGCATATATCCATATGAGAGAATGTATATACCTACCTATACCTAATAATATCTAATAATTACAGAGAAAGCTTAGACAAGTGTAGACATGAAAGTTACCAGACTAGTATTGCATTATTATTTTATTACCATATAGTAAAGCAAAACCTTACACAGGATCTACCTACTTATGTTCAAATATGATTTCTCTTTTGGCCATTGCCACGCCACATGCTATAACTAGTCAAATGTTTTATTAGTTATAACAAAATTTAATGTCTGCTGATGTGTTTAGTATCTTTTGCTATTTTACATTTTAATATCATAATTCCGTGCATTTCGTTGGGTGTCAAATTGGTCATTAAGTCTAATCGATAGCTTTAAACCGTGAAACACGAAACGGAAATATTATATTGACATCCCAATAACTAAGCTGGAAACAGATAAATTCAATAATTTAACGCAATCTAGTTCACACGAGCTCGCTGCGCAGGGGCAAGCAATAAATAATAAAAGTTTTATATTTCATAATCACAGTCTAATACAATATGCAAATAGTAATTTAATACCCTTACAATTTATTTCGCCAATGACACCGGGAGGCGAACTGCACTCGGCCATGGCACTGAATTATAAAATTATGTTACGTTTTTATAGTTTTCGATGAGCAATTAATGAGTTGATACCGCCGTGACTCACGCGCTAATCGATTATTGCGTATCGTTTTAGATAAACTTCCTTATATTAATTATATCACAGGTGGGTGACCCTTAGTAAGTATAATTATTATCTAATGGCTAATTCAAAATAATGAACCTCCTTAATGAGATCATTTACTATTTTGAACACTTTTTAATTCATCGATTTGAGATAACATCACGGTTCCTCTTCCTTTGTTCTTTTTGGAAACCAGAATCATCAAAAGTATCACTAACACCCAGATACAATACAATAAGTTGGTTTCATCAACAAATAATGCTTTTGTTTGATTTCTGCTCCATTATATTATCTCTATATAAGTAATTTTCAGACTACTTACAACATAAACCGGTTCTCAACGATGTGAAAAAGGCTGTGATTAAGTATTCCCTCCCTTTTGGTTGTGATTAAAATAGCACCGTAACTTTAAAATGTAGGTATAAATATTACATAAGCCTAATTTCTAGAACACGCACATTTACAAACATGTTTTCTAGAACTCTGTAGGCCTAGCCATTCACCCAGAAAGGATGTGGATACACACATATATGTATGTATATCTCAGGTAGTACCTACTAGCTACGTACGTGGATTTACAGCCACGTTACAGCTGCAGCCTACAAACACCGTGAGATACAAAAACCAACGTATGGTATTAATCTGATTCCAGCCAGGGTTGCCAGTTGTTGGCGAGCAACCATTTAATTTATAATGCGTCAAAAAAGTCAGGGCAACGGATTTTTGAGGAACTACGGAGTTCCTATGTTTTACAACCAATGAGGATACCATACTCTATGAAGTAAGCGACAGTGCCTGTATCAATAATTTTTACGGACTTTCTTGATGCATTAAGTATAGCGGTCGAGTGTAACGCCCACCTCACTGCACTTGAGTATGGACCATACTATTAGTACACTATATGGGTAGATATAGATTTAGAAACTAAAAAAAGCCCGATGCAGGCATGAGAGAGCTCAAAGAGCCAAACGAGCAAGCGGGTGACCTTATGGTTAGTAATCACCGCCGTCTCTAGACATCAGCTAGGTATACATAAGGAAGGAAGAAATGAGCTTACATTTTGAAATGCAGATATATGCATTTCAAAACGTAAGCTCGTTACTTAAAGATTTCAATGTGGTATCAATTTGGTTTTAGAAATATCACTGTGGGATGTTGATTCCACAACAATGAATGATGAGGTGCATGGCAGGGCAAGCCCACAACAGTGGACCGCCTCCCGTCCATATAGTAAGTACCTAATCGAAGTTTACGAAGAGTGGTGTTACAACCCTAACTCAGACCGAGGCAATTTGCGCCCGGAAGCCGCTCCCGCGCAGCTCGGATTGTCCATGTAATCCGTCTAATGGCGTTTGTAATTCCAAATATTATTAATAGCTGTCTATTAACACTTTTGAATAACTAATTTATGTATATCACGAAATCGTTACGAATTTATTTTTGGTGCTGTTAACATTTGGTCAGAATGCATTTTTAAAATTAAGTAGTTCATGTTGTCAAATATATTCTTGACTTCGTAACATTAGCTTGTGAACGCATTTAGGCGTCCGTTATTTTTTTTAAGTACCTAAGACTAAGAATAATAGTTTATGTATTCGGAGTAACGAACTTTCGGTTATTCTGGCACAAAATAGTTATACACAGAAGGATGTCTTGCGCTAAAAACAGAATCTCGTCCTGTTTCGCCGTGAATGACAAAGAAAAACACACGGTAGAGACACGGCACGATATAGGTACTCGTACTGAAATAACTATTAGGTAGGTACTTAATGAACTCTCTTAATCCTTCTGTGTATTAATGTTTTGTAATTCTGGTTCCATAGCAAGTAGGCAGCTTATCCATAGTTTGGGATCAACCTAATGTATGTGATGTTATTCTCAATTTAATTTATTTATTTTAATAAAATGTATGTATTCGGAGAGGAAATATAAAAGAACACAAGTCAGAAGTCAACTATATTTGGGACTTTATTTATTATGCATAATATATGTATATGCATCGATGTTTACTTAAATATTCGTGGGAAACTTGCCGTACCATACAAGACTTGATTTAAAGATTTCATGCAGTTGAATAAGATACTCCAGTAAGTATATGATATGAATAATACCACAGGTAACAGGTTATTTAACCCATATATGGGTTATCACCATTATATTATTGGCTACCTCCCCAACTCCAATTGGTTACCCATATACCTAATATGGGTAATTGGACCGAAAGAAGTCTTAGTGCGGACAATGGAATCCACTTTATATTAGATACCCATCCATATATCAATCTGTTGGAAATATATATTTTTTATTGTAGACCTTATGTAATGTTTTACTAAAAATTATGTTTTTCGCTGTATTAGTATATAGCAAGGTAAATATACTTTTGAATAATTGTATAATAAAGAGTAGAATCAATGAATATAAATTGTACGGGATACTTTTACATTGTATTTTATACATTCTAGTATGGGGATAGGCGCGGGCGCAGCAGGTCATGGTGCGGTCATATATCACGCACGGGCATGCGCCGCACATGCGTGCCCGCGGTCGCGCGACCAAGGGCGTCTACAATCCCTCACACATGACCGCAAGGTAAGAGAGAAAGCGGTAAAATGCACGCTTACAAACATTATATTAATAAATGGTGAGCGCTGCATTCAATTTGCACAAGGGCTAAAAGTATCAGCCACTGTCCCACTGCAGAGCACAGGGGCCCATCATAAAAATCAAGTCAGGCGTAATCACTACGTTTGCCTAATGCGGATTGGTGACCACAAACACGACCTATGTTCGAAAAATTCGAAACATATTTTTGATCGACCCGGGGATCGAACCCGGGACCCCAAGATCACAAGCTGGCACTCAAACCACAAGACGAGAGAGAACGACACGAAAAAGGTACCTGATAATATTTGCCTGGTGCTATAAGTTTCTAGTCATTTAAATTACTTACATATCGAAACGAATGAGAATATAAGTACTTGTCGTATCTAAACAAAGGTGACATACAGCTCTTATGAAAGGGACGGAAACTCCGATTTGACTCCGGTCATAAAACGCCCGGTTCGTTCTAAGCGTATCTGCGAATAGTTAATTCGGCTGCGTAACACGTCTGCTTGTAACTTGGGCCACAGCGCAACGGTAACACACGTTACGCACAAACCCCGCTGTTCCGATTCCGGCGGACGAATTAGATAGGGACATTAGCCGCACATTTTAATTGACCATTACATTTAGCTCGTACAAACAACCGCATTTTAATGATGCCGATTTAATTTGATCCGATCACAAATTATAGCTACGGTAAGTTCAAGTTCATTTTGTTACGCGATGATCCTTCATGGGGTGGTGAAGGCTGGGAAAAATATAAACATCAGACTTCAAGGAAAACACCGATATAAGCTTCTACTTATAATAACGTGTCATGGCAGACGAAAAAGGCTTTAATATAATTACAATTTACATGTAGATACCTATCTAAGCCCCTACCTATTGCAATAAATATTACTTTGAATTTGAATGTAGATGAGGAAGTGATAGATGTTTAGCGATGGAGCACATCATAACTAAAACATAAAGTAACAAGTGGGCTGCTTTTACCTTTCAACTCCCTTAAGTCCAAATATTGAGCCCTACCCAACATATACGATGCAGGCGCTGCTATGCGCCGCTTTTCTATGAGGCCGTGGTATCACTCCGGTCGAGTCGGCCTATTTAAGCTCTCCCACGATCAAACGACGTTTTAACGACCACTAATTATGTAAGCTAAGTTTTCATATAATTAAATGTAATTCGTAATTACTAGCAAAGGGCTACTGAGTCAGTTCACTAATAAATTGTTTTGTCAAGTTTATTTGCGACTGAGCATTTGGTAAGAATTGGGACATTTAAAATGTAGTCCAATAAAAAGCGAACACCTGCGGTTGTTAAATGCTAAGGAACGGAAATAAGAACCGATCTGATTTCTAATGATCTTAATGCTCAGTTCAGATTTCTTTATAGTGGTATTTTACAATTTTTGCGACAGTTATTTTACGAAACTGTATTCAGGTATGTGTACAAATTCATATTTATAAAGTTAAACAATTTGCGCTGTGTTCGTATTAATAGTATGTTTGTTTGTATGGTTATAGGTAAAGTCAGCATCAAAATTATCTTGGCATTTAAATTTACGAAAAAAATCATTAAAAACAAGGTGTATCTTCATTTGTTGTGCTAAAGGAGCTTTTTTTCTAATGGTCACAAATTTTTGCATAGTAGTAGTAGTGTCAGCACACTGTCCCACTGCAAGGGCAAAGGCCTCCATCACAGAAATCAAGTCATCGCTGCTATGATGGGATTAGGCTTAATCACCACGCTTGCCTAATGTGGATTGGTGACCACAAACCCGAAAACATACCTTTGCTCGACCAGGGATTCGAACCCAACCCGAGATCACGGCCCAGTACCAACGGGGCGTTAGAACGGAAAGAAAATACCTAAAAATACCTATAGGACCGTTTTAGTTATGTATGTGTTTTTTGATGAACGATTGCATGCGTGTCTAAATTGAGTTTAACCAGAGGTAACCTAACCTTTGGCGTCAAGTGGGTGAGTGTTACCGTTGGCCAGAGTCGATTTCGTGTGCATTAACTAACTGTAAACACTCGTAACACACTTCATTGAACTCCGTCGGTAGTTGCATTCGGGTAACACGTGTGACTCCAAGATATGTACCTATTGGAATATGGCTAACGGTTCGTCGAATAAATACTGTGTTTATTTGAACCGAGCCTTAATTTTATTCATTGTATGAATTTACTAGTGGCCCGACATCCCATGTAACACTCCGTTGGTCTAGTGATTTAAGCACCGGGCCGTGATTTCGGGGTCCTGGATTCGATTCCAGGGTCGAGCAAATGTATTTAGTTTGTGATCAGTATTACTAATCCGCATTAGGCAAGCGAGTTGATTAAGGTAAGTACAGATGACTTGATTTCTGTGATGGGGACCTTTGCCCAGCAGTGGGATATAGGCTAATATTGGTTCCAAACTTTGCCAATAGATGGTGGTGGGTCGATTATGCCACGCAAATGTTTCGACTTTTCGGGTTACATATTAAGCCTTGTGATTGTCTTGTCTATAGCAGTTGTATCTTTATAAATAGTATAGATTTAAAAATGTTAGGTCTTACAATGTATCTATGTAAGTACTAAACTTTTAGAGCCTTGACTTTTCAAAGTAATATTGATGTGAACACCACGGGCATTTCGATGTGAACATGATCGATCACTAGCTTGCACCTTGGCTGCATCAATCTCTGCCGCATTTGTATGATTGTAAATGACTTATGTGCGAGTTCAAGAGTCTGAAAATGTAGGGCCTCGTATGCATCTGCAGATAATCTTAATTCGTATTGGAATCAATGTTTCATATGTAAGTCTGTACACATGTAACTATTCATATTTCAGTCATTCTGTTTATTTCTCTGCATTGGTGTTCAGTAGAGTAAATCATACAACACAAACTTTTAACAATTCCACTTACTTTATTTTATTAAAATTGGAAACTTGTATATATTTCTACCACTGAAAACGCGTCACTTCTACGAGAAAATCTCGTATAGTCTACGCGAGCCATTTTGCTATTAAAAGCTATTATTTTTAAATGAACAGAGATGTTTATGATTTCTTGGTAATGAAACGTACACCTAGCCATAAAGTTCCATGACAGCTTCATGCCATAAAACCTGCATCCATAATTTTCCTTTAAGAAAGTATACTTTATGGCTATCACAGATAAAGTTCTAAGCCCCTATGGTTATTTACGACGCGTAATTCTCTTAACGATAAGTAAATTTTATATCCCGATGTAGCAACTGCGCCGCGTGGGTTTGTCCCGTTACCTGCGCGTGCGACTCCCATTCCTCGTCACATAAAACTATTCCCGATTATATTTATAGCCGTATAAGTAATATAAATTGCAGCAAACGAGATAAAATGCGGATTAAAAAGATGCATCGCGTAATGGGATCTAAAAGTATCCGATTTGTTAACTTGGTTTTTAACGATCGAAATTAACATTTATATCTAGCATTGGTATTAAATGTGATAATACTTGTTTATTGGATGTCTTTTACATAAAATATTATTATGTAAGCTTTAATTCTTTGTTCATTATGTTTATTTAAAATCAGTATTTGGGATATAAAATGATACTTGAGATGATAACTACGACTGGAGACTCATGAAAATATAACTGAAATGATTGCTTTTTTCGCATTAAAGGCCCTTCATATTTTCTTTGGATCTTAATGTCGACATTTCATGATGTTGCAACGCGCCCTAAAATACCTTTTCCAGATAACCTTTGTGTCATTCAAGATTAAGGCTTGTTCGACATTAGTATGTAAACGTATGCAGCGCCCTGCGCGCCAGCCGGCTTGACGCCGCGCCCGGTCTATGCGCGCGCGCCGATCAATCAGCGTAAGGACGCGTGGTACAGCGGTGATGTAATTGATGTAATCTTTCTCCTTTTAAACATTAATATTGATCAGGTATTTACATTTAAAATGTGTGGGATAGATACAAATGATCTTCAAATGTTTTAATGTTAATTTGAATGTTGTAACAAAATTATTAGAACTTGTAGCTGTAAATACCCTTCAATCTTAAATTAAAATATTATTTATCTGATGTCAAATCGAACAATGTAATTGGATCATGGCCTGAGCGTACCCCGGGGTCCAAAGCGATGGTTCGGATGCAACTGGGAATGACACGCGATGCTGACGTATTACCTAGGTAAACTACAGAGCACAACAGAAAATATATTTTAATACTTACACGTTTTTGTACTAACTCACTACGCAATTCACCTAAGTAGATTTATGCATTCGGGCTTTGTAAGAACATTAACATTTTTTAAAGTTAGATATAAGTTGGATTTTTGACCGTAATTTCACTGGACAAATGATAATGCGGCCGGGGACGAATTATATCGAGTTTAAATACCTACTAGTAAGTATAAACATCGGCATCGTGAGTTACATCACGCCTTAATGTTTTAATTCAGATACCAACTAAACTTATGAAATGAACCATTAAACATGTAAGTCACAATAAGCACATATTTTACCCGCCTCATTGCGAATTCTGAGATTAATTTTGTATTCAGCCCGAGCAAGGGAAAGCTCTACATATTTTGGATTACTTGCTGAGATAACATCGAGAGAGCGCATTCGCTGATCATGTCTAAACGCGACCGTTATTCGCACTGCGCTAACGATAAGAGCAGTAAGTCGACTTACGTCTAAAATGAGTTCAGTAATAATATCATGGATGTTACTCACATTATTACATACGACATAATTAATTTCTAAAACATACCAAAATTAAAGCAAAGCTTAAAGAAACTAACCCCGTTTGGTACCAGAGTGGTACAATCTCAGATTTTAATGCTGTATAAAGTATGAAAATCCGTACCTAAGCTTCTAGTAAGTGGTTCATGTTCTTTAACCAATAACTTTTACAGCCATTTTCTAACTTCGCAATTTTCGACTTACTGCTCTTATCGCTAGCGCGCAGCACAATAAAGCCCCGTGCTCATGCGCAGGTTGTTGGAACGCACGTGCGGGGTACTAACAAGAAGGAGTATGTTAGTATGTCGTTGAGGTGACCGTTCTCCTTCCTGCAAGGGCGGCTTCAAGTTGGATTCCTGGTCGAGTCAATTTAAGAAAGGAACTTGTTTATATTAGTTGTAAGGAGTTGTTGGGTAAACTGGAAGAAACCTGCAATCGGATTCATTCTACATACTAAATGATCGAAGTTCGTATGATCGCATTTGTTTATTGTATTCATTTATAAGGTACTCGTTAATTATAGAGAATACTTGTAGTAATACGAAGCTCACTACAAGTACAAAACCCACCACCTTTACATGTACCTTCTCGCCTTCTTGGCATATGGACCGAATCATGGGAGAAGCCATCGGTACTTGCACGGGGCTCTTTCCCGTATGGCGTTTGCTTGACTCCCTACAAAAATCTTTTTACTCCTATTACATGTTTCTCCTCTTCCCATCTGAGGCGTGAACCAACTACAAGTACAAAAAAACTCAAAATTTTAGCATAATTTATCGTCAGTTCAATACTTGCGCCGGCGCGGTGCATTTGCATCCGCTGGCGCCAGTCGCCGGCGTTAATTGGCTAACGGGATCCGCAGGGCTTACACGCGAAACACATTACAGGTACCCGCGGGAAGTTCATTACTTTATTTACACTTAAATTGATCGTATCTGCCAGTATTTACCATAAAATATCATGTGATCTACCTTGAAAACAACATAATATAAAGCAGTCAGGTGCAAATCTCCTATACTAAAAAGATGACCCGTTTAGCGCAGTGGTTTAAGCGCTGGTTGAGACACAATAGTCGCGGGTTTGATTCCCCGCACTAACACAAATATTCGTTGATGAAAAAGATCTTTGTGCTGGGTGTGGATATTTTTGGTTCCTTCGTTATTTCTGGTTTCCATAGCGTAAGGGAAAACTTAGTTTGGGACCAGGGCAATGTATGTGATGTTGTCTGAATTTATTTATTTAAATCAATCGAGCTTCAGACAGAATGAGGCAGTTTTTTGATGTTATTACCCCTAATCATATGAGAAAGTAGATCACCATCAGCAATGCTTACAGAAAAATATTGTTAGCAGTTTCCTAAATCGTTCTGCAAGCAAAATATTAATTATTGTGTATAAAGATTAAGCACATCATTAGAAGACAACTTAATTTATTCTATAGTTTGTTCAAAATGGAACAAATTGAAAAGCATAAACACAAGATAATTACGTAATTCTTTACAGTTAGTTAACTGTTTATGAGTAATGATAATCAGCTTGTCTGAATGCAGACTGCTGTATGGGAGTCGTGATTGCCGCTTGTCTAATAAGCCGGCCAATGTCACGCGAATCAAGCTAAGTGAATATTTGATATGTTAATTTATCAAATCGACAACTGTACAGGCCATCAATATGCTTTTGCAAATCAATTCATTTGATGTCTTATTTTTTTTGGTGCGATGACGTTGATGTCTTTTATAAGGGAGATGGAGGATGCCAATTTTAATTTATTTTTATGCATAAATGTAATTTTATACAGTTACTATATTATCAAACTTAACTACCTCAGGGGCGCAGAACTTAGTGAATGGTACGCTGGAGCGTCATTGCGCTTACAGTCCCGGGTTCGATACCCAGGATGCACCAAATTGTACCTACTTGAAATTATGTAAAAAAATTGTCAATCTATCAGTTGACGGTTTGTACTTCGAGAAGCATAAGTTAAATAATGTGTCTATATAATTTAATTTAAAAAAAGGATTTTATCCATTTTTCTTACATGACCACTTCGGCATAAAAAAGCCATACTAAAGTTACGATACAGTCATTGTCATCTAAGTTGTAATTGTAATACTTAAGTTTTATATTTGTTTTATTTCATTATGTTTGAATAAATTCAAGTAGGTTAAGATTAATTTACAAAAATAAAAGACTGTATAAACAAAACATATCTTCTGCATAAACTGAAGCATACCTGGCTTAAACGCCAATATTATAACATTGACACATCAGGTTATTTATTATTAACAAGATTCAACTGAACATGTTTCTTTGACAATTACAAGCCAGGCTTATGGACGCCTGTTTATGTTAAGACGCACCCCATATTTCGTAATGATGACATAAACAAAATCATTGGCACTCGAAGCTCGTAATTGCAATGAATATTGATCGGACCGCACCTGCGAGCCCACACCCGATCTTAAGTGATGGGCAAAATCGATACATTATATTCGAATTCGATTGTCTTAAATCAAAACATTGTTAAGTTGATTCATGGATTGTTTCAGTTTGGTGACCTCTCTTCACATTGAGGTGCAATGCCTGTGATTTACATACTGATGGAGTGAGGGTGTAGGTGGGTATCAGGCTGCAATTTCGAGACCTAGTCAACCAACCCATTCACAATTTCGGCTTCTGACAAAAAATAAGACATTAAATAAATTGAGACAACATCACATACATTGTCCTGGTCCCAAACTAAGGTTTCCCCTTATGCTATGGAAACCAGAAACACCGATGGAACTACAAAAACACAGACACAACACAAATATCTGTTTCATCAACAAACATTTGTATTGGTGCGGGAAACGAACCCAGGACCCTTGCGTCTCAACTGGCGCTCAAACCACTGCGCTAAACGGGTTGTCAATCTGCTACCTAAGGTAATTCAACGTGATATGCACGTACCGATTTCTCAACACTATTCTATCCTCGGCATCTCATCAATAATAGAAACTAATCAACGTTTCTAAATTCAAATGGTTTTACTTATTTTTTTCTATACGAACGTTTAGGTTAAATAGCTTTCGCTCTCTTAAATCAATGTCAGTTTTTTACAACATTACATGGTTGGAATACTAATGCAAAAATAATTTTTTGTAGCTTTTGCATCCAACAATTTCAATTGCCTCTGTTGATTTTATACAGTGAGCCATAAAACTGGTGCAGACATGTAGACAGGCATAGCTTAAACCTAATGCATAGTGGACGGATGTCCTTCGCATACTATTATGCGATATTAATGATGCCCCCTCAGAAAATAGATGAACACAATCAGTCATAGCAAAAAAACAATGGACACCAACTCCACACAATGGCAACGATAAATATTAATTTACATTTTAATCGATCGATTGTCTACTGCATACGGGGGTTATGGTCATATCGGTTTCGTTTACATCGTGCGAGAAAAACTACGAGATGATTATCGCTATTGATTTAGAGTCTACATTTGAATGATGTTTATGTTGGTGCGTCGGTAATTTGTCAGAGAATGGTGAATGGCTGCAGATCGATGATGGATCGCATGGACGCGGACGGCCAGTGCGCGGGAGCACGCCGCGCCGTATCGTGACTGAACTGACACTGGACTCTTTGCCATTGAAAACGCTTGTCTTTGATAACCATTTTTGACACCATTGTTTTGATTGGTGAAAGATTTCGTGGGAATATTTTAACACTAAGTTGTAGACAGTTTTCGTCAAATTCGGCATAAGTTGAATCCACATAACCGGCACAAATAGTTAAATTCAGAGTGATTGCTCTAAACATAAAATTTTCATTAAATTTAAAGATGGTTCCTACATCTAATAATGCAAATACTCCGAATATTATGTACTTTTCAAACTTGAGATTAATTTTTTGAGAACTCTGAGATATAGATACAACTTAAGACTTTTTTCTGTCGCATATTTGTGTTATGCCGATTGTACAGTTGGAAATGCGAAGGCATGGTGATTTTTTGTGCGTATGCTCTAGATAAACAACAGTTCGATATAAACGAAAAACTCGAAACTCAGCTACACATCAACTTTGCAATTGTAAATACTTTGGAGAAAGTGTCACAATTTCGATACTACTATTACTTATACTTTCACTGCATTCAATAAAATGTTTTGTTAGTTCATTTTTGAACATGTTACTTTCATTTATCTCCTGCTTTTAATAAACTATCACATACAAACTTGTATTACCACTTTTACCTCACACTCTATACTAACTACCGTTATTTTATTTTTGGATCGATGTTGTAAATAATAATTAATTAAAGAGGAATTTTTAGACATAGATTAACTACAGGCTCATTTTTTCTAAGTAATAAATAAGTTTCATTGAAAAACTATACATGAAATCTCAGTACGAGCCAAATTCGCCGTGCCGGTTTAAATACCGGAAAAAACAATTTACTGAATCATTATCGAATTACGAGAATATAATAATAATATATTTTTTAACATTCATAACTTCGCTTGGACTGAAATTTAGAGGTATAGTTAGGCTTGCCAGATCGCCGGGAAATCCGGATTGATCCCGGAATCTGACCTCTTGCCGTGTCCAGTAATTAGCGCTAATAGTCCCGGATTCTGAAAACTTTATTATTTTTTATTGCTGCCTAAAGTAACTATTCCACGCAGACAAAGTTACGGGCAACAGCTAGTGCCAAATAAGGACGCATTCGCGAATGTCTACGCATGCATATGGTTGTATTGGATCGTGTAAACAAGTTCATTCAGAATGCTCGGGCTTGGAGGTTTAACACTTTAATTAAA
Organism: Cnaphalocrocis medinalis; assembly: GCA_014851415.1. Lineage (NCBI taxonomy): Eukaryota > Metazoa > Arthropoda > Insecta > Lepidoptera > Crambidae > Cnaphalocrocis > Cnaphalocrocis medinalis. The sequence goes on from CM026276.1 coordinate 14,657,711, forward strand.
AAATTCAAGCTTAATGTTTACAACATTATAATCTTTTGAAAAATGCGTTTAATAAGTGATACATTATTGAAACGCTAATCTTTTATAAGCCGACTTGAGATAACGATGATTGATGGAATACTGAACGTCGTTTAACCTCCATTGTAATCAGTTTTTTCAGTCTTTGGAAAATATTTACTCCCCATCTTACTCCCATTTTGACTTGGGAAGCACTTGTGTCAGATTAAAAAACCACCCTGTGGACCTTTAATATGGTTGTCATTATATTATAACATCATTATTTTATTATGTTTCTTCAGTTTGTTACCTGAAGAGGATATTATAAAGTACCGATCCTATACCTTTTCAACTAATTGTTGAAACATGACCCAGATATAATAAATACTAACAATGATGTTCGTATACAAGAAAATTTACCCAAATTTAAAATTGTTCTCAATTAAACTTAGTCCTTTCAGCATGACCTAAAGGTTGACTGGTAGATAATGTATCTTGGCGTTCAGTCCGCCTATTGTAACAATGTTTGTGCAATAAAGCTTAAAGAAATAAATAAGAGCTCTGGTCGTCGAGCCTGCTGTCAATTTCGGTCTCATGGTTGATGCGTTGGTCCAGCAAGCGCATAAGCGTACAGTCAGCCACACATTACATTACCACAACCTGTAAAAATTCCTCAATTGATTTTCAACCTAATGTGTATGACGGTAAGATGAGATTTGATTGAAGAAATTTGTCAGTTTTGTACATAGGAAGAGTTCCGCGCGCACGTCCGGTCCGCGACCGGTCGCATGTGGGTCAAGTGCGCGAGCGCATGACCGCGCAGGCCGCGCCCGCGCACCGGCGCTGACCGCTGACACCCGCCGACGTTTATTAATAGAATCGTTTATGCAATTACTATCGCCGAATCGGTAGCGAGATTGTCAATGAAATGGGCTATCGTGTGTGAGAAATCCCCTAGATGGCGTACTGTATAAACTGAGGTCCAACTACACGGTGATTGGTTATTTTTGATTTGAGATGTCACAATATCACTGAACAACCAATGATGTTGAATTTGGACCTCAGTCTAATAGTACGCCGTCTAGCGGATTTGACACATGCGATAGCCCCCCATTGCGTTGTAAGTACAAATTAGGGATAGGTAGTAAATATAAATACTAATTTAAAATGAAGATACTCGTTCCATTCGGTAAAATAATAATTAATTACAATATTTTTTTCCTAACCTTACATGAACGGACAATACAACACACATTTCTAGTAAAATTAGGATCATTTTCTTGTAGTATTACACAAAATATACTAAAATACACTAATATACTATATACCTACTGTCCCAACTGTAGGGCAAACGCCTCATCATCAAGTAATTTACTATAATGCATTTGTAATCTTCAATCCGCAGTAGGGAAACGTGGTGATGAAGCCTAATCTCATTATAGTAGCGAAGACTAAGTATGGTATTGGTAAAGCAAAGCCAAGCGATCGTAGCAGAAAAGATTGCTAAAACGTCCATCATTTATTTATTTCATAAGGCTTTGCCGATATTATCGGCGACGCCCAGGTTGACCAAGGTCCACTAATATGAAGATGACGGACGAATAATTAAGGTCTTTAACTCTATTTTAGTAAGTTTCTATAAGTTGAGTTTCTCAAGAACACTGAAGTATTATTAGTATTATGCAAAAAGCGTTCAATCAAAACATAAACATTTTAACCTTACGTATTTGGTTTAATTGGCTGAGGTCAAAATTGGACCACAAAGTGGTACAACTACCTCATCCAAATTAATATAACTTAGCTCTCCTAATGGACTGTGAATGAATTCGGCAACGCTTTATTTAGCCAATAAATCATTTGAATAGTAAAATTGCCATCATTTTTGCAAGTCGAGTGTGTGTATTTCGCAACGTGCTCTGTGTGGGCTCATTGTCAATTAGGCCCCGAGGCACGGCTACTAAACCCATTATCAGAAGATATAAATAAATAATATAGCCAATAATAAAATAAATATTTACCGCCAAGGCTAGGTATAAACTGTACGTACTCGCATCGCACAGACTCTTGATTAAATTAGACATCGGTTAAAAGGTATATGGATTAATGGCGACCGCGAAATGTTAATGAGTGATTAGTCTGTTGATCGAAAGTGAACGCGGAGCCTTCGCTTGATCGGAGAGGTGAGGTTCTCAACAAAGGTTCAATACCAAGAGGTGGCCGGGGTAAGAACGGTAATTTGCCGAAGGTAAAAGGTTAGAGACGCTATTTCGCAAATACCTACATCAAACGGGATTTCTGAGTCATGTGTGTACTGTAAAGTAGATATCTATTAATGAAGCATGAATGGCACGGTAGCTCCTTCGCCATATTCGCATAAAACGAATCCAGGTCGACGGACCTGTAGGCCTAGCAGGAACCTATCGAGAAATCGTATCGTGCCCAAGCTAGGATTAGGTACACTAGTAGGTACTCGGCACAAAGCATGATGGCATATCGTATCGTCGTACCATTTTCTTCAAAAATGTATGATACGTTAGTTGTCTCTGTGAACGGGCGCTCACTGTCGCGATCTATCCTTTCTGACGTTTGTGCGATGTAAGAGATAAAAGGAGCTCTTCAAATTCAGACAAATTGTTACGATACCTATACCTTCGCTACGATTTCTCTGAAAAGTTCGTGCTAGGCCGTTCTTCCCATCTTATAGGACTACTCAGCTTTCTTCCCTTATGCGTAGGTACACAAAAGAGGCTTGCACAGGCACTATCAGCAAAGTGACGGCCCTCAGGCGTAGGTATAGTAATCTGGTCCCACAGTCCATATGAATAATCACAAACCGCCCTTTACCCTAGTGCGATTTGTTGTTGATTATACAGCCTGGCGGGACGTGACTTCGAGGTGCCATTTGCATCTAATCCGACTCCACTTTGCACTTCTGTAGACCTTATTTTGGGCTAATGACGCCGTTATTGCAGGCGCTGCGTCAATCTTATTCTGTTGCGAAATAAGTCTGTGTAAACACACAGGCTTATTGCGTTGATAGGCCCCGAAATTTATCCCGAAATGTCAGAAGTACTGCTTAGTTGTACCTATTACTTGACGTGGTCATTGTTTGTATGTCACTTTTAATTCACAGACTTAAATTGTTCAATGCTTCTTATCTACGGGGTGGCTACACTTATAGTCCAGTAAATGTAGACGAGCAGACGAATCACCTTATGTAGTTAAAACCAGTACTTCTACTAGGATACTAGTAGGTATAGATGTAAATTAAATATAGCTTTAAATCTGTTGTTAATTATGACTTATGAAATAATATATATTATTGCATCTTATTTTTGTTATGAATATTATCGATCAGGTTAATCGATGTTTCTAGAGTAAATGATTTGGTAGTTAGTGGCATGATATGAAACTATGTTAATTTCAATTGTCATTCATTGGAATAACAATATTATCTACGATATTTTATGTCAACATATTAATTTTATTAATAGTATTGATCTGGAAAGTTTTATCAAAGTACAACATTAATTATGGTTGTATCTATTGTATCTTGAAATGAATAATTTACTATTAAAATGTCAGAAAGAGGGTGGAATAACGTTCCGGGAGTACCTAGTCCTAAATACACTTAACATTATTACAGGTTGAAAAAATCATTAGGACTTGGAGAGTAATCTGGCCAGAAAAGATGTGCCAGTTCTTTTTTTCTAATCTATTTTTACATATATATAAACAAGTCCATCGTATTGCAGGAAGTAAAGTAAATAAAGGTATCGACTTCACCCTGTGTCGGTGGAGGACAAACTCAGTCAGGCTGCACAGGAGCATGATGATTGGAAACCAACCACGTTTAGTGAACGGCAAATTATTGGTCAAAATTGAGCATTTAAAGAACGCTGAAATACCTTAATCAAATAGCCCGAAGCTTACTCATAAATCTCTTAACGCGAGCGAGGCGAAAGGGCAAAGCGCACGCGCAGATGTAGAGCTAAAGCGTCTGAAAGCAAATTAATTCAAAAGGACATTAAAAGGGCGCCCCGCTATTAATATAGGGATGTCTCTGAGAAAACTTTTACAAATTATTTTATAAGGTATTCGAATTAATATTTTGACAAGCCATGTCAAACTAACGTCAATCAACATACAGTCGTCCTACAATTATTTGCCTCTTGGCAATAGTCGGAAGTAATGCTGTTTCCCTAACAAACGTCAGTGTTTATAACATTTTCCCATAGAAATAAAATTGTACAACGCCCCCTGTCAATGGCACTATAGGCTCTCTGATCGTACGTAGGTAGTCCTACTTTGACGGAATGGTAGATATCACTATAATCTCTGGATGAGTTTGCATAAGTTCTTAATTCGAGAATAGCATTTTAAGTTTACCGCATGGAAAACAGAATAGTCGCAAAGGGCAAAGAATAATTATTCTGTAAATATAAACACCGTTACTCATCTTGGTGCGGGAATGACAGATTATAAGTTCATTTGTATGAATGCAAATGTAAATGGATACATTTTATTAGATTATGTAAATTAAAATGCACATACTATAAATTATAAATATGATGGACACTGTCATTTTAAATTAATATTATGTTGATCACTTAATCAAAGTTTCTGATTAGACGGTCAATATTAATTCAAATCAAAGTTGTTTAAATTAATCCTACAATTTTATTAAACATCTTTATTTTAGCTCCTAATTAATCTAGTGCTTTCACGGACAGACATCCTCATTTAGTGCTTATTAAACTACTTTCCCAAACTCGTTTGAAAGTTGGTGGAGTTATCAAAGGAAAGATCAATACGAGAGCCTAAATACAGTGCTCCATACATGCTATTTTGCCATTGGTCTCGACTCTCTCAGATTTGTGCAACCAATCCATAATACTATAATGACGTCTACACTTCCCAGAGTTATGTAAGTATTGTTTGTTTATGTCGAACCAAAGTTACAGTCTATTGTATCTTGGCACGCGCAGATAAAATACTACCGTCAAATGTTTGTTAACACTGTTCGTCTATTTAGCTATTAGACTAAACATGATACAATACAAGTACATAGAAATATCTATGTACTAGTGGCCCGCCCTCACTTCGCTTACGGGACCGTAATTCAGAAACGAACTAATAGATGGCGGAGAGAATCACATCGCGCAAGCGTTTCGTGTTTTCGGTTTACCTATAAGCCTTGTCGTTGTCTATAGAAGTTATCTCTTTATAATATAAATAGTATAGATATAGAAGATAATGAGTTTCTGATAGATGAGTTAATTAGCATTTAATATTTACATATTACGTACATTTAGTGTTTAAATAACTGAAATCGAGGATATTTATTCTTCTATGTTTGCTTTAAAAGAATATAACTGTAAGTAATTTATGAGACAACGCAACATCGCAGTCACAGCAAATTAGTTTCAATGAATCCTAGACTGCTTTATGCAGCTTTATAATTATTACTTACCATAATTATACTGATCATTTTTTTTTTACTATTTCCATTAATGATAAACAGGCTTTTAGTGGGAGCCCTAGAGAGTAATCATTAACAATGATGTCGTAATCGGAGCGCTCAAATGATAATAATTCTGTGCGTTTTACAGGTTTTTTATACTTTGCGAAACGAGGAAAAATGTCACGGACAGTTATCAGAGTGATTCAGGACGGTGGTGCCAAAGGGCGCGGGTTACAGTACACACGGCTACATGTCAACCTATACAAAATTTACTTTACTGTACAAGCTCCTAAGGAAATAATATTTCTCAAAGCTTCACTGTTAATCTTTATTTGTACTCGATTTTGGTAGCAAAAAGTGCATTGTACACTTCGTAAAGGTCCTAAATATTATCTAGGCACGTAGCTCTTATTTAAGTTATTAGGTAATACATTTTGATACAGAAGATCGAATTTGGAACATAATTAATTTTTAACGTAATTAAGCACGCTAAAAATTGCTTATAAAAATGAACAGAACATAACTCAACACAACTTTTTCATTAATTACAAGTAATGCCTACTAATCTATCTCTCTCTCTCATCTGTAACAATATTTTTTCTTGCATCATAAACCAATAAAGATAACAAACTGCCACGGAAATCATTAGTAAACATTGATGACTTTTCGTACTTCGTGGAAATATATTCGAAATATTAATATCTATTTGTAAACCACCAAATTAATCATTAAACAGTAATTCTTTGTAAATTTGTAAGGAATCGAGGAAATAACACTTCCTTTTTGGCGTAGGTCAATGATTGCGAACCGTCGTAAAAACAGTTCATAGTACGCGCTGGTAGTACTTTTAAATACAATATAATGACTTTTTTCGTAACATTTTGAGCGAAAATGATCTCACATGTGCAAGCGCAGGTCACGAGCAGAACAGGTTGTAACGGCAATCAGAGTCAAGGCCGCCGTGATCTACGAGTGCGTATCGATCAATGATCTATCTCCATACCTCACACGACCAACTCGTGTGCAACACTCAACAACCTACACTTTGATATTTTTATCACATTTTAACTTTTATCCATAATTTTTTTTTTGAACTGTAGCATTTTATTTTATAAATAATAAAATATATAAATAAATGCGCCAGACAATCACACCAATCAACCTGGTCTCAAAATAGGCCAACCCCTGTACTATGAGTACCAGATGACGATAATTTACTGGAGACGTCAACCCAGAGCACCCAGACCCAAGACAACTTAGAAAATGTAGTATCCTAAATAGACTTGGCCGGAAATCGAACCCGGGAACTTTCCCGAACTAAGGTGTTCGGAAAAGTTCACTGCACCATTGAGGACGTAATAATCAGATATTTATATTTTCATGTTTCAACAATGTTTTTCATTAACTTGTTCCAACCAAACGTAATATGTAACAGTGACCATTATATTTTTAAACTGTTTACAAAAAACAATTGAACACATTAATCTACTCTCAATTTAAAATACCTTTAAAAGAGGTAAATTAACATCTGTTTAGGAATACCAAAGCATCTCGAAAAGGATTAAGAAATGATGAGTAAAGTGTTGCACCGGCGACATGCCGTCAATTGCAATAGATAATAAGTTTTGTAAGGATGGCATGGCTCCAGCTATGATGTAAATTGCTCTTTTAAGGCATTTTATGAAATAGTAAGCGACCGCAGTAAAACTCATTCTCGTAAATTATACACCGATCCCTGTTATAGTGACAGTTAGTTAATGAAAGCGCAGTTTGAGTAACTTTTAGATTATTTTATAAGGTACTAAAAATAACCGTAAGATTAAAATTTTACGACATTTTTATCTTAATTTACATCCCATTTATTTTAATGAAAACATAAACATGAGATTCTTATGTAATAGGTGGCAGACAAGCATACTGATGACCTGATAGCAGGTGATTGCCGCCGCCCATTGACTGCAAAACCAGTAAAGTCACAAGTGCGCTGCTAACATTTAGTCCCCTTTCCCCTAATTGGGCCTCCGGTACCCTAGGCTCGCTCACTCGACAAAGCGCAGTTAGAGATATAGGTAGGCTGCACTATAAATTAATAGATGACATTTACCTGATCTGCATAAAATTAAATGGAATTTTCGTTCTTAATCAGACCGGATATTTCGAAATTGACCACAGGAATCACATATCAATTCCTATTAATGTTTGTCTTTCGTTCCAGATGCACGAGCAATAGATTATGCCCCGTACTTATTTGGAAGTAGGGTTGAAACCAATCCATTTATTATTTGTCATTGAATGCTGAATGCTTTTTACTGACCTATCAACATTATAAAATAGAGGTTATTCGTGTTAAGGACAAAAATAATACAATTTGCACATAGGTACTCTGCGTACAATCATAATCATACTGAAAATGTGGGAATATTAACCCCGAAAGATTTGTTATGTTTTTAGCTTTAACTCTTAATGGATTAGTTGTCGACGCTTTTACTTAATATACTTTTGATAAGCACGTTACAGCTTTTAAAAGCTCGCATGTCAACACGCAACGTGGAACCGGTAACAATACGCTAAGTAACTCGCACACATCGTATATACTTTATTTGTACATCAATAAACAATACTGTTTTGTTTTTGATTGAATGAAATGTAAATAAGCTATCTAGTCGACGATGGATGAAAACTCGAGTTTTTATTAGGTACAAGAAAAGTCATTAGCGACCTAAAGTTAAGAGTTTACGTCTAAGAAGTGACATTGGCCGAAATTCGATACTGAACAATAGAGCTTTTAATGTTTTCGAGTTAACGAGGTATTAGAACCTGTTGTAAATTGGGTCCATGTTCACCCTAACAGTTTTAAGTATTTTTAGGTTAAAGTTTATCTTCTATCTATACTATTTATAAAGAGATAACTTCTATAGACAACGACAAGGCTTATAGGTAAACCAAAAACACGAAACGCTTGCGCGATGTAATTGGACACAGCGCCATCTATTGGCTTATTTCTGAATTACGGTCCCGAAGAGAAGTGAGGGCGGGCCACTAGTTTTACATAAAGAGGGAAGTGTACGAGTATGTCCATCTGTAATGTCCATGTGTAGGTGAACAACTGCTATACCACGCAACTGCATAACTGCGACACCAGAGAGAACATTGAACATGTCTACTGGCAAACTTGTTTCTCGTCGAGCTGTTAATTACATATTGACATCTCGACTGCATGGGAACCGATATTCGATATCTTCGCATTAAATTAGTGAGTCATAGCTCTACTTAAGATTTTTTACTTTAAAGTAATAACAAAAACCATTGGACGTGTATAGCGAGCGTGACCGCCCGTTTTTGTATGGTGTCTAAAATGGCAAGTGGATCGCTGAATGGTCGATTTCGTTGGTGTGCCACGCATTAATCACGATTATAGTGGCAAATGGTTAGCCATTGCTAGTCCAGGGCTGCCCATCGACTGTAACTTATCCTAGTTCGCGGTTCGCTATAATTTGATGACAGTTTATTAATATTATTGAACATTCTAAGGTCAATCGCTGTTTGAGGTGAGAGCCCGGGGCGGTGAAGTCATCTAGTCAAATAAATTTAATGTGTATACCTTTATTTATAGTAGCCTATTTATATTTCATTGCCTTTTGGTTAAAGAGAGGCTCAAATATTTTTCTTGTTTATTAGTGTCCGCTACTATTTTAGTCAAGATAAATTTGAATAAAACCTAACCAATCATGCTTCGATAAGACAGCAAGGCAGTACAGACTGAGGAAATTAGGGAGTGGATTACCATAGAACCTACTCGTACTACTTACTTTACTCGTATTACTTAACTAACATTATGTAGCTTAACTTCTAACTGACAATATTTCTTACAACAATTTTTTTTAAGAATAAATTAGTTCACTGTTAAAATTACATTAATAGTAAACTAATCAATAATGTTACATCATAAATTTAGCAAGAATAAGCTTTTTTCAAATGAATTGGGTTTTTAATCTAATTTAAACGCTACTACATAAAAAAGAAGTTTTTAACATGTAATTAACAGTTTTTCTAAAACGTGATTACTACACTTGATTAATCCTGTCACGAGACTGACATGTAAAACGTTTCCTTATCCTTTGTGCTTGTGCTTCGGGTACCGTTACTGCGCCGGCGCTGGTGGCGGATCGCGCCTGCGCGGTAGGTGCATGACCCGACCAGATGTAGTGATGTGCCTCGAGTTAATTTGACGCTTAATGTGATGGTATGGGTTTTATCTTTCAGACACTTTCTGTATCCTTTGTACATTCAGTATCATAATGATCTCTACGTTCAAACCTTCCAAAAACATTTGATCATTTAGGTAACAAAAATCACTTTTACCACGATACTTTTTAATGTACTTTAATTGTATGTCACTTGTTCTCGAACATCAAATCGGCGGATCGCTACTGGGTGATGATTAGCAATGTGACCCAGCTGAGTTCAATTTTATCATAGGTTGATGCTTAATTTAAGTTAACTTCATGTCTTTGTCTGGTGTGCGTTTTGGTGTAGTCTGTACGTATACTAGCTCTATGCTTGTGCGCTGAATTCAATAAATAAACGCAGCCACAATAAAAGAGCACTGAACATTAGTCAAGAAAAAATAATTAAAATTAAAATGCTTATTGCTTTCCGAGTTACTTAGACTACTAGTAATAAGTTAACTAATAACCATTTAGCTTATTACCATACGAAAATCGAACCAATAACCAATGCATTGGTTTATAACTGACGAGAAGAGATTAGTTTAGTTATTTAAATAAATTAAAATGACTTTATTCGATTCACATCACTATTCCAGATAATTTTTCTCTTGTCCTCCCTCTCATTTGGCGAAGATTGGGTCCCGTTAGTGCTCTGATCAATGTAGGCGTATTGTGTGCTTTCACAAGATGAGATTGTTATTCTATTTATGTACAGTTCAAGTGTACAGTGTGTAGAGACAGTAATTTTTTTGTTACCTACTTTTTACCGTACCGTTATATCATCTTGATATCTGACCGTAGTAATCAGATTATAGTAACTTAATTATAGCAACAATAACTTTAACATTTATAAGTGGACAATTGGACATGCTTTTTTATTAGTGTTTGTACGGTACAAGAAACTGTAGTCAAGAAATAAGGTATTCTTGCAACGAATGAGCACACTTGGGTTTTATTTGAGTGGGCATTATCTGTAAACCATGTAGGAAAGTGTGTGCGTGGATGTCTTTCGATATACAGGATGCTTGATGATCCCGTAGCTAGAGGAATCGATGGGATTCAAAATCAAAGAATCTATACAAAGAAGCGCTTTCAAAAGTTAAAAATAAATAAGAAAATATTCCGTCAATATTTCAAGATTGACAGAATGTAGTTATTTACTGTGCAGTAGAGGAGCATTGCATCATCAAACATGAAACTCCGGACAAATTAATTTTCCATAATCACGTCTCCGATATTCCACTAAATTAAAACCAAGAAAAATGTTGTCATCAAGTTTATCTCTTATCACGGAGCACCTTAAGTAATTAAACTAATATCCACGGTAATGTGTGTTTAGTATCAGTAGCAATTAAAGAGCCTAATAAATAAACTCTGTGGACACTTTAACGGGTTAAATTATTCACTGTTTATTTTATTTTACTGCTTTCAACACCTAATGTTTAGCAATTAAGTTGATAGATATATCTTTTGAGCGCGGTAGCTCAATGGATAAGACGATGGATGGAGAGTATGCCTAGTAAACGGGAGGTCTTAGGTCCGAATCCGAGCACGCACCTCTATATTTTTCGAATCTATGTGCGTGGGGTAAAAAATAACTTTGCTAGGTAGACAACTAATTTGATATTATTAATAATGTAATGAATAGGTCGAAAAAAAATAAACAATTAAGCAAGTACTTTATATGTACCATACTTACTACAGTTTGTGAAGAAATAATTTGCAATAAAAAGATGATTGTCTACCAACATCACGAGTGCATTGTACAGTACTTGACACACATGGTATCTGTCGATAGAGCCAATATTGACAGCAAACAAGACAATAAGTGAACATGTTTGCTATTTTGAAATAGTCACACTTTTCTTATTCGATAGCTTGTGGGAAAATAAACAATTTATTTGAAATACACAACGCAACAAAATGAAATTAATGTTACAGAGAAGGTATGCCTATCAATTTGTCGAAGTTCCCTAATTAATTTTAAACCAAACGTACATATTTAACATTAAAGTGAGAATGATTGAAGAAATTTGATAGATTTGTGTACCTACACTGATGTATATAAATAAATATTTTCAGAGAAATAAATATTAGGCACGAGTAAACCATTTTGCAAGATGACAATTTGCACATTCACATTTCTCTACAGACAGAAACAGACCAGTAGCAAATATCTGTTCATACCCTGTGGACAACCGGCTTTATACCATAACTTCTAGTAATAGTCTGCTAAGGTCTAGCACGTCGTAAACCCGAAGCTCTTTAGCGCTTAAAAGTCTATAAACATCCGAACCGTGTTTGCTAATGTGAGCAAATTTCAAACGTGGGCTTTGTAAATGCATATACGCAGACCTTAAATGAATGTTGGACACATAAAATAGCACTTAGTATGATACTCTTATGCTGAGTTTGTAGATTGAATGGAATACCAAAAGAAATAGTGAACATTATAAAATAATTATCAATATAAATAATAAAAGGTAGTGAACATAAGCAATTGTAACATTTTTGAACCTCCTTTGTCATTTCTGTGGATCACATTATGTAAATAAAAAAATCATGCAACTGAGTGTATTTTGTTTATAACTGAAATGTGTATTGTACCTACTAAATTAAGTGATTAATATTATTTCAAACTGAGCGTGAAATAAATGAGCCACAGAAGTGAGGAGGATCTGAAAATGTATTTCCCTTGTAGATTATTCGTCAAATCGACATGATTTAAAAAATAAAAGCGTACCTATAAGTTGAATTTGCTCATGAAAGTTGGAGCAATTGTGGTCTGTTATTCTTTTGAATCTAAATAAAGATTTAGTGAGAGTCAATAAAAACTACTTATTTATTTAAGGAATTCCAATGCGTATGTTCAATTTTCAGTATTTACCGAGAAAATTTACACATAACTTGTACCAAGGATTACCTATGCATTGTCAATTGAACTTACTTGAAGGTGGGTTTTGTGCAATTTTGTCAGCCAACGTTTAACCACCATAAACTCCTTATTTGCGAAGGTGTTAAACGCATATTGTGATTTCAAAGCAATTGTTGTTTCTGTTTGATGTTTGGGAATGTGAGCCTTCGCGTGTGGGCCGGGTTTCGCAACATTGGGCCAATGTTGGTAAATAATAGTTTCGGAAGATGTTTCGAGTAGGCAAAGCAATCAATGAAGGAATCGTAAGTGGCTGCATCGATAGATAAACTGATGTTACAATGACTGCGTTTGCGCACTTTATGTTAATCCCCTTTGAGAGCGTTCTCAGGATATCGGGCACCATCTGTAGTAGTCCTTGCATATGTTTTTGTTCGATTGGCCACTGCTTTTAATTTCAATTTGTATCATTTTAATGGTAACACTTTATAAAGTTTTAGGTAAAAAAAGTTAAGTAATTTACATTATATGCTCTATGGTTAGGGGCATTAAGCATTAATGAACAAACCTACTACTGCACTGGGGGCTTGCTCAGATTACGACTCTGCGAGGGAAACCACCACTGGGTCTCCTGGGTGCTATTAGAAGTGCTGCATTACTCTAATTAGGGTAAAGTGGCGAGCGCGATTAGCAGTACAGTCTAGTCCTGTCTGTAGGGTATCCAACCACGATTGCGCTGAGATAGACACCCCCGTAGTTTATTAGGGTTAAAGTCCCAGATACTTTGTTCCCGACACGTGACAAGGTGAACGCAAGGTAATCTTTGAATAAATAAATAACTTAACTCTATTAATAGATTGTACAATGCACTTGTATTATTATGAAGCGTCGATTGTTACTACTGTCAGCATGCAGGTATTTCTCATCTGCATGTAAGTAGGTACGGTCACGAACAAGCAACTAAAACAATCCATGACAGCTACCAACTCAATCGCCCCGGGATAACAACCATAAACTGTCAATACTTGCAGACTGGTTCTGAGTGTTCACAAGTGGTACAATATCATCAAGTGACAGTGACATTGCCTCACGCACGACCGAGGGGTGAGGAGGGAGGGGGCACAGCGCGTGGCATTGTCCAATTGTGATGTTAATCCGCGATTGACAGATGATTGAGTTGCGCAAGAGTTCGCCGCGATCCGATCTGGCACAACGACTCTGTAAAATGGTACTAGGGTTTGTTGTACCTGCGGTTTGCGTAAATGTCAAGTCATATAGTAGATCAAAAGCTCTATACTAAGCACGATACGGAATGAATGCTTGAAACATGATTCCTATGACTTTGTATGAGGACGGCTGTATTTCATAGATTATGAAAAATATTTCGTACTTCTTCTAAATCGGTCCTGACTCCTGAGGATCATGACTCCGCTGGACTCCATCAGCAAGTTATCTCCTCTATTTCGTAGAAATGAAAAAAACTTTAATTTCGTAATTTAGGTACTCCTACGTAACGCGTTTTAAACCTATGCAACAAAATATAGTTACTTGTTGACACATTTAAATACAAACAAACTCACGCATGGATAGTTTAATTTTACCCTCGTTAATTCAAAGTGCCTCAATGATTTATCGACAGGGCTTAGATGAGTCATTGCGCAGAATCATAAATTCTGGCCCTGCCATTAGACGACCGCTCAACTTTCATGGCAAACCCGCTCATTTCAATCCTAACATAATTTATTAATATCTTGACTGTTCCTCTGATTATGCGCGACGCAGTCACATCTGACGGGTACGGTGGGCAACAAATATTGCTACACTTTAGACAACTGTTGACTCTTATGTCCTAGTATTAAGATCTAAACAAATGTATGTAGCGTGTAATTTCGGACGCTGCTATGTATCGAAAGCGAATGTCCGATACCCGATGACGATGATTGATGGACATCTAGAGCGAATTGCGAAGTCGCAAGTGATTATGAACGAGATTCAAATTAACTACGTAATTTCGTATTCTTGTTAATATTGAATAAGCGGAATTACCTCTAAGTGGTCTAAGTGGAGCTTTGTCTCATGGGAAATAGAAATTTCTCATGACACTACTGGTAAGTGTATCTGTTGCGGAAGGTATACCTGCGTGTACGCAAAATGCCGTTTGTGCGTGAATGAAGTGCGGTAACGCAACGAAATAGCAGTTAAAGAAATGATTGTAACGAACGTCAACTGTGCGAGAGAGGAACTTATTAAATAAACAAAGGGTTGTTTGGCGAGATAGCTGTCAGCAGTAAAGAAACCCTATTGTGAAACTGTTGACAACTTTAATAAGGAATAATAGATATTCATAGTTGGTCATATCATGCAGTGTTACAGTTTAATATTTAAACCTACCAATAGCATGAACTACTTCTAGTTCAAATTGGGATGAGTACATTGTTCAAACGAAATTACCCATATTTTTATAACATATGTATGCAAAATGGGCATTCTACTTATATTAAATTCAAATTAATTATTTTTGCCAAAAAGGTCAAGGAAGTTTCTCGTCATCGATGAAATAATTATTGATAAGAACGTATTGATTGATTTAATATGTGATTGATTGATTGTAGCTGAAAAATAATAAATGGTTACATTTTAAATCATCTCAATGTGTTTTTGATATAACATATCTATATGTTGCCTTATGTATGACTTAGTCAGATAACAAAATGTAACAGTAGGTAAACATAAAAAGTAATGTAGATCTATGTAATGTAACATTTATGACAAGCTTCCTAGCTGACGCTAAGAAGCATGATAAAAAGCAATCACTTATAAACATCTTCAAAATCGTTACAAAAATATCATCCAAAACATAACAGTTGTACTGTTACCGTTATATCACACAATTGATCAATTTGCGCAACGCCCAGGGCGAGATATGTGCGTGACACGCCGATACCATATTCGTGACTACTCGACGATCTCGATTACACTCGTTCAGTTTGTTTAACTAAGTATAATAACAATTACACGGTGTCAATAGCCAAATATATCTAAACAGGTCACGGAAATCTGCACGATGCCCACGTAAATTTTGTCCTAGAGGGTTTGAGAAGGCGATATACTAGTCCGTTGCGCAAACGCCTCTTTCTTTAGTATTTTTTTTACGTTCGAGTTAATTGTTTTACGATAGCAACGAGTAAATTGTTAGCTGACTTTGGTACTAATTGTTCAATTGATGTCTATTCAATTATTACGAAATAACGAGCACCGCCTACATCAATTTTCTTGCTAAGTAAAGTACCTACATACATACAATATTTCGATACCTATACTATGTAATAAAATAATTTACTTTCTAACAATTATCGAAAAATACTTCATATTTTAGGAATAAAACTTCACAGTCGACTTACGGTTTTTTTCTTGTAACTACCTATTCAATTATAAGAATACAAACTAAAAGATTACTTGTAAGAAAAATCATAGGTAGGTACAACTCGTTCTTATAAAATATTTCACGGACTTCCTAACGGAAAAACTATCTCCTGCAAACAAGATCATATAACAAGCTTGTAAATCAAGGTCTTCTAATTTGTCTACTTTGCATATTGGCCTTTAAATGTATCGTGTGTGATATATTGCATGAATGGTCATCGAGTCGCAGGGCGGCGTGGGAATCTCCGGACATTGCGCGCATTGTCCGATCTTCTGTTATTGAAAACCACATTTTGTTATTCAACTATTGTTATAGTAAAGTGAGACAAGATAGCTTGTTATCTTACGCGGTTTGGATAGGATCAGCCGGATTAAACAACTCGGGGAGATCGTAAAGATACTGGTTTGCATCGGCCTCTGCGGTTTCAGTGAAAAGGTTGTAGAAGTGGATTAGGGGAAGGTGAGGTATAATGATCCCCTTAAGGGAAAAACTTAACTGTGACTAAAGTTGAAGGCAAAATCGCAAGATTTCTATTGTTGGAGGTAGTGAATTTACTTAACTTTGTAACTACATACTTATTTTTTATTATATGCATGCAGTTTTTTTCTATTAGAAGTTTTTGTGAAAGTCTAGTAAAGGATCATTTTATACACCCCTATGTATAAAATGATCCCAGGGGTTCGGATAAAATAATCCCAGGGATCATTTTGTACATAAGTTAATAAATATCAGGAAAAGAATACACTCAGATGTTTATTTTAATCAAATATGTATTCTTCATAACAATTAAAGTAAGTAAGCTACACTTAACTTTTACAGTCTTCTAGTTTCATTAGAGATCTTTTTTTATTGTAATTCTTTTTTTGTAATCTACTATTCAATCAACAAAACTAAATATTAGATATTGCAACAAACTTCTAAAAAGTTTGCAAAAATAACAATATATCTAGTCTAGCAATAGGAAAACAAATAAACTCTTCTTCTAAATAAAAAAAAACAGAAATAATATTATCCTTATCATAAAAAATCTTCATTTAAATTTTAATTATTATATTTTATTTATTTTGGCGATTAGTTTTACGTATATAAAATCTTGGCATGATCTGTAAAAACAATAAATACTATTGGGTAAAATGATTCCAGCGATCATTTTAAACACACAGAAAGGGATCATTTCGCCCCAAACATCAAAATCCAAGATATAGATCAAAACATAACCTTCAAATACCGCGTGCGGTGATCGAACGTTGCTTAAATATTAGCTAATTGCTATTATTACCCGCAAATAAAACAACATTTCAATAAACACGAACTTGTAAAAAGTAATGAAAGTTAAAAAACAGGCTTACGTTAGATTACAGCCACACTTTTTGATTTTTTTTAAATATAATCACGCCAAGCGTTCACACCGCCATGAGACTTGGAGAGGGAATTGGTAGGGGTGCGGGGAATATGTTTCATACGCTTTTGGATAGATAGCACTAGTTGTCTCGGATTTACGACGGGGGATCATTTGACCTACAGGGATCGTATTACCTCACCTTCCCCTAGTTGTGATTGTTTTGTCTAACCTTGGTGTAACAAGTTTCCATACGTATCTGTTTTATACACATAGTAGTTACGTTATCAAAGTATGAAATTGAGGCCGTATCTTATTTAAGCAATATAGGTTATATAGTACAGGTTATAAAAATGTTCTTTTAGTCAGAAATGGGGTATGGGAACTAATTTTTAGGTATCTTTTTTATATTTTATTTCAATACCTTTTACTATTTCAAGTAATCAATTTGAATATTTTTGTAATCAAGACAGTAGTTATGTTTTAATTAATTTTTAAACATTTTAAATTCAAGCGTATTTGTGACGTCACAAGTGCGCTACACCATATTAATAGTGTTACCACGTGCTTTTTTCCCCAAATCGTGGCAAAAAATTATATGTAAAATGTTACTTGTGGGCAAAATCCCTTTTAATCGGGGGAATTTCACATCACTGTCTGACAACATTCCGGCAAAACATAAAACAGAGAGGTATCTCTAATCAATTTTATGTCACCTTTCAAATAAATGTCAACTGGTTGGTAAGGTTTTATTGTATTACAACTAGCGCCAACTGTTGGTTCTTCCGATAGACTAAGTGTCAATCACAGTAGATGTCGCCTAATCTAGCATTTATTTTATCTTGTTAGTGTAGTATGACTGAAAATTCTGCTGACCTGGGGTCAAATGAAGGTCAAACGCGATTTTATTGAAAATATCATTGATCTTATGCTTTTAAATTTTAAAAGCAATAAAATATGGTATGAAAGACAAATGCCTCGAAATGGTTTTCGATTTAGGACATGTTTGGTTTTTTTCCCATACCCCATTGTTAGGTATAGGAAGATTATTCCCGACAATCTCAACATTATGAAACAAACTAGGTAAACATTACCTGTGTTATTTTGAAGTATATAGCTTGAGTCTAAATGTCCATAACACAGAAATACCTACCAATTACACCGCGCAAAACAGATATCAACAATAATATTGTTTAAACTTCGATACTCTGAAAGATTACATAATATTTAAACTCGATACATTTATTTACCCACTTGCCTACTTACACCAGACAACATATAAAATCTAAGACCGCATTACAGTCAGACTTGAACAATCCCTGACACTTAAATATTATGACTAAGTATCGACAATTTATTTTTATAATACCTTAGTCGAAACGAATTTCACCGCATAAACATTAACGAGACTATTCATAATGCAGACTTTCCTTATCGTTTTGTGGCGGCTCATTCGAGACGTCGTATACGTTCCACCGTGACTATCAGGATTGTAAAACTGTGTACGAGTTTATGTACGATTGTAAGGAAATCTATTGCAGAAAATTATGAACAGCCTCAATACATTTTGCGAACAGTTCGTACATTGTACCTTCTCTTTCACATCTCTGTTACTATGGTAAGGCATCATGGATGCTTTTGAATAAACATACTTATTTTCTTATGATCCATCAAAATTATCTTTTAAGTACCTACCTATTCTGAAGCTGAATATGTTACTACAAATGAAAATGAAATGACCCATTCATTTGGTTTGTGTGATCTAAGCGACCACAATCAAAATTTCGTAATTTATCGTATTTACCACCATGTTTAGCATTCAGTAAATTAGATTTACTCTACTAAAAATCCATACTATCTAATATTTTAGATGGGAAAGTTTGTCTCTCTGTCTGTCTGTATGTTTGTCTTTTTTTCACGGCGTGATTTTTGAAGGGATGGAGAGAGTACTATAGGTTACTTTTTGCCCCTTTTTAACCCCCCATTTTTAGGGAAGTGGGGAGCGCGAGCGAAGCCGCGGGCAAAAGCAAGTCTGCAATAAAAGCAAGTCGGTTCTCAAGACCCTCACCGAGATCTCACTTACAGCTTGTGTGAACTACTGAGAAATACATAAAAGGCCGTATTTTTTATTATTTTATCTGTAAATTCAAATTTTTTAAAGAGTTCTACCTCTAAATACCTATACTAAACATTGGTAAAGTTTTCCAAGTCCACACATTGATGATAAATGTATTGCGATGTGATCAGACATCAAATAAATCGTTAAGACTTTGATTGTTTTTTATGAGGTAGCCTGTACCTCTATTTGGTTCTCTTGTATTATTGTATGCAAATTAATAAAATTGTTAACTTTTTTAACAACTCAACTGTGGGGGCTCAATCTATTGATAAAAAATATAATAATAGCTTTACTGAGAGACAACAGAAGAGTAACAATGACAACAAAAAAAAACACGATAGTTTGAAGTCTCCTGGAATAACTATGCAAATTACGAGTATTATGACCGGTTTATTCTATTTGAATCAGTGAATTCCCATTTTTTGTAGTTTTATTATATGCGTTACATACGTAGGTAACATTCGTTCACTATTGAAGAAATATAATGACACAAATTACTAAATGTTTGGTATTTTTATATCTTATATTTTAGATGCAATGTGAAAGGAACAGTGTTATTAGAAACGTTTATATTGCATTTTGTATTGACTTAAAGTACGTACAGCCACACACATCAAAGTATACAAAACTGTAAATTTTTTTCAATCGACTCTCATCATACAGTTATACACATTAGGTTGAATATCAATTGAAGAAATTTGACAGGTTGTGGTAACCTGATGTGTGGCTGACTGTACTTTATAGATATACCTACTTATACAATGTATATTATTAATATTTAGTAATTTGGACGGAGCTGGAAGAAGGACCAGAGGAATAAGCAAATTTGTGCTCGATATTAGAGCTAAGGCTACCTCATCAAACGCCCGAACTAAACGTAACCAAACGTAAAATCATTACGACCTACCGATGACGTTTGTTTTGCCTTCTTTTCTTTTTCTTTTTTTCATTTTTATATCTGGCCAACTAACGTTAAAAGGGCGCACCAAATTCCTGATTCCGGAATCTAATCGTATTAAGAAGAAGACTCACCTGTACGATGGAGCCGACGAGCAGACCGAAGGCGAGCGCGATGCTGGTGGTCTTCGGCGCGTTGGCCTCGGAGATGGCGATGCACGCCGCCACTCCGATGGAACCAGCACGAAGGTGCCGAGCAGCTCCGCCAGCAGCTGCCGCCACAGCATCTTGTTCTGCGTCAGGTCGGACACTCCGAGGATTGAACCCGTTTCTGGTGACAAGAGATAGGAAATATTATATTAGGTGATGCGATTTGCGTAGCGTTACTGGCATAGGTTAAGGGGTAGGAGACACATTCAGAGAAATGTGGTAGAAGATATTTTTTACCATGGGAGAGCCACGCTTCTGCATGAACCGGAGTGATACCACGGCCTCACAGAACACCGGCGTGAACCAGTGCCTGTGCTGTGTTTCGTCGAGTGAGAGAGTGTACTGGCCCAATTGGGGGAAAGGGGGCTAAAGGTTGGCAATGCACTTGTGACTCTACTAGCTTGCAGGTGTCTATAGGCGGCAGCAATCGCTTAACATCAGACGATCTGTCTGCCCGTCTGCCACCTATCACTTAAAAAAAAGTGACATGCCAAGGAGGATAGGCTATCGTTATGGAAAATCCGCTAGATACTTGGGTGTAGGTAGATATAATGTAGGACTTTGGTGAAACCCACGATTTACAATGTAATATAACACGTTACAAAATGTTTGATAGCAAAATGTTTTCAGATATTACGTATGGGAGGTAAGTCATTTTAGACCTAATAACCTCAAACGAAAATAGCTTTACAATAAACCAAATGGTTGGCATCTAACAAAGATTAACACACATACCTACTCATAAATACCAAATATCTTCATATTTATAACTATGTATGAACCTATTATACAATATAAGAAATTATTTTTGTTAAAATTACTATCGTAAGTTTGCTAAGGGCATGCAAAAGAAAGCAGATGTGGGTATTGATCACATAAATGGTCTATCTAACAATAGAAAGGTTAAGTACCTACTTAAAACTCATGCTTATGAGACTCGCACATAAATCTTATTTTATAATATAGAGAGGCGAAAAGACAATGTTTGAACAAGCTTATGAACCGTTCACGAACGTCTCTTGATGGATGGACGACTTGTCAACAAGATAAAACGAGAGTATGGGAATCCTTTAGAGAAACAAAGATAAAGAAAGATCTCCAGAGTGCCCAGATGATAAATTACGCAAAGTACCTACTGACTGACAACTGAACAGTATCTACCTATTTCTTTGTTTGTTTATTTTAGATTTTCCCATTACTTACGAGCCCTCATGGTACGGACAGCCGCACATCAGGTTACTACAATCTGTCAAATTTCCTCAGTTGATATTGAACCAAACACGTTTGACATAAAGGTGAGGGTCGATTGAAGAAATTTGACAGATTGTAGTAACCTGATGTGCGGCTGTCTGTACGAGCAGGTCTGTTACTTTCAGTCGCCATAGCAAATCATTTATTCATAATTATTATTGTGCTGTTTATCGTCATCAATACATGTGTGATTCTCTAACATACAGTTTCAAGTTTCTGTTATATTAGCAAAGAATAAGAACATTTAAAAGTGGTATTTAGCTCCCAGCTAAAGTCGGAGCTATAAATAGTGCTATAAACTGTGGCTATAAATAATGATTATAAAAGTACTCTGTGACAATGATGATGATGTTTTTATTGATGTTTCCCCTACAATGTTTTGTCAGTGTCACTGAGAAGCCTTCTAATCGTAGTCTTTTATCAGATATTATATTATCTTTGCTGTATAATGATCCTGTTGCCAAGTTACTATTGGGTACCGGTAACAGGGTGGACACCAAAATTAAATAATCCTAATAATTAGTGAAATAAAAATATTAATGGGCTATAGAGACACATGAGATAGATGGTGATGGATAGATCACCCCATAAAGTAAAATGGGTCATCCGAAGCTAAATGCCACGCGAAATCCAAGCTATGTGTGTGAGAGTCTGTGTACCTGTCTGCAAGAATTGCAAGTACGCCTCTACCGATATTTTCATACCTAAGTATAACAAATTTAGAGTAGAAGCTTCTCGAAAGAAAAACTAAATAATTTCAGACGTCGCTATTGATTCAAGAGTAGCTTCCCTGACCGTGAAATAAGATCACGAGTCGCTAGCGAATTCTATGGAAACTAAATTACGAATTGGTCTTCAATTAATTTTTTTAAGCGCGGCGGATTTTTTCTTAGAAATTCGTTTGTAGCAAGCTTTTTCATTTATTTGCCAACGTTTTGGACGAAAATAAAAAGATTTGATTTCCTATTATAGGATCAAAATACGGATAATCAGATAGAAGGTATAAAATGTTGCGATAGACTCGGTTCGTACACTAACGGTCTTTCAACTTTAAATACTTAGGTATGTTTTTTATAACTTGCTACAATTTTTTACTAATGAATTTAGGTATCTAAAACAATTCTATTTACTAACTTGTATAGAAGCTATCACTGTTTCGGTACTCGTTTCACAATTTCGCACTATATCACTTGTTACATACGAAACTAAAGAATTTGATACGCAGTCAGTTTGAGTGTCATCAAAAACAGATCAATCATGATCGAACTCAGTTGTTCAATAGCCCCAATGAAGGTGTGGATGACGCGTGATTGGTATCATGACACTTGCTTCCCGTTCCTACTAGAAAATGACCCAGATAACACCATGGCCTACTTGATCAACTCATGTAAGTACCTAATATATATGTAATTTTATCTACGTGAAAACAAAAGTTTAAACATGTCTTTTTTTTAAACTAGGCGGCAAACACATGAGCGGCTACACTTATAATCACCGCCATCACCCACGAACATCTACATGGGTACCGTGGGAGAGCCACGCTTTGGCATGAATGGGTCTGCTCGACCGGAGCGCCTGCGCTTTGTTTCGCTGAGTGAGTGAGGGTACCGGAGGACCTATCGGTGGGAAAGGGGGTTAAAAGGTTGTCACCACGCATGTAAATCTACTGCTGTTACGGTTGTCTATGGGCGGCGGGAATCGCTTACACAAAAAAAGAATCTTCAAGAACAGAAAACCACTTAAAGACTGTAAAACTTAGTCAATATTCTAATTCCGGCCAAATGTTACATACTTAACTGGATTAAACTAATAGATTGATACCGATTATGTGTTCACTTCAAATACTTCAATGGACCAAGCCCAAGACGGCATAAATGCAGGCACGAGCAAGGTGTAGTTCGACGTATGATAATATCGTTAAGCCGTAGGCCGTGCATATCGCACCGTGCGGCACATGAAGAAATGATAAATGATCGCTGTGGTCCGGCGCGCAAAAACCACGCCACAACATTATTTGCATAGCAAACGCATTAATGGGCGTATTGTAACCAGACAAAAACTCTTGCTCGAATTAATTTTAATGATGGATCGCTTTAACGTAACTAATAACATTAGGTATGGTAAGTAGGTGTCTGAATTTTACTCGCTTGCCATTAATATTTCAATTGCTAAGCTCGTTGTGCCTCTTAATTTATTTAGAGACGAGTTTGTTGGGAGCGGATATTTTTTTTTTTGGAAAGTCCTCAATCGCGTACAGCCTGTATAAGAAGTTTGAAAGAAGTGACATGATGAATCATACTGACGTTTTATATTGCGTGTGCGACTGTAACTAACAATGGTTGACTTCAGTGAATAAAAACCGTGCTAATCAAGAGGTCGTCCGTCAGCCTCTAGATTTTTCTAATCTATGTGCGTATTTCTACCATTCGCTCGGCGATGAGGAAAAACAAACGTCTTGAAAAAACCTGCATGTTTCAGATAGTTAATCTTAGTGAATACCCATAATTGTAGAGAAAATGATTCTTTATCACCACGATTGAGTCTAGATCTCAATAAACCTTAATGTTTTTAAGAATATCTATGAATGTAGTATCATTCGTGAAGTGAAAAGGATAAGACTTATGTTTTAAAAAACCTTATAAGCCATGTTATAACCTTCACTATAGTAATTTATATAAAATGTCTCATATTTGTAATAAATATTTCTTACGTAAATAGTTACGCTCCCATTTTAATATCTCAAGGTAAATGAGGATTAATTAATACAAATAAAGCTGCGTAAATAAAAGACTTGTAGATATGTACTCGTACTGTAGTTAATTTCTACCGTACATATTATTTTATTGGTAACAACACTCACAGATACTAAGTTTCGATATAATACTTAAAACGTTAGTAAGTACTTTTGTTAGAGACAACAGAGGAATCAGGAATGTTCATCACATGAATGCTCATCCCGGACGAGAATTAAACCCTTTGGGGACAAACAGGGTAATTATCAAATACGCCACTCGTTAACTTGCTATAGGAAAAGACCCCCATAGAATTAGCGTCAACCTGTCTCAACGTATTGGCGACAGACGTGACAAGTGAGAAAAATCATATTGCCAAAGTCGTAGAAATCAGATTCTAACAATATTTAGGTATAACAAAGTGGTCCCATTTCCAGTTTATTCAAAATAAGTGACCTTGGCACTACTAAACTTAATAATGATTCTTTCTGTTTTCTTACTTATTTTATTATCTAAATTGAGAAGACAAGCTACAACTTTTGCTCATTAAACAAAACTAGTACTGGCAGAATACATCAGTGACAAGTATACGTGTTTATAGAGTAACTTTCAATAGATCAAGTGATAACAATCCCCTACTATACCTTTGATTAAAATGTACCGATTTAAAAATTAAATGCTAATATAGGACAAATGACATTATAAATGTAGACTCGTTAATTTTGCCAAATGTTAACAAGCACGCCCATTGCCATTAGATTTATTTGACAAGGATTATTCAGGTTTTTTACTGCCTTAACACATTGTTAACCTCAATGCGGCTAATAAATTGTTGTGAAAATACACACAAACCGACAATACAATAGATACAAAACTATTCGGTCAAACGATGATGCCTATCAAGATACTCGTATGTTTCCGTAGGGGAATGTTACAAAATACTCATTTAAATATTTGTCATTAAGTTATTAAAGTACATATTACGTAATTAGATTGAACACATTTATATACTGTGAGTAACTTCAAATTATTATTATGACTAGTGTGCTCGTTAGGATAAATACCTTTCTCATAAAAAAACTAAAAAGGATGCACACTGCACAAGCTACAACAGATAATAAACAATAATATAGTTTTAATAACACACATCATTCTTTATGTTAATGATAGTACATAATGATTTCTAATTTTTTCCCAATCGGAGAGCTGAATTTTAAAACATTTTAAATTCAGCATTTGCGGCCGTGACTGACCATCATTTGTTATTCTAGAAAATAGTCCTCTCGTGATCGTGAGTGCACCGATTATATGAAAATCAATTTCACGCAGACGAAGCTACAGGCGGAAACTCGTGGAAAATTCATCAATTAAAATATCATCAACGCTAGCTTTAACTTATTTGTATCCTGCATTATTTTCAACGAAGCGTGAAGGTGACAGTGAGGGTTAATAAATTATCGTAATACATACAAATAATGGTATGCATGAATAAAAACTTACGTGCGGAAAATCGTATTGTGAATTTAGATAAGAAAAACGCGATATCCATGTGAGATTTGTTTCAATTAGCATATTTATAAATATTTGTTTACACAGCCAAACTTACTCTTCTGCATCTCATCCATAGCGTAATCCGTCTTCATCGTGACAGAATAACAACCGGCGAGCACTTTCTAGTTCAGTCCAGGCACTCACGCGCAGTCTACCCCGACCGCAGTGTCGACAGACAAAATAAACACCGAGAAAGTGAAGTGTCTAATTGAAAATCCCGATGCAGAGAAAGAAAAGGCGCAAGTTTAAATTTTTGAAATTCGAGCGTGTGACCGCGTGCGTGAGACCACCTCTCGGCGTCGCAACATACACTTGAGTGTGCGCAGATCTGTGACCGGGGTTGGATGACAGGTAAGCCGGCGGGCTGCGGCTACGCACCTAACTTTTTCACACACCACTCTTTCATGCGGCGTGTGCGCCATCGCCTCGGCTTGTTTACAAATCGACCGCGATCAATTCGCCCATGGCTCTGCTGGGCGGAACGCGCGCGTGAAATGCTGATTAGACTCTATTGTGAGATGGCCATTGACGAACTGATTAACAATGGTTGACAAGTATTCACAAGTACTTGTTTTGATTGGGGATTACAGGTGTACCTAATCTTCTATCTAATACAATACTTATTATTTCATATATACAAACTTTTCAAACAGGGTAACAAATAAAAAAATATTAGGTGACAAATTAAGGAATTAAGTTAACAAAAATTTGTTACTGATTTTACACTGATTTTTCACAAATGTGAAATTAGATTTTTATTAGCCTGTTGTAGTTAATAAAGAAGAAATATACTAAATACTTAGAGACAAAACCATATCTATTTACAGGATATCTACGTAAATGTAAGGCTATTTTATGATACCTAAGTTGGTGGTATTTTCTAATTTCTAAATATGGTTGGAACTTGATTATACCTAACTGCTATTATCTATTTATATGTCACGACTGACAATATTGGACCACGATTACACCTGATGTTAAATGAAATTGAGGTCAATAAACGTGGCCATACTTGCCCATGAAAAGCCTATGCACTCTTCTAATTCTTCCTCTGCCATTCTTAATATTCGATTGCTAAATATGGTTTGTAACATCTTAACCACTACAGCCTGCAAGAAGAAATTCGTCCTTGAGATAGTGTATGAGCTCTTCCAAACATTATCACTGCCTATGTGTACACTTGTACAGTACAATTCAGTGAGTCGCAAGGTGATGTTTACCGAAGATAAGCGCAGTTTGTTGTCGCAAGGCGCTGAGACAACACGGCCGTGTTTGCCGCAGCTTCTGATAGCCCTGCGCGGGCGCCACTGTGTAGAGATATTTAAAAAAGTAGCAGTATAGTACAAAAAATAATTAAATAATTACTTCTAATACCACATGTAATAGAGAACAATAAATACTGTAAACAGGCTGTCTTATCATCTGCCATATTGTTCTTCTACTTTTAATTATGAAGGAGGATCAAAAATGAAATTGGAAAAAATATTAGCTGTTTGAATTACATCCTAAGTTAAAAAGTGAAGTGGTCGAAATGTATTGAACAGCTGATAATTTTACGATTTTACTCTGGGTGACGCTTCAGTCATGGGAAAAATCTAGTGTCTAAATGTAAATTTAGGGTAACCACCTTCATCGGACTCCATCGGGCCAGCCATCTTGTTTCTTTGAACTACACGACATTGTGATTCAACCCAAACTTCAATACACAAGTTGCACGTCTTTCGCGGGGTTGAACCCATTAGGTCCGGGTTTTCGAAACGACCATTACACTACCTACTCGTATATGGACGAAACCATTATTAAAAGTTCTTGTAGACATAGTCAAGACAACAAAATTTATATCAGAACTATAAGTTACTATAAACTATAGTTACATGTTTATGATTCATGATTTTTATCGACTTGAATAAAGTCTTTTTTAAAGTAAAAGGAGGAAATATTCGAGTTCCTAGAATACATGGAATCATGGCCTTAAGTGAAATCATTTGGTAATTCCCTATCTATTAAATAATTACTTCTAATACCACATGTAATAGAGAACAATAAATACTGTAAACAGGCTGTCTTATCATCTGCCATATTGTTCTTCTACTTATAATTATACAGGAGGATCAAAAATGAAATTGTAAAAAATATTAGCTGTTTGAATTACATCCTAAGTTAAAAAGTGAACTGGTCGAAATGTATTGAACAGCTGATAATTTTACGATTTTACTCTGGGTGACGCTTCAGTCATAGGAAAAATCTAGTGTCTAAATGTAAATTTAGGGTCACCACCTTCATCGGACTCCAGCCATCTTGTTTCTCTGAACTACACGACATTGTGATTCAACCCAAACTTGGATACACAAGTTGCACGTCTTTCGCGGGGTATGAACCCATTAGGTCCGGGTTTTCGAAACGACCATTACACTACCTACTCGTATATGGACGAAACCATTATTAAAAGTTCTTGTAGACATAGTCAAGACAACAAAATTTATATCAGAACTATAAGTTACTATAAACTATCGTTACATGTTTATGATTCATGATTTTTATCCACTTGAATAAAGTCTTTTTTAAAGTAAAAGGAGGAAATATTCGAGTTCCTAGAATACATGGAATCATGGCCTTAAGTGAAATCATTTGGTAATTCCCTATCTATTAAATATTATTGATGTGATAATTTAAATATTCTCTTCCCAGAAACATATTTAAAAGTTCTTCTAAATTAGTCCTTTAAATCATTTACCTAATCAAATATTGCTAAAATTAATTAGTATAGAGTATACCTAATTTAATTATATACAAATGCCTAATCCTACTAGTTAAGACAAATGATTGACACGCAATTATTGTAATATGCTCATTAATTTTAAACTGTCGGGAATACCAATGCAGAGATGATAGTGACGTAACAAACCCCTATCAAGTTGTTTTTGTTCGAACTCATTATTCACCGTCAAATAATAGGTCATTACACCATAATATTGTGGTAATAATAAACTCAAAACAATGTGTTACGCCAAGATAGGCAGGTAGTATTTAGTTTCTAAAAATAGAGGCATAATTGAACTAAAAAATGTAATGGGTAAAGCCTTTGTTTTGGCAAAGGATATTTTGAAATAAAAACCAGGCACCATTGTTTTACATGAGTGATTAAAAGTTTTAATTTAAAACTACCTAAGCTTTCCTGCCTTCATAAAATAGATCGTCTACGTTCACAATTAAGTCTCTTCTTATTCTTCTTCTATCCTCTATATTTATTAAGAGGTTAATCTCATATTCTACGCCAGGGCAACCGAAAACACGAAACACTTGCGCGATACAATCAATCAACGCTCAGCGCCATCTATTGGTAGACAATGAAACTACTGTCCCGAAACAAAGTGAGGGCGGGTCACTATTAATTCATAAAAGTATCGGGTAGTTGAGTGTGTTCAGTGAACAATTTTTAAACCTGATTTCGGTTTGATCAGAGCCTCAATAGCCTTTTGCGTGTTGTCACTTTTCAGTCACTGAGTACATATTATAAACAGTCGTAAAATTATTGTAGATTATAGTAATATATCACGCCCACAGTATCTATTGTTCTATATAATACTAGTACCTACGTGTCTATTATTATAATGACGGTGTAAAATTTTATAACTCAGATTTTTATTACCGATCTGTGATGTTTTATTACAGCGTTATACGTCTTCCACTTGGTTTCCAAAAGAATAAGTGTACTTAATAAATAATACATTTTAATTACACTTCGTTTTTGTTGTCATAGAAAATATTTCTAATGTTGTACATAATATGAATCTGTCTGTATTAAATAAAATTAGTATACTTTACCATAGTTAAATTAATCTTCTATACTATTTATAAAGAGGTTAATCTTATATTCCACGCCAGGGCTTATAGGTAAACCGAAAACACAAAACACTTGCGTTATACAATCGTCCAGCGCCATCTATTAGTGGACAGTGGAGCTATTGTCCCGAAATGAAGTGAGGGTGGGCCACTATATATTGTACTAGTGGCCCGCCCTCGCTTCGCTTCGGTATTTTAATTTTTTGAACGAAGTAGAATTCACAACAATCAAAGTAATTAGCAAAAAGAAAATTTACTGATACTTATAGGATTGATAATTTTGGTGATCGTAAACCTTAATGAAGGAATCTCAAAAAGATTTGATTTAAAAAATGTTGAAAACTCTATAACTTTACTTTGTCAAATTTAATCAGTTCCCCCGTTCACCCCTATAAGGGGAAGGGGGGACTTTTATAAAATTTCTATGCAAAGCCTAAATACCAATTTTCAAGATTCTAGCTTCAAAAATGACAATACTTCGTTTCAACCCCCTTTTCCCCCTTTTTAGGTTAAAGAAAAAAAAAACGAATTCACTTTCATTACATTTGTAGGCAAAGCCCAAATACCAAGTTTCAAGAATCTAGCTTTAAAATTGACAATACGGTGTTTTATCCCCCTTTCTCCCCTTTTTAGGTTGAAGAAAAAAATGCAGAATTCAATTTCTTTACATTTGTATGCAAAGCCCAAATAGCAATTTTCAAAGCTCTAGCTTTAAAAATGACGAATTTTCCATACGACGTTTTAACCCCCTTTCACCCCTTTGTAAGCTGAAGAAAAAAAAATGCTGAAATTACTTTCATTTAATTTGTATGGAAAACCCAAATACCAATTTTCAAGACTCTAGCTTTAAAAATAATAAATCTCCCATACATTGTTTTAACCCCCATTTCACCCCTTTATGGCTTGAATTTAAAAAAAACTAAAACAGGTCAATTTTCATTTTTGATAAACAACCATAATCCAAATTTTCAAATCTCTAACATCAAAATTGAAAGACTTTCATACTAACGTAAACCCCCCCCCCCTTCACCCCTTTAGGGGGTGAATTTCGCAAAACCCCTTCTTAGTGCGCGCCTACATAGTAAGAACTACCTATGTTTCAAATTTCATGATTTTAGGTCCAGTAGTTTTGGCTGTGCGTTGATAGATCAGTCAGTCAGTCAGTCACAGGCCGAGGCGTTACCTCTTTATTAATAGTATAGAAGAAGATAGATAGGCTTGTGGCAACACTACCGCTAACATCTGATCGAGATTGCTCCGACTAAAATTTTGTGATTTATATTGTTTAAACGTTTTAATTGTCCATAAATCGTCACTATTATCATAACAATAGTAATATAAGGTGTTTTTAGAAATATTTAGTGCATAACAGAGTGTTATTATCAGTGATTGAGTGTATACGGCAGCCGGCTAACGGTCGATGACCTTGCGTCTTTTGACATTTGAAGTTAGTAATATCTTGTGAATCATTATTATCTCTTATTATTGATCTATTGCCAATTATTTGCGACTAAATAACTAGAAATAGCTCGAAGTGTGTTTAATACAGTGACTTATTCACTTTCGCGAAGAGGTTAGTCTTGAATTGACGTAACCTACTTTCAGTGTTCAAACTACTTTCTGATATTGTTTTACCTTACTTAAAACGTAGATATGAACAGAATGACCACACGTAGCATGGCCTGTGCTCGCCAGGAAGAGAATAAACTCGAAACTCGTTTCGAAGCAACTCGACCAGGCTTTGAAGCAATTGCAGGCAGTCAGAAAGTTGAATGAACATTTGGATAGGGAAAGAGATGATAATGAGGCGGAACTATTGAAAGCATTCGAAAATAATAATAAGATTAAGAAAGAAATGGCTGAGTTGCACACTGAAAACACATTGTTAGTCGACGAGCGAGACCGACTGTTATCCATCATCGACCGGTTCAAGGAATACAGTGAGGAGTACACCCAGGGCCTCAATCGTATGTCAGTCCTGGAGCACGAGTTACAAGAGGCCCACCATACCATAAGCCACCTCCAATCCGAAAAACTGGACATTTCCACTTCCCAAACCCAATGTCTCTTTGATGAGTTAGTAGGTAGTGCGCCCAGCCATTTGTCTGCTTCGGGTAACAGTGATCCCTTTACCATAGATCTTACTTGTGATGACACCTTAAAATCCAATAATAAAGAGAGACTAGGTACCTGCAGCAGAAATAAATTAAAAAAATATGTTAGAATAAATAGGTATATTAAAAAGACCCAGAAATTAGTTAAGAAACAAAAATGCATTTTTAATAATGTGAAATGTATTAAGCAAAGAAGACAACTAGGTGATGAATTAGATATGTATGCGTTATTGATAGAAAATAATATGATAAATCATGAAAATAACATTAAAAAATTTCAATCTGAAATACTAAAGCTTGAGGAGTCATTGATAAACATGACTCATAAATATAATTCAACTAAAAATGAGTATGGGGAGCTGATGCTTGCAATGCAGGACCTTTTAAACCCCTCCAATGAAGATAGTTTAATGCCAAGCGGTACTCCATCCAAGGATCAGTCCTCCACTACTCATAGTACATATAATAGCCATAAGTTCACAAATTGTAATCTCAATAGTTCCGCACCCAAAAGCATGACCAATATACCCCCTGTAAACGGTAATATTGTTATGTATAGTGACGAGTTGGGAAAAGATATGGGACACCTTCTTACTACCAATGGACAATCTTTGATCAATCATTGTATACCGGGTGCCACACTTTCCGATATCATGAATAAAATAATAAAAACAAATTTTCATAATGAAACCACATTAATAATTATGGTGGGAAATAGAGGAAGTGTAAATAAAAATATTTTATCCAACTACCTTGATTCTCTTACTAGGTTAAATGTTAAGCAAATTGTAATATTTACACTTCCCTATAGTAACAGCTTGCCACAAGTGGAAAATAATCATAGGTATAATATAAATATGACATTACATACTTTGACATATAATGTAAATAAAATTCATGTTATTGACATAAATAATTATATTAAAAAATACTTTTATTTGACGAAAGATAATTACTATCTTAATAAACACTATAAACGACTAATAGCTATTTCGCTATCTTATTATTTAGATTGTTCAGCCAAAAATTTGGCTACCATACCTGCTCCTATTGAGCAGAAAAAACCTGACATGTGTAATCAGACATTGGAATTAGTTCCAAGTAATTTAAATGTGATTTTGAGACAATAGAGAATACCTCTTGCAAATTAGATTTAGGGACAAAGGGGAAGTCTAATAATTTAAATATTATTCATCAAAATATACAGGGCTTCTCCGGTAAAGAACTGGAATTGGAACTTTTTTTAAATACAATGAATATACATGTCCTCTGTGTAACTGAACACTGGTTGAGGCAACATGAACTTATTATTAATATTGATAATTATACAGTCATAAGTGCGTTCACAAGAAAGTCGGCTATTAGAGGTGGGTCACTTATTTTGTTGCACAATACATTAAAAGCAAAGGAACGTAAAGATATAGTCGCACTTTCAACTGAACGAACTATTGAACTATCCTGTGTAGAGATTGAACGGTTTATCATTATTTGTGTATACAGACCTCCTTCTGGTAACTATCATAATTTTGAATCTGCCATGGAAGATGTATTGAGGAAAGTAACTAATTGCAACAAGCAAGTAATTGTATGTGGGGATTTCAATATTAACTTATTAGAAAACAGTCAAAGCTCGGGTATGCTTCTGAATCTATTTAAATCTTTTAATTTGCGCCACCTTTTTGTTGAACCTACACGCGTTACCCCCACTTCAGCTACTTGCATTGATAATATTTTTTGTAACTGTAAGGTAATTGAAAAATCAATAATTAATTTTGTCAATTCTGACCATACGGGACAGATAGCTGTTTTTGAACACCGTCATGCAACTGCTCCCTCCGTTTTTGTCTATAGGCCAATCACCACCAGTCGTGTGGAAAAATTTAAGGGAAATGTTGAACACAAGGTTTCCCTGATGCAAGCTGGTAAGAACAGTAATATTGATGAGCTGTACAATACTTTATTTAATGTCATTCAAAAGGAATTTGAAATAATTTTTACAAAGAAAAAAGTCCAAGTAGATAACACTAAAACTAAATTTAGTGATTGGGCTACCAAAGGCATCTTTAAAAGTAGACGCACTTTATTCAAATTATATGATACTAAAGCAAACACGAATGATCCTCAAATAATTGAATATGTTAGAAACTACTCTAAACTATTTAAAAAAGTATGTGCAATGGCAAAGGCTAATTACTTAAAAGAAAAAATTAGAAATTCTAGTAATAAAATAAAGACCACTTGGAATATGATTAATAAAGAGACTTGTAAAAATACTACTCAAGATCACAAGTACTCTCTAAAAATTGATAATAAACAACTTAATGAGGATGTTGAAGTGGCAAAGGCGTTTGAATCCTTCTTCTCTAATGTACCCCTTATTACTACTAGTCATTTAAATTCTAGCCCTCAGCTTGCTTATTGTCATCTTCGATCGAGTGTAGATGAGTGTTTAACTTCTTTTAGTTTCCACCACATCAACTCGGAAACTATACTTAAAACTTTTAAAGATATAAATATAAAGAAAACAGAAGATTTGTGGGGTATATCAGTAGAAATATTAAGAAATATAATAAACATTATTGCCCCTTATTTAGCTGTTATATTTAATGAATGCGTAGATATCGGTCAATTTCCAAATTTGATGAAATATAGCAAGGTTCTACCACTGTTCAAATCAGGTGATAGAAGTGACCCATCTAATTATAGACCGATATCCATCCTACCAGCCCTTAGTAAATATTTGAAAAAATTATATTCAATCAATTATTGGGTCATTTTAATCTCAATAAATTATTACATAATAAACAATTTGGATTTACTAAGGGCAGATCTACTACTGATGCAGGAGTTGCACTCATCAAGCACATTTTTGATGCATGGCAAAATAAGCAAGATGCTGTAGGTATATTTTGCGACCTTTCTAAAGCATTTGACTGCGTTAATCACCAAACATTATTAATGAAGCTACAGCATTACGGTCTCACAGACAGCTCTTTGAGCTTAATACGGTCATACCTAAGTGATAGAATTCAAAAAGTCAATGTTAATGGAATTGACTCTTCCGGTGCCCTCTTACACATGGGAGTGCCCCAGGGCTCGATATTAGGGCCCTTACTGTTTATTATATATGTAAATGACCTTCCTTACCTTACTAAAGACTTGTGTGACATAGTATTATTTGCAGATGATACTTCTTTAATTTTTAAAACTAATAGACAGAAAGATAACTTTGACGATGTAAATAATGCTCTCACCCAAGTGCTAAATTGGTTCACTGTAAACAATTTGCTTCTAAACGCTAAAAAAACTAAATGTGTTAAATTTACATTGCCCAACGTAAGACAGGTCAGCACTAGGATCAATATGAACAATGAAGATGTTGAAGTTATTAATTCTACCGTATTTCTGGGCATTAGGTTAGATTCAAAATTACAATGGGGCCCTCATATTGCAGCTCTGGCTGGAAGACTCAGTTCAGCTGCATATGCAGTCAGAAAAATAAGACAACTGACCGATATTGAAGCAGCAAGACTTGTATATTTCAGTTATTTCCATAGCGTCATGTCTTATGGTCTACTCTTGTGGGGAACTGCGGCTGACATTCAAGCCATATTTGTGCTACAGAAGCGAGCCGTCAGAGCCATATACGGACTTAGACCACGAGACTCGCTTAGAAATTTGTTCAAAGAAATCAACATCTTAACATTAGCATCACAGTATATTTTTGACTGTATAATGTATGTTTATAAAAATCTCAATTTATTACCGAAGAAATCTGATAAGCATAGCCTAAACACCAGAAATAAACACAAACTTGCTGTTCCAAATCTCAGACTTCATAAAATTGGTAATTCATTTGTCGGAATGAGCATTAAAATTTTTAACAAATTACCACAAACCCTTGTTGATTTACCCATATATAAATTTAAATCTAAAGTTAAATCTTATTTGATGGCAAATGCCTATTATACAATTGAAGAATACCTAAATGACAAGAATTTGTGGAAATGATAAACTGTTCACCTACACAGTGTTATGTATTATGAAATTTAAATTTTATTTAATTCTTTAAAAATTTTATGATAACAAATTTGAAAAGATTAAGTTCTACTGAGTTTCTTGCTGATTCTTCTCGGTAGAAATTGACCTTCCGAATCAGCAGTAGATTATAAAATTTGACATTCATAAATGTTCTGTAAAGGACTTAAATTGAATAAAGTGATTTTGATTTGATTTGATTTGATTTTGATAGCTAAAAAAGCACATTGGTTCCATAGTCATCCAACTATAGTCGTTATCGTCATACTTCTTGAAAACAAAAACCTTTTGAATAAAAAGGCTTTTCTTGGACCAAGTAGGTATAGTCCTCCATAGACCAGTATAGCCACCAGGCACCAACCAACCAACATCAGGTGTTATTGAGGTCAAATGGTTGTCTGCCATAACATAAAAAAGAGCTATGAGGAAGACTACCTCTCAAGGGTATGTAGGCATTTGAGTTAAATTGTAAAGTGACTCTAGATGCAAATGAATCGAGTTACTGACACACTTCACGTAAATAATTAAATCTACAAAAAGCAATAAAGATTAGATCTAAAAACCATTTAGAACACGGATTCACAAACTGTGCGGTTAGTAGTTAGAAGTCTACAAAATACAAATAAATAGAAACCAGAGTTAAAGTTCTAAACCAAGACTAAGTTGAGACCACAATTTATAATAAGCGGGTATAATAATATACGTTTGATAAAGTCACCATTAATTGTCCATGAATCGTACATTTTTAAACAATAACATCAGTACTATTCAATTACAAAACTCACTTAAGTAAGTCATTACTTTATTATTATAAGTCATGACTATGCTTCTTTTACTAGATGAAAATGTATTTTTGTATTGTAGGTAAGCTTGCAGGTTATACCTTTAACACTTTAATACCTTTAACATCGTAAGATCCAAAAGCCTTTTAAAAGGCATAAAACAATTGATTTTCGATTGTGTCTGCTGTCTGGGCCTTTCGACGTTATGCTCCAGAGTTAAGCTTTTGAGACTCCTGAATGGCTAGATCGAAAAGTATTGCACTCCGCGCAAGTGCCTGTAATAAATCTACAATAACCTGTCATAGAGATTTGTCAATGTCAATCAGTACCGTATGTACACTGTAGTACATGCTCGTAGATCATAAAATTACCGAGACGTTCAAGTTCAATAATTATAGTGCAGTTGTGTTGCATTACAGAAGTGCATAATCGCATTTGACAATGTTTACCAGGGTTCCCAACTTAGGGGATTTCCCCCGAATTACGGGGTAATATACCTAACCAGGACGGAACTTTGCGGGTTATAGTATTTATTTAGGGGTATTTCTATACATTTGCGTAGGTACCTAACATATATGTTAAATTATATAAATAATCTCAGCTTTATGGCTTTTGACATTGAGATGTAAATGGTAACCCCAGGTGTGCCTGTAATGTACTTACTTCGGATCTTGAGTTACCTACCTACTTACATAAAGATTTATTTTGTGTTAAGTAACATTGATTTGGGCTTAATGATTGGGACACAATTTTTAGGGGGATTTGTAACGTTGTCTATTTTAGGGATTTTTCACTAAAGATTAGGGGTAAATATTTCTAGAAGTTGGTAACCCTGTGTTTACCAACATGAACTGCAACATTAAACTGTACTATTGTGAAGACTTTATTGATGTTTTAAGGTTTGTTAAACAACAAACAATTATCCGTGTTAGATGAGCGCCGAAGAATTAACTGATTTACTATCGGTAATTCGAAGATGATTTAAGAGTCAATACATATTTACAAAGTAGCTTCTTATTCACATGACAATGGAATATTTCCTGAAACGTAAACTTTATTGTACCTCTATAGGAATTAGTCACAGTTACATACATACTGAATCAATGTTTATTAGTACGGTCAGCAAACGTAGCGGTATCCCTGTTATCCGGCAAAATCGCCTACAATTAGCTATGTGCGGGCGCAAGGATTAGATATTAGATAAGTAACTTTACTTTTATCTCATCCTTGTGCGCATTAAGCATTTATTGACCACAAAAAACATGATACACAATTACCATAACAGTCATAATGCTAAAGTATTATAGTAATATTGACATACTAGATATAAGACACAAGGATAGGCATAACGCGCCAAGAAAATCGTCACAACTGATATTTGGAGAATCAAAGGGCTACCATACGTTATGTGAAGTGGTGTTAGTTAACATTGTTTGAAGGATAAACTACGCCATGTTTCAAAGGGGATGACACAGCGTGGGTACCGTTTCTTGAAAGGTCGCTGAAGTGAAACAGTTTCTTATCGTGTGAGACTGGTGTACTAACGAAGAAGTAGAAGAGCTCAATAGGGGTAAAGAGGGTTAAAAGGTTGGCAGCGCTTAATCGCAGCGTTGAACTTATGACTCCGCTGGTGTTGCGGATTTCTACGAGCGTTGGTAATCGCTTAGCATCAGGTGATGAATCTGTCGTCTGCCACCTATCACATAAAAAAATATAAAATACCAATATATTTTTTTATGTTAATAGGTAATTATAGTTTGTAATGGGCATGTTCTTTATTGTTAATAGGTTTAACATCCGAATGGTAATCACGCAAAAAATCGTGTTTATGGCTCTGAATCTTTTTGATAAACGCGATTCAGTTCTATTAACATAGGCACATTAATCATTCATTGAATTGCATTTTTTACGAAAGCTTATTAACAAATTATTTATTGTTGTATAATTAGGGTATATTGTTATTTACGATATTTGGCGATTCCCGGAAATTTGTTCATAATAATATTGCCTATAATTATGTTTACAGTGCTGTCGAACTTATTGGATTTCATTCTAATAGCTTGATTTATAATAGAGAAGTTATAAATAAATCTAAAAACCTAATAAGTGAGGCCGCAATGTGATTTTTAAAATAAATCAAACAGGTTGGTGTTTTATATTCAGGTTCTTAACAAAGAAAACCACAAAGTCTTGGTATCTTTTTTCCTCCTGCGCATATAGGTACTGCAAATTAATAAAAAAATGTCGAAGGGGATTTACGACACGAGAGTCACACCTTAACTGGGGTTTTATCGCTAGAATATGTCATATAGCAAAAATACGAATTAAGACAAAAAAATATTCAACTACACAAAAAATCGTAGTAATCGATCTTGTGTATGGCCAATATATTCACGCATTGAAAAATAATAATACTTTAATATTTTTACACGTACCCGGTACATGGACACTACAACACACTGAGATGAGTACTTTTAATGGAGCAAAAGTGGCCCCGTTCTATCATCAGGACACAAGACGCAAAAGAGTTGCCACCCATATACCCATTGTTGAAACACCAACAATTTGTACCAAACGGTTCGAAAGTACTATTAAAGTAGTATTGCGTACGTCCAAGGAGTGGAACTCTATCTGCTGAAGTATTCGGCTGATTTGGGAGTTTTCAAGAGAAAACTGAATAGGCTGTTACTAGACAGACATGGTTCACCCTCCTCCACCACATCATCACTTACCATCAGGTAAGATCGCAGCCAAATGTCTCGCTATACTAAAAAAAAGTGCACCGTATAGGAATTATGAAACAGACGTACAGATATAATGGATGCTCAGCTAAAAAGGAACTTCTTTGATTTTTAAATTACAGTGGCACTGCGCACCCAGCCATAGCCATAGCGTATAATGTGACAAATGGCCAGCTCGTGCGTCACAGTATTGTCTATCAAATTACGGAATTATGAAGCAATTATGCATTTATCTTATTCTAGTGCATTGTAGGTTATGTGAGATATCTGCCACATAATTGCTAATGTAGGTAACCTTTGAAACGTCGCATTAAATGCATCCAAGTATTTTAAGTAGTTTCGATTTAAAATACAAATTAGATAAATATGTAAATTTAGTCATAAAATTATTAAAGAAAGCACTTTAAATGGTTTTATTAACAAGGGGGTATTTTCGAATGGTACAAAAAACGAAACCTACGACTTCATCAAAGGTCAGCAAGAAATTTGCATTCCTTCTAATGTAGAGGAAGTCCTTTAGATAGTCACTAATGCGCGTCAAGAGCGTTCAAATAATAATAAGACCATAACCAGTTACATTTTCGGCCATAAAACTTAACTGACACATAAGGTCTAAGTTACTAAACAAATAGGAAAAAGCGTGAGCCAGTCCATGACAATGGCTGACGGGTACGCGCTAACAATAAGCGACGACGCGCTAACAACACCTAACAAGTCGAATTAGATAAATTGGCGGTGACTCGCGTAAATCATCGTAAAAAGTCGCTAATCACTTTATTGGCTATTCGCAGTTGTTAATTTTTACTTTATTTGTTAATTCGTTCGTTTTATATCAAAAATAGTTTAGTTAACTGAGTAGATACTACAGAGTGACGGTTGTTAAGTAATGTTTAAGCCGAAACGAAGTGATCGTCAAAATGTTAACCTTTGCTGTCTTCTTATGATGACATACTCGTATGTTTGACAGCATGTTATATTTACTATGCATGTTATATAAGTGATCTATTTTCAGGTTCCAAATAATATTTCCACGTCAATAAATGAGATACTCGTATGCCCACAAGCTCTGAAGAGGGAAAACCTAATAAAAAAGTCAAAACGCAAAAGTTTTCAGTTTTTACTCTTCATTACATAATGATGTAACCTAGTTGCACAAATACAACCTCATCTAGAATGTGCATAAGTAAATATCGACGTTAGGAATATAATAAAGCAATCATGCGCCGGCGACCGTGACAATGAACGGCGCACGCGCCTCTGTCGCTACTCTCAGTTTGTTAGGGTGCCCAACAATACAGATGTATACGTAATACGACACGAAATACTACTCTAGTATCTGTTTGTGATCACCAATCCGCATTAGGCAAGCGTGGTGATTAAGCCTAATCCCATCATAGTAGCGATGACTTGATTTCTATTTTGGAGGTCTTTGCCCTGCAGTGGGACAGTATGTAGACTGATACTAATTGGCCATTGGCATACCATTACCTACAAAAAATGCAGGTACTAGGTAGTATCTACCTAGGTCCTTGGATACCTATTTTAAAAATTTCTAATTAAAAGGTGTCCGAAATAAATCAATGAAATGAAGATTCATGAAATGCAATGGCAACAAGTTGTCATCAGATTCTATGCACTTGTTGAACTATTGTGCCAACACAAGTGTCCACGACGACACAAATTACTTATTCCCCAGGATGGGAGTCAAAACAACGACCTTTGGGAGAGTGAAGCATGGTCTCTACCAAATGCCTATTCAGAAACGAATTTTAACCAATACCTAAGTTAAAGTCAAATAATAATTTACAGGATAATTATAATCCTAAAATATATGAAAAAATGGTGACCTGATAATTAAAACTAGCCATTTACAACAAATATTGCGAATTGCGCTTACTCCCGTAAATGTTCCATACATTCCGTCCTAGTTAAAGCTAAAACCATAGCTCCCCCGTGCTTCAGTGGCGACGGCTAGTCGTCGCGGCGATAACGCTCAAATTAACTTACCGTAAACCTGCCAATTGCACGGACCAATACTGAAACATAATAATAGTTCTGCGCAACAGCCTTAGGCAGATACTTACGTAATCCCGTTCTGGAATGCGAAGAAACGGAATAGCGGAAGAGATAAGTGTGTAGTAGGAATGCGTGGATTCTTTTTGAGAAACTTGAAAGTGCTACCTGAATGTCTGCTGTGTGAGCATATAACTTGTAAGGCACGAGATAGTGATACCATGAAGGCACATCTTGATTTTACCATTACGATGTCATCCATCTATTTCACGAGTTAAAGAGATAGTTCTAAGAAACTTAAGATGTTGTAAGAAGGGGTTGGAGGGGCACAAAATATAGTAGTATAGACATAGAGTTCTAAAAGTGATGTCGTTTTACAAAATCTTATATAATTATCTAAGATTGAAACAAGTATTAATCGATTTCTTTATTGCTTTCTTGATATACAGGATCGTTTTGATACCTAAATAGAAAATATTACGTAATTTGTGTTCGACAAAACTTTAACAACTCAGATATTTAAACGGGGGAATAATTTTTTTCTTCATGTTAAGTTAAAATACTCTTCTTAAGAGAAAGTTATGGTGAAAGAAACTCATCACACCGCTGAACAATTGGATTTTATAAACAAATTGAAAACTATAATATAGCCGATCATGATTATAACATGCCCGATATTTTGAAATATAATTTTAAACATCCTCATTAAAGTATATCATACATATCACGTATCTGTGCAAATATCGCCCCGTGCCAACGGGTAAGTTAGAGTTCCGCTCGGAGTAACCTAAACCTTCACGGCTGGCAGTGGATGCAGAGCCTATTCGACGTGACATTGCACGGCCTTGGGTCTGCGGGCCGAGTCATAAGCGACATGCCAGCGGTTAGGCTTGAGCTAAACAAATATCGTCCCGTGCCAACGGGTAAGTTAGAGTTCCGCTCGGCGTAACCTAAACCTTCACGGCTGGCAGTGGATGCAGAGCCTATTCGACGTGACATTGCACGGCCTTGAGTCTGCGGGCCGAGTCATAAGCGATATGCCAGCGGTTAGGCTTGAGCTAAACAAATATCGTCCCGTGCCAACGGGTAAGCTAGAGTTCCGCTCGGAGTAACCTAAACCTTCACGGCTGGCAGTGGATGCAGAGCCTAGTTAACGTGACATTGCACGGCCTTGGGTCTGCGGGCCTGAGTCATAAGCGATATGCTAGCGGTTAGGCTTGAGCTAAACAAATATCAAACCGTGCCACTTCCACACAAGTGCATCCCACAGTAAGTGAGTGAGTGTATTGGAGGCCCAATTCGGAATAAAGGTTGGCAGTTTAAAAGATAGCAGCGCACTTGTGACTCAACTGGTGTTGGGGATAGAGTAGATAGACTGATTACCATTATGGAGATCCGTCTATCAGTCTGCAGTCCAAGAAACAAACGGTAATAGTTTCGTACTAGGGACTAGACTCTTATAATTTCGGAAA
The DNA here is from genome assembly GCA_014851415.1 of Cnaphalocrocis medinalis. NCBI lineage: Eukaryota > Metazoa > Arthropoda > Insecta > Lepidoptera > Crambidae > Cnaphalocrocis > Cnaphalocrocis medinalis. The sequence goes on from CM026276.1 coordinate 14,700,799, forward strand.
AAAATACTGTGACATACGCACCAACAGACCGACAGGCAGACATTTCGAATCTATAAGGGTTCCGATTTTTGCCATTTGACGACAGAACCGTAAAAAGACGTAGGCCGCGCGCAAAATTATTTGACGTGGTTTAAGTCTCGAGTCTGGGAATTGAAATTTAAGCGATCTACAATGTCCAGTACCTACTCCCGGGAACGCCTGTAACTTGCGACGGAGGCTCAAGATTTGCACCGTCCCGCGCGTCGCGTGTAGCGCCATACGCGACTGATGTGCGTGCAGAATCATAATAACGTCAAACATTTCCTTGCTTTTTGTTCTAACACAATAGAGAAAATAGCCTCTTGTTATATATCATCCGTAGCTTAACTACCTAAATGGTAGAATTAATTTGCGTTATTTTGTTGTTGTCAGTTGGAACAAACACCGTGCTTTTTAACCATTTTACTCGTAGTTTATATTCTAGAAGGCATTACACTCATGAAAACAAACAAATGAACTATCCCACGTTCCTTGAGACAAAATGTTTGATTTTGATGAAAAAAAAATCACCTTCCTATACATAAGTGATTAGCTAATTAATGCAATTTGTATCGCATTTTTTTTAGATTAAACGCTATGTTCTTTGGGGAAGAAAATATTTTCATCAGTGAAACTGGAACTCCCGAGGTCTGTTTTTCCGAACCACTATTAATCGGTCATCTGAAGAGAAAACTAGCATCTTCACTCTTGCCATAAAGATGTGAGATAGAAAAAAACCTATAGAATAGTGCTGAGAGAAACAATGTATCGATATTTCTCGGTCAAATAAATCACGACATGTTTCTGTAACAGAAGGCATTGTATTGGCTACGCAGAAAGACATAATATTATACCTACCTACACATTTCGAGATGAAAATAACGGTTGGAGAACCCTATTGTAAATCTTAAGAATGGCTGGAAACAAAATACAACTTGATTAATTTTCTACTAAGTATAGCTAATAGTAGAGTAGGTAGGTACTCTTATGTAAGTCAGTTTTTAGTTTTATTTAATAATCAAAATTGTTTTGAAAATGTTTGTTTTTATCTTTTTGCAATCCCTCTGACAGATATGTCGTTACAAAATTGCATTGACAACGTGCTTCGCAAAAGAAGCGTTCATTAAAAAAGAACGACGGTTAATTCCTCTAAGTTATTTCTCTAATTAGAATACAGATAAAAAATAAAAGATCCAGCAGCAGGCGGTCAGGTATCATCTGACAGGTCGACGAGCTGTCAAAGGAAACTTGATAGGTATGAGACGTCTGGCAAAAAAAAGTAACAACGAGCAACCGACGCTTTTATATCGATCATCAAACATTGCAGTTGGTTAATAAATCCGAAGTCTTTTTATAATAAAAATCATAACTTTTATGATGATGTTATAATCATTCTACCTATTATGTTTTAATTATATTTTTTGGTCATCATACAATAAGTAAATAGGTACTTAATGTTTCATTTGACAGAAGAGGCAAAGCAGATAAGTCTACAACTTGTTATGGTTTTTAGAATCCGTCAATGTCAAAATCTTCTTTTTTTGAAGTCAGTAAAAAAGTAAATGAATAAACCCAGTCTAAAGAGCCGTATTAATGAACTATGTAGGAACTTTATTAAAGTTACTTTTTATGATTAGTGCGAAACTGGAACATAGTTTCAGGAAACCTACTTATAGTGTGTAGTATTCAGTTTACCTATCTATCATCAACATCATCATTAGCGTTCACTGCTGAACATAGACCTCCCCCATTGATATCCAGAGTGTCTGGTCGCAGGCAGCCTGCATCCCTAAGATCCTGCGACTCAAATCAGATCGTCTATCCATCTCGTGGGTCCCACGCGGTGTTTGGTATACGTCTCCACTCCGGAACTTTACGGCCCTAACATTAAGAAGTACAAGCAGAAAATCAAGTGATAGAAAATGTATTGATAGATACAAAGAAAGACAAGTTAAAGATGCAAAATGGGCTTGTAACAGACACAAAACCTGAGGAAAACCACAACGAATTCATTTAATGTTTTTAAAATAGCAAAATAACATGTTTTAATAACCAATTCTTAAAAAGACTATCTATTAAGCAACTTTCTTTTCCCGTCATTCTAAAAATACTTTTCTGCTTAGCTGTATCAGATTTCTTAAACATCTTTTTCTTAGAATAGCTTAAGCCGAGTCACAGGTCAACTTCAAACCTGTGTATAGAGTAGTACCGATTGCCATCAAATGAGAAATATCATCTTTTGTATCCTTGTCTCTCTCCATTCAGTTTCACTCAGTTCTCAAGGTCGCTATCATTACCTATGTGTAATGACGAAACGAAGCTTTCTTGGCAGTTTTAATGAAATAGTTTGTCATTGCATACCTACTTCATTTCACGCACTGTTCAACAATTAAGAAGTGTGAAGTTTCCTCATGATGTTTTTCTCAACTATTAAGCAAGCGATATGTTTTCAAAATAGCGTCGCTAGATAGATTTGCTCTATGTTGTTAGTAATCGAATGTACATCTTTGTTGATCAACAATGTCTATTGTCTGTGAGTACTTGCATATTTTTGAATGATCAATAGATTACAGGGATGGTGTTATGATAAACTTAAATAAACACGGGTTGTAGACATGCGACAAAATAAAGATCTATGACACAAGAAAATAAATTAGCCAGAAGTTGCGTTTGTTGGATGCGTTTGAATACACTCGGCCATATTTCAATTTCAAATACCTAATTAGACTAACCCTTATTTTTTTACTCAGTTTTCTACCGTTGTTGTCCACTGTATGATTAAACAGACAAAGATCAGACTGTCCTTTGTTTTTATTATACTAAGCTTAATGTCAATATAATTGACAAGACGACACCAAAAAAGTGTAATCGCTTGGAAACTTTAAACAAACAATGACAATAAATTTTTGGCAATTGCCTATTTGTTTAGAGCAATCGACCGAAATTGTCCTGATGTCAGCCTAATAATAGCTGGAGGAAACAGGGAGGACAGCAATACTTCCCACGCTATTAATAATCTCCCAATTGTGACACTGGACCATATGGCGAGGCTGAAATAGACATCCTTAATGATTTAATAACACATCATATTCTTATTTTGCTTGCTGATTCATTTATCATATTGACCAATTTGTCCATATGATGATGTGAGCTGATATTAGTTCTAGATTAATTTTCAATATACTGTTTCCCGTTGCTTTCGACATTAGTAGAGTAGAGTAAACTCTCATTGCTATATACTCGTAACTGCGCGGCGTTAATACGTATTATCATTAAAAGTTAATGGATGCCAAAACGTCAAATCGAAGTACTCACACGTAATGTTATATCGCGTTCGATCCCGTTAGGGTTCATTATAATGAATAACATTTTTGGGTCCCGACTAATTTCACTCAACCAAAGCCATGTCTAATTCCATCTCTAATCTCAAATTATGACAAGCTGTAAACAAACCGGGCCAATGGCCGTTTCTTATATGCGTAGGAGTACAAGTACGGGTAGACATTGAGTATGAAACGCTAATCTTCGTTCCTTCGACGCAATTTGCTTTATTGCTATCGGACATCCATTGCCAATTGAGGCGTAACGCACTTGACGGCGACTTAAAAGCTTCAATTACGACTATCTGCTGTATAGGGGGGATGCTTTCTGTCAGTATAAGTATGAAGCCTATACAACTGAAGAGTGTTCTGATTAGGGTTGATTAATATAAATAACGTTAATGGCCAAAGACTTCGTATCTTGTTTACGAGTAACATACTACCGTGTCTTGAAAATATTCTTTTATAAAATGATGATGTGAAAATTGTGGGCCAGACAACAGCTATTCATATTACATAACATAAGATAACAAGGCACAGCGAGCGAATCGTAAATAATATCCATTTTCACGTACGCATCTTATGCAAATGGAAATCATTAGAGCGTTTCCATCCAGTTTCCTATAGATCCCTTACACTGTTATAGTAGGTTGTTATAACTGATGTAATGCCGTTATACAATGATACGAAGTCGAAGGTAGCATAGTTCTAGTACGGCGAAAGGGAGATGTCGGATACTTTCTCATGTGGAGATGAGTCCTTTCACTCAACTGGAACAAATCAGCTCTTAATGCTATTAGCGCAAGGTTTGGATTCTAAAGTTAATTAGTGATGCGAAGCCAATTTAAAAATAAAGACATAGGAAAAATAAAACGGTTGCTTCCGCATGGGCATTGGGCATATATGTAATTAAAAGCGATGTAAGAAATCGTGGCTCAGTCATCAGTTTTGTTTGAAAGGGAAAAGTGTAAGCGCAATTAGCGAATACATACGATCTAATGAAGAAAATATCACAGCTACTAATTATAATTATCCTCGCTTTCAAATGAGTTATAAATAAATCTTATTTAGCGTTTTTTCCCGCGCATACCTCAGATGTAATGATGGGCTCGTGAGAAAAAGTATCACGTATTGAATGGCAATTTTTTATGATAAAACAACTATGACGGAACGAATGGGCGCTATCGAGTAGATTGGAAGTAGATGCTGTTGGATTTTACACGTTGCGGTTGAGTCGTTATACAATCTTAATAATAGGGGTTAACAGCTTATCTCCGTCCGGTTAACATCGGTACACTTCGATGCGCAGTGGCTTTAGGCAAGGAACATTGTTATTAATAAATAATAATAATAGTAAATTCACACATCGTCTTCATTCACAAAATCTCGTAGATTGACCTGACTCCAAAGCACTTGTGTTAAAGATACCATAAAGCAAAAGAATCAGAAATACATAAATACACCCACTGCAGATATTGAACAAAGACAAGCATGATATAAATAATTATGTAAGTATTTTTAACGCTGTATTGTATTCCCAATATGGTAAAGTAAATAGCTCTAATACATATCTTCACGGACAGTTCGTCTTTTGACTAGAGAAAATACGTAAAGCAAAGCAACGCCTGCGCAATGTTTCGTCGAGTGCCCCTCACTAACGGAGGCCCAAATGGTAGGTAAAGAGGTAAATTATAATATAAAGGTAATCGGCAGCACACAGTTGCAGGTGTCTATGGGCAGAGCAATCGCTTACCATTATTACCATTGAGGAACTCAATGGCGCAGTGGCTAAGGTGTTCGCCCGAAGCGCGATTCGATTCCCGGTCAAGTCAATTTAGGAAACTACATTTTGTAAGTTGTCTTGGGTCTGGGTACTCTGGGTTGACGCCCCCATAGTACAGGGGTTGCCTTGCAATCTCACAGATCATCTGATGCCCTAGTTTGAGACCAGGTTGATTGGTGTGATTGTCTGGCGCATTTATTTATTTTATCAGGTTCTCAGGTTTTATTTCTCTACTAACAGTACTGCATCGGCCAGTGTTAAGACGGTGTTATTATTTAGTACGTCCGCGTATAATACGCTGCCCGCCTGAGATTTCTCACTGATAGACAGGTAATTGTTCGCCCGCATTGGCAGCCAGCACGCGACCTTTGAATAATATTTGCATATCGTGAATCATAATAATTAGGTATCACACTAACAGAAACAAATGAAAGATGCGCCATACAATTCATACCGATATAGTTTCAAACTAGGGCAATCCCTTATATTATGAACTAAGCCTTCGAGTAAAAACGTCATAATTCCCAAGACATCTGCTGTAGTTTTTTATGTGATAGATAGATAGGTACTCTTTATTGCACAAAGTTTACAAATGTTAATTAAATAAACAATCTGACAGATCCTCTGATCGTTACAAGTTTGCTGGCAAAGCACTTTTTGTACCTAACTCCATTGGTGTTGCGGTCTGACTTTAAACCCTCCTTCCTCTGGATTGGGCCTACGGCACCCTAACTCACTCGGCGAAACACATGGCAGGCGCAATATCACGATGGTATTATATGAGGATGTGGTATCATATCAAAGCGTGGTTCTCTCACAATTAAAAGAAATTAAGCTACAGCACACAAACGGAACCCTCGTTTTCTAACGTATGAACTACTCTATATGACCTAACGACTGCCTAAACTCATCCTCATGACCATTATTATATATTGGTCATCCTCGTCGAGATTATTTCAGTCATCAGCGTTATTAAATGGGCCACCGGATGCGCCCGTCCGTCCAACTTCCCAATTACTGCGCTTGTCATTTGGAGATTAACTATAAATAGTTACCTGTTGGATTTAGATTTTCCTGAACTGAACTTCATTGTTTTGTTATACCCATATACGCAAATGATAAGTAATCATTTTATATTCAATAACATAGTTACTAGTGGTGCTTGCAACTTCGTACCTACGCGTAGAAACCTATAGTTGCGAAATTTTGTGAAGTATCCTATGTCCTTTCTTAGTAATGATTCATTATTTTTAGTAAGATAACCAAATATGTATAATTATATTAGGTATGGTCTGAGTTTTTGTTATTTTTAAAATTGGTACACAGGTACTGTAAAGACTGACAATCCAAGGGTGAATGTGTGGTTCTCCAACAACATTTCAAGGAAATACGGGTCAAAAGTGAGGTTGCTTGTATTAAGTAGGTATAGTAAAACAATTTTACACAAAATCCACCAGTTGTACAACGAGTGATCTCAACATTAACTGAGATTAAATCAAACTATTCTTGGAAACCATAAACCTAAAAACATAAAACAAGATTCATATTATGAAAACCAGCATCTGGCGTAGGTACTATCCGTGCAAAATGACGTGACAAGAATGCGCGTGAAAAGTAGAAACATAATGAGTGATGTTCAATATAAAGATGGGTGTCTGTGCGCTTAATTTATGACTTGGAAAACATATCTTGTTAATACAGTATTTTATTGCAAAGAAACACCAAGTATTTACAAGGTATGTGCAGAACAGAACCGGTGTAAAGGCGTGTTTAACTGTAAACGTGTGGATGCAGTGGCTATAGAGATTAGGGAAATAAAAGTTGCAGTCTTCATAAATATTAAGTGATAACATGCTCCAATACCCTATTGTCAGTCAGGTACAAAATCGTAGTAGTGCATTGTTTACATCAATAAGGAAATTATGTTATATTGGATTTCTTAAATCAATTTTGAGTATTTAAAACAAAGGAACAAGCAGGCGACCAATTCTCGTGCACTCGACATTGAAGTCGAATTTAGGGATTTCATACATTGGACCTTACAAAATTCTAATTCGACTAGGGGAGCAGTTTTCGTGCACTCGACATTGAAGTCGAATCTAGAGATTTCATGCATTCGCCCATACGAATCTTTAACTGTCGTCTGATGACATACCTATATGACAAAAGTTGCAAAAATTAGACTTAGTGCAGTGCAAAGATGCTATACAAGTGCTCGCAAAGATATATAAGTATACAAGTGCTCGTACTTTGCGATAGCCTCGTGCCATGCAGGCACTTACCAAGCAGGAGCTTGGAGGGCCTGGCTGCTGACTCCGACTCTTGGCCAGCGCCGTTGCCCGCCTCTACATCTGCAAGTACAGTTTTGGGTCATACTTGAGTCTCCAAGCATTTTACGCTTACTTACCTGTAGTTGTAACTAAGTACTACCTACTATTGAATGCAGTTAAAAAAAAGGTAGCTTTTTCTTGATGCACCTTGTAGTATGTAGAAAAATATCGGGTCTAATAAAATCTATAGTAAAAGTAGTTTTTTACAACAATTTACAAAAACAGTAGTGTTTTCTTTTGCGTCTGTAAGTCAGGGTTGGGATAAAATATATAGACGCTGTTTCATTTTCATTGTATCAAATCATTCAGTTAACACCTTACAAGCTGAATGAGCAAAAGATGATATGATCAATAATTATCATATTAAAGATAGCGCTTTTGATAAATGTTAACTAATGACGCACACGCATTTGTGAAGTGACTCCACTGGTGTTGCATGTGTCCATGGGCGGCGGCAATTGCTTACCATCAGGTGATCCGCCTGCTCGTCTGCTACCTATCACATAAAAAAAATCATCATAATTATGATAAATAACTGATATTAATTTTGAAACTTCACGAATCCTTTTTTATTTCAGACAATAATTTGGTCATCAATCAAAATTGAAAGAGAAAGTGTCTAGCAACTTTCATTCAAGTTACTGCTAGTGAAGACCGAATTAATGTACTTTTATATGGAGAGCTATTCTTGACTAGTTATTTCCTTGTCGACTTGTATAATTTTTCGCTGTCAATCTTATTGTTTTGTTAATAAATGTTCATTAATGGTGGAGCGAGCCAGACAATCCAAAATGTACCTATGTAAATTTGCTAGGTAGATACAACCTACCTTTAAGTATTACTACTACTACCTAGCTTTTAATTTAATTCAATAAATAACTTACATGTTCACTTGATGGTACTCATAAAAAGTTACATGTAAATACCAAATTAAATTATGTTACTTTTTGATCAAAATACAAACCAATCACTGATTAAATGATTAAGTCTATTTCACCCCAAGACTGTTATTAAAGAGTGATAAAATGTTGAAATCTGCACGAGTTAATTTAGCGTATACTTAAAATAAATTATGTTCACGGCCTTTTATCACATCAGGTGTGAGAACGTAATTATTAAAGTATCGGTAAGCACGTGTTTCAGTCATATTAACTACATTAGTGTGCAACTATTGTACAGACAAGCACACATAGGTATTGGTTTACTCATCATCAGCCTGTTGCAGTCCACTGCTGTACATAGGCCTCTCCAAATGCTCGCCACTTTGATCGATCTTCGGCTACTCGCATCCAGCTCCAGCCAGCCCTCTTGCGCAGGTCGTCAATCCATCTGCTGGCCACAGGTCGTCCTACACTACGTTTACCAAGACGCGGTCTCTACTCCAGAACCAGTTTACCCCAACGGTTGTCAGTTCTGTGGCAGAATATGTGTACCTCGGACAGACATTGGTTTACTACAATTTGTCAAATTTACTCAATCAATATAAAGCCTAAAGCCAAATCTCTCAGTATCACATTAGGGTGAGATTTGTCCAAAATATTATATTAAAAAACTGTCATAGTATAGTGTCTACTATACTATGGACAATTTTATTATCATCAAGTTTTAATTTTTCTCGCGGCATAAAGGCTTCATTTAAACGCAAAAACTCTTATTCATCACCAGATTATCGTCTTTATGCCAAAATATTACGCAAACCACATAAATCACTATCACTCTCTAAAGACAAATGACAACCGCTTTGTGAATAAAACATATTTTACTCATTCATACCGCAAAAAACGTCTAACACTTACCACGTATTTTTAGACTGACAACAAATAGCAAAAGACGGTCACGTACAAAACTTTGTTCCAAAACAAAAAACGTTCCAAGTTTCAAGATATCTGATTGTGCAAAAAGAAGCATTTGATAGAAAAACAACAATTTAAGATTTTATAAGCGTATAATGACGTATCGGGCAACGCTTGGCGCCAAATCTTATTCTGATTTTAATGAAGAGAAATAATTGCTCACGACAGTTCATTCAAAAGGTTTTTTATCATTTCACATGCATGTTTTGCTGGAAAAAAGATCAAAGGTATTCTATTTCTGTCGGACCATCTTTGGGTTTCCGCAATTATTTTTGTGGTCATTATAATTATATTACAAAGGTTAGTCCGCAGTTCCAACACAAGCGAAAATATCTAATAATATTGTATGTGTTTTGATTTTATATTATATGGCAGACGAGTAGACGGATCACCTGATAGTAAGCGATTGCCGCCGTCCATAGACACCTGCAACACCAGTAGAGTCGCAATTGCGCTGCCAACCTTTAACTCCCTTTCCCCCTCCAATTCGACCTCCGGTACCCTCGCTCACTAGACGAAATACAGCGCAGGCGCTGCTTCGCGCCAGTCTTTTGCAAGACCGTGGTATCACTCCGGTCGAGCTGGCTCAATCATGCCGAAGCGCGCCTAGCGAATCCCACGGTAAACACATGGTTTAAACATAGCATTCCTTTTCAGTAGCTACATAAACATATAGCATTAAGCGAGCTATCTACGAATTCTATGATATCAATTTTAATCATTAAAAACGCAGTTTTTGCTAAGACAACCACTAAACCCAATTTACTATTTACTTTTATGAAATTGCTACAAGTAAATTGTTTTATTTTTTGTCAAAGTTTTTAGTTAGAGGTATTTTTGCTTGCAACTACGTACTTCCTATTTTGGCAGTCAAAACAGTGCTTCGAACATTCAATTTCATTCACAGGCGTGTACAGTAGGCACTATTATCTACATGTACGGGCACAGTCAACACGGTCATCCACGGTTCGACACTACTTCCACCTGCTTTCGACGCCGATGTATCGTCTGAGACGATACATCGGCGAGACGATTCGTCTCCCGCGCCGATCTTAACCCTCTACAATAAGTACATTATCCACTGACTATTAGTTTGTAGTCAAAACACGAGAACATGTACTAATATCAAGTGCTGATTGAACGAATTGGTTTCTGTTGATGAATTTGACTCGCAATCATTGTAAACGTTGATTTTATCGTCCCTCGTTTAATGAGCAACTACGATTTGCACATTCCAGTTTGTAGAAGTGACCAATTTACAGGACGCCACTGATTGTCGATATCATAAAAATTAAACCTCACACGTCAGTACGCATAATTTTAAGATGTCTAAATTGTTTTTAAATTATTCATGAGCCAATAATGCAGGGATATTTTTGTACTCTTTTGAAGTGATTCGTCATTACTGAATTAAATCAGATTGGGTTTTGATGCGTCATCCTCTAACTACAGACCTTTTTTCGAAACGTGTGCTTGTGTGTAGCCCTTAGTTTTATTATTTTTCTTATATTGTAGCTTTCTATATTTATTTTTGTTATGATGATACCATTGCAAAACTCCTAAATCACTTAGTTAGTCAATAGCTGTTTGTTTGACAAATAAATAATCTGGTAACAAAACAAACTTCAAAGATCATTTCCGCAATGAATTGTTTATTTTATAAAAATGTAAAACACTAATCTTGTTCTTTGTTTATTGTTTAAGTTGCCGATTCGACACAGTCCGTCTCCTGCGACGGAGCGACTCGCGAGCAACCGTGGAGTGAACTGGAGCAAATTAAATGGCTATTCTTTTATTTGCTCGTTTAAAAAAGTGTTTTGTTTTTCGATAGGCAGGATTTGTCACGCGGAATCAGTGTTTGTCGGAACTGTCAAGAGCGATGCAGCGGCAATAAGCTATTATGAGAACCAAATAAAAGTTTACCTTGAAGCTGTGTTCGGTGAAGCCTGGATATTTCCACGATGATTTTAATAGTTATATGTACCTACTATCTAGCGAAAAATTGTGCAGTAGTATCTTTATGGCTTGCGTATAAGCTAGCTCATCTATCATTATAATAGGTACTTCGTTATATACTTACTATGATATATACGAGTACACTGTATATTAATCTTAATCAACTAAAACGCCAACTTGATGACAAAGTAATTGTTTTATGAATATGATATGAGGGCTATAGAGAAATCACATAACTTATCAACACTTAGAAACAGTAGATATACCATAGAGTACGGTAATTAATAGTATTCACTTTTACTCGTCGTATCTACCTAAATATAACCATTCAGAAGTTTTCTGCATTCTTAGAAGTTTTGCACAAATGCCGGTATAAGGACCTACTGGTATTTTATTAGTTGGCTACAAGTTGCTAAATCATTTCACTAGTGTACGCTGATAAATAATTCGCACTAAATTTTATCTCTTATCTTGTACGTGCCAAACAATTAGCCGGTAGCCAAATGAATACGAGATTATTTTGCAGACATTAGGTAATGCACGCAGGCAAAATCAGTAAATCTTATCAGGTGGATTACTGGATTATGCACCTCGTATTTAGATAATTTTCAGCCTTGTTTGCTACCCGTATATACGCACATTCCAAAGAGCAACCGTCCGTTTAAACCAGTACCATCCGATGATAGCGAGAACTCTTACGCAAGAGATAGGTAGTATTTACCTCTATAGTCAAGGTCTCTTAACCCCTACACAGAAGAAAAGGTACAAAAAATCAATTCTCATCCCTTACACAAAGCAACACCAAATCAATCACGTTTGTACGTTTCCAGATGATAATTATTTCGACATAGGAGCTACTATTTAATTTTAGAATATATATTTACGGGATAATGTATATTATTTTTGAGTATCCGACATTTCGACGCTGTGGTAGGTACATTAAAAAGTTTCTTGCAAAAATAAGGTACATAGGTACATGGTAGCAATCCCATAAGTAACTATTGTAATGTTAGTGACCATGAAAGTGTAAAACTATTTAATTGTTATCCAGTTATAAAAACTATGCAAAATGTAAAAGTTTCTTATGATATTTTCCGTTACCACCAAACTAGCGATAAGTATAAAAATTCATAGTTCATTTGAAAAATCCAGTGTTCGGATTCGAACCAGCTACCTACAGTTTGGATAGCCTACACTCTTATCCTTTCAGACCACAGGTCGCACTTTGAACAAATCTTGTACATGAAATCCACAAAAATATAAGCATTATTCAGGAATGTGTAACATTTTTCATTGCTGTCATAATCTCATTTGTAACACGTATCATAATTAATTAGGAAGGCTTAGATTGTCCTCTAAGATTCCTCAGCAATCAATCCAACGAGAGTCATATATCACTGATTACCTCAAAAACAGATACCTACCTAAAGTACATAGGTACATAATCAGAATCAAAATGTTCACATAGTCTAATAATACTACACTACAGAGGTAAGGATTTACAACCTAAAGATATGTAAATTGGTAGGAATACACCAAGATTTGGTATTTTTTCAGGTGCATGCTAGGATTCGAACCCACACGTCCTCCCATATAAAAGGCGCGATTTTACTGCTGAGCTACCATTGTTCGAACCGCTTAGGGGGCAACTCGGGCGGGAATTTCAAGATTTTTAGTAGGTCAGTATCTAGACTTAGCCCCACCAAAATATTTGTGATGATATTACATACTAAACTCTATGAAACATTTTTGTTTAGGTTAGGTTAGAACAGTGACCAGCTAAAAAATCTTGAAATGCCTGCCCGAGTTGCCCCCTAAGCCGTTCAAACTAACCAATATACCTACGTGTAAGTGCCCCGTATCTAATGAAATAATTGTCACTGCGGGCGCCAGAGAGCCAATCTACGTGAATTCCATCAGCAAATGTGTTTATGGCATAATAAAGTTACATTGCAATAACAACTAGTACCTAATGGCTTTCAATTACACTCGTAATGGTTGCTCTATCCCTGTGAGTAGGTACGTATCGGAATGACGCGGTGTGTAGTTTGACATGGAAGTGATTCTGGAAGATAAAGCGGTAGGCATGTACCTGTAACTTAACTAAACTCAATAACTTGTGGCAGACGGCGATTATAGGCACTGTCTGCCAAATGTAACTAAGCGCCGTATGCCACGGATATTTTTTCCATTTAGTACGCCGTAGCCCTTTAAGTATTATGAAGAAATGACTACGTATGGATCCATTAAAACTACAACATAATGTGGATAACTCTTGGTAACTCTAGCAGTATGCCTACAGTTACTGGCAGGCGGGTAAGTATGCCGTATAAACCATTTTAAGGATTAAATTAGGTACATGTCAAAATTAAGGAACGATAAATTCTAATATGGAACAAAATTGTTACAAATTAGAAAAGTCCAGTACCTAACTTTATCGGTTAAATATATTGTGGTAGGTATTGTTTATGATGATAGCCTAATGAAAAATCCAAGTTTGTAACCTCTAGCGCCGATCACAACTTTATCAAAAATCGAACACAGAATTATATAATGATAGCATGCACTGAATAATTTTATTGTTTCCGTGATGTGAAAGAATCAGATTGATTGGGGATTATTTAATATAAACCGTAAAAATCACGATAAATAGCGTTATTATGACGCTTGAGTAGATTCGTACCGATAATGATAAAATTGACGGTTTACTTACATATACGGAAATCGTAGAAGTGTTATCAACTTCTTTTATAATATCAGTTATAGTAACATAATTATAAGCGGGACTTTATATGAAAGTAAATATTTGTCTCAGGGTTTTTTTTTGTTTGACCTAATATTCTGATGATGGAGGACATTTATGTTAGCTACATAGTACTATGTCATTTGATTACATAATTTCACTTTGACGATAGTCTAAACATGTTGTTTGTCATTGACAGTAGTCACAGTGACAGTGTGTGATAGCTTTAACATTAGTCACAGTAATCTTAATAATAAAAAATATGTATATGGTACATTTATTAAGAATGAAAATTGTAATAATCATGTTGAAAAGAGTAAACTACTGAATTTCTTGCTGGTTTCTCTCGGTGGAAATCGACATTCGGAATGTCGATTTCCACCGTAAGCAGTAGATTACATAATTGACATTCAATTCAAATTTTATACATGGACTTGCAACTGAAGAAATGCAATTTCAAGATATCCAATTAAATGGAAGTTAAAGAAGTATATTTCCCGTTCACAAAATGTGCTGCAACAAATGAGTAAAATTAGATGAGGACGTGGCCTAAATAAATCGGTATATTTAGTCGTTGGAAATATATTTTTAAACTAACAAATTATGTCTCACGTTGGCACTGAAAATCATGCACAATTATTAAGTTTTTACTAAAATATCATCTCATTCCCAAAAATTGCTGCGAGTTGAAGTTTCCTCAAAAAGTCATAATAGAAATTATTATGTTTTAGGTATTGGCTCATTTTTTTATTAAACCTAGGCATTAGGAACACATTTCCGCTTATCATTATGTCATGCCTACCGCGCAATGTTTCATGTTATGATAACTATTGTGTGACGGTCAGTAGATTAAATAGCGCAAATATTTGATACCTACTGGCGCCAAATGAAAACGCCCCCCGAACGTAGGTACATTTTATTATGACAGTATTTATATTTAATATTAATACTTTATTTTTGACACACTTAACACATAAGTACATACTCCTTCTAGAAGTTAGATAAACAAATGTAAAAAAAAAGTCTACTGAATATATCGGTTACAATAGCTCAGTGGATGAGAACGCGCCTTTCATTCGAGAGGTCGTAACTGTAACGAATCCGAGTATCCATCCCTGAATCAACTCGGCGGATGGGAAACCTGCACGTTTGGAATAATTTCTGGAACGTGTAACTACTTCAGTTAGTCAGGTTCCCCTATTTTAAAGGGTTCCTTAGTTCAGACGGCAGTCGTTTCATTGTAATTACTTACTAGATTACCCAAATCTTGAATCAGGTCTAAGCGTACCCTGTGCTCCGAAGTTTTGGGTACCTACAACCGGAAAACATACAAAGATATTGTACGCCAAGCCGGGGAAAATCCAGAGGTCCATGCTTGAATTCGACCCTACGACCTACCTTCCAGGGCGCACGATGTTACCCACTAAGCTATCATCACTTCTCATCTTTACTCACTTGTTGATTTCAAGAGGTGGAATTTATATGCTTTAAAATGTTTTGGTACCTATCAGTGTCATTGAAATTCATATTTTTCATAATTCGTTCTAAAATAAAATATAATTACGTCGATTTATCTAGGTAATTAATTTGTGATAGTTATCTACATTTTTAATGGAAATATGTGATTGAATCTTCTGTATCGCAAGTTATCATGTCTTGTTTCTGAAGTCGGATTTCATAAACGTGATAATAATAAATAATTAATTTGCAATATGTATACGAAAAAGGTATTGATTGATTTTTCAATATTTTTTTTAAAATAAAATTCAGCTCAATAATAAAAAGAAAACAAAAACTCACTTGTGTTCTTAGTTGCCATTTTTCTTGAAAAAATATTCCCGGCACTAAAACGTGAAAATCGAAACCTCGATATTCGCTACACTAGGGCACGACCGCGGCTGAGTCTCGTAGGCCACTGCTACGCGCGCGCTACGAAAACGCGTAGTATTGGTTTATCTGCTTGTTTCGCGTTTACTCTGGGATCGTTTTCGACTTCCCCGTACGGGCGCGTGCGACGTGCGCTAAACCTCGACTCTAAATGCGACAGATCCCGATGATCTTCGACTAGGGTTTTAGTCGAGAAGAACACACATGTTGATGATGATGGATGAAGAGACGCGTCACGCGTGGTTCGCTTGTGTGAGTGCAGTGACGGAGTGTAAATTGTAACCCGTCCGCACCTTCGTAGCTGTGATAAGGTCAGACTTGCCTGATTAAATTTGACAGGTAAAAATTAAAATTGATAATCATTAATTAAATGGTGTCATTATTTATCTTTTGTGCACCGTTGTGTGTAAGTGATAATGTACATGCGTTTATAAATCATCAGCAAGTTATATTACGTAATCTTTCCGTGGGCAAACGTAGGTCAATGCACAATAGTATCTGGATAAGTGGGTTATTCTTTTAGATATCATATTTGTGGCAATCTAATACTCCTCCGAAAAGAAAAGACAAAGAGTTACCCAACTATGCAAACTATCAATGTTACTCCGCATTGGTACAATAGGTTTAGAGAGGATTGCAAGAAAATCTACAACACTCGTTTAATATCTCAGCGTGTCGTTTCTAATTGTGGGTGTCGTGTCGCTGTCGTCGATAAATACGAAACAATTTTTTTTTTGACCCGAGAATCGATTCGAAGACTCCGAGATCACGGCTCGGTACTTAAACCACTATACCGCCAATCGCGATCGCCAATTAGGAGTTAGGACAGGGGGGCGAGCGCGATTAGTACGGTCCAGTCCCGGCTGTGGGGTATCCGACCGCGATTGCGCTGAGATGGACACCCCAGGGGTTTTGGTTAGGGTTAGAGTCCCACACACCACCTTGTCCCCCACATGTGGCAAAGTGAAGACCATGATGGTTTCCCCTAGGGAAAAAAAGGGGGGGCTCGCGGTCCGCAGAAAGTGAATTTGGTGACCCCAACACTAGACCAACGGGGCGTTAACTGAAATATTGGTCGGAAAGTATTGTATAGACCAAAGACATTGACGGATTACTGCTTCTTATTTACACTATGACGGAAGAAGTACCTAATTCATTAGCCATTAGATAGATAACTCTAAGTATAATATACCTATAATCTATGATACGAACCTATCTGATTGCAGATAAATTAAAAATGTATTAGTTAATTCTGCTAATACTGATTAACAAGTAGCGTTTGTTCTATCCGCTAACATAATCGTATTATGTTACACCTCTTTTATACACAGGGTGTCATTGACATTAATGACAGTGAACATTTACACACCTTTAAGTGGTTAAATAGAACCCCTAAAAAGGTTGGTAGAACACGTGGGTGACCAACCATTTTGGGTGGCAATTTTACGCGTTAGACATTGATGTCGAATTAGAGATTTGCATGGATGAATGTATGAAATCTTTAACTTCAAGTTCAATGGCGAGTGCACGAGAATTCCCCCCTGATCAATATTAGTTGCAAGAAATTATGACTTTTCATACAAAGTCGGTCACGGTATTCGGTTCCGATCAATTGGGTGTGTATGACGATTTGAGTCTTTCTTCATTTCGCTCGACCATGGAGCACGAATCCTATAAAGTTCGTTTGTTTAAATATAAAGATAGAGTTATGTCCTTAATTATATGACCACCACTGTAAGAAGTAGTAAAGGTAGATTAGATTCGCAATGTTTTTTTTCCACCCTGTGTATTTAGGATGTTTGTGCCTATTTGAAAATCATGTCTTAAAAAAAAAATTTTTTTAAGATATAAACATTTGTTTATCCGTACTTATTTAAGATATTATACATATGTACATACATAATTATCAATCTGAATCGTATTTATTACGACGTACAAGGTTCAAGAAGTAGCAAAATAATATAATTACGTAATTTTACTTTAGATCTACTTGATTCCCTGAACTCATTATCAAATACCCTATGATAAGATTGGGTATTGTATTTTTATCAAGATACAATTACATTAAACACGGCAAATACTTCAAATTTATCTTAATACTTTTAGGTGCAACGTGTTCCAAAATTCCAAAGCGCGACATCCACGTGAACAGAGATAAATAATGATGATAAGATGTCATGATAATATCAGCAAAGATCTTTTCATGTTTATCTAATAAGCGCCAATTTACTTCAATTTTATCTAGGTACTCTCCTAAAATGTGCTGCCATCTATAGTTACTGCCTCATAGACGGTGCTGCCAGCTGATGTCATCAATTTGAACTTAATGAATCCTATTAGTCAATACAAAGTGCTGCCCCCTATAGTTACTCCACGTGCCCTGTAGGCTATGCACACACAATCAATCGTAAGCCAAACGGTCGAAGCTCGCTCGTCTTCGTCTCGTCTAGTGTAGATAGACCCAACTTTAATGTATGGGAGATACTCGTACACATTATTGGAAGTTACACATTACATTAATACATACACATACCTATACATTTTTCTCGTGATCAGTATTGCTAGCTGATAACGATAACAAAGTTATTTTTTACACATGTTCTTACATAATACGGTAGGTAACTGGATAAAATGTTATCGCTTTCATTATACACATTTGCGATTAAAAAGTACTCATTTAATAGGACAAATTGAATAAAAATTGCAATAGGTACTCTGTAACAATTTATATGACATGTCACATTGGTTGATGTCGAGGGTTCAATACTCACTGCAGAGTGGGAGAATAGAATCCACGAAGTTTGGCATGTGTGGCAGAGTCACTCACACACGTCACCAAGTTATCTGTCGAGTTCAAAGATATAAGATATAGAAGTAAAAGTATTTTAGTTTTGAAATTGTCGGAGCCGTATTGAGATACGATAAGTCATCTAGTTGTAACGTGTCTCTATAATCTTCACCCCAATCCGATCTATCCGAAACTTTTATTTTGGATTCGGTTACTGATATTCCTTTATATCAGCATGCCTACTTTAATGGTAAATTGGATCCTGGTTATAAGAATGCAATTAACTTGAAACTTGAAACAACAAAACCCATGAGTAAGCTCAAAAGAACTTTAAACACCCTCAAAAGAACCTACGTAAGTACTTAATTTACGTTTCCTTTAATTTTAAAAATACCTCGTTGTCAAGGTGACCCTGCGATTAATGCAGCGAAAGTTCTAGAATGCGCATAATGGCGTGATGTGCAAAAAGTTTGTGCGATCCAAAGGAAACAATACACACGCTTTTTATGAATCCCAGTTCGGAAATACCTCCTAAATTTTGTTGTGAACAATATTTAAAATGTACACGTCATTATGGCCTCTACTAAGATTACCTACCTGTAATATTTTTCATCTAAGTCACTTGTTTCTCTCTTAGCCAGATTCTAGATGTTAGAGATTTGTTTAGATTTTTGAAAGCTAAGTAACTCAATCTACTCAGTCAAGAAATAAATTGGGCAACCATTTTTATATCAGGCGTGCTGAATTCAGAGGCCTAAAATTAAGTCTTTTTTAAGACTACATAAATATTTGATATTTATTTTTAGCAGATAAATATGACAATGAGCGCCTGAGTAGGCTGATTATTAGACAGTAAACAAACGCACCCGATGACACACAAAACTTCTGAGTTTTTTTTACGTGATAGGAGGCACTGAGATTGCAACTGGGGAAACAATTTTAATCACAAAAATCACTTAAATAAAGTATCAGTAATATACTATCCCACTGCAGGGCAAAGGCCTCTATCATAGAAATCAAGTCATCGCTACTATGATGGAATTAGGCTTAATCTGGCGCTTGCCTAATGGGGATTGATGATCACAAACCCGAGCTATGTTCGAAAAATTCGAAACATACCTTTGGCCCGGGATTTGAACCCGGCACCCCGAGATTACGGGCCGGTACTTAAACCAGTATACCAACGAGGCGTTCGAACGAATCGAACAAAAATCTCGTGTATTCCAAAATTAATTGAAGCGCCCCATGGTAGTACCTCGGCCCAATCTATTATTAAATCCTTTTTGTCAGTTTATGGTAAAAAATTCCGCGTACCAAAGGTGAGATCGCACAATGATATAAAGGGCGGAAGCCATAATTGCTGGACATGCTGTACAAGCTCGTACATACCTATGTCTCACAATTGACCGTATCAAAAAGTTCTCAAGAAAACAATTGAATATCACGAACAGTACCATCGAATATCAGACAGCAGACAAACGTTTATTTTGTTTACTTCCTATCTTTAGACGAGAATACATTACACGGTTATACAGAGTTGGTTTTATCTTAAACGTGAGGAATTAACGAAATCATGAGAACTGTGCAAAAAGTTTTCATTATTGTTACTATTGTAACCAGGCCGTTAACTTGTAAGAGTCATAGGTGAGGAATATGCGAATAAAAACGTTCCTACTCAAATAGATCTATCTAATTCCCTGCCTAAGTTAGATATGCTAAATCAGAATCATGGTTTAGGCGTACGGAAACGAAATTATGCCTTATGTGAATTTACATCACGCTTTATGAATTTAGCCTCTTTAACTATGCGCGGGATTTTAGTATATACTCGTACCTCTATTATTATGTTTAAAAGAGATTAGCGATAAGACCGCCGATATTGCTTTTATTTACCTATAACCATAGCATCAAATTTTGTAACATTTAGTGAAATAATAGAGTTACTACTCGTATATATCTATCTAATTTACCAGGCAATGTCACTTTCAAAGGGAGTATTGCCTAGTAGAAGTAGGAGCAATATGGTAGGGCCCTTACCATAGTAGCGATGCCTTAATTTCTATGTTAGAGGCCTTTGCCCTGCAGTGGGACAGTATATCAGCCGATACTTTACTTTATTTTACATCATTAAGTAATTTAGGTATTTGTAGGGTTGTAAAAAAAATCTTAGGTGGAGTATGTACCTACATTTTATATGTAAGTGCCTACTTTTGTTGCAGTTGAGAGATTTATTAACGGCACGTATTAAAGTTAATCAGAAGTACATTAATTAAGCAAATCCGATTTCCTGATCTGCCTGCAGATGAACTCCTCAAGGTGAAGGTGCGCATCACACGGGACATGTCCCGACAACAGAACGACACATTATTGAAGACCGGTCGTAACAATCACTAATAAATATTAACTGGCGTTTGATGTGTCGCTTGTAGTGTTTCAATCGTCGTAAAAGTTGGAGCCGGTGTTATATCATTCACGAATTGTGTTTCAATGAACTTGACTGGCTTGGTTTATGCATGGGTATAATCCGTTCGAGTACCGTCAAGCGGCACGATCAGTTTAAAGGGAGACAAAGTCCAAACCTACTGATGATCACTTCCCTCCTTGGACATCTGCTACACGAGAGGGAAAGCAGAGTACGTATTGCTGAGCCAGAATTGTCGGCAGTTTTCTAAGATTCTTATTCCTGATAGATTTGTTACTGCGAAATTATCAAGATTGCCATCTCGTGCATCCTCTATCTCGTGGAGAGCTCTCATAACACGATAAGATAAAAGATTAAAACGCACTGTAAGATTAACTACACTAACGACTAGGTACCCCCTTATGAAAAAACGTTGTCTTAAGTTCCTACCTTTATAAATGACAGTATTGTCCTAACTTAAATAAAGAAATATAATATATTTCGTCCTGGATCATCCCATCCTTATACCAAACCCAGCGAACCACATATTTTTTATGTCACTGAGAAATATACATTCGTCACTGGTCTATTATCTAACTAGTTTGTTTTACATTTTTAGTGCATTGTTTGTCTTGCGAGTAGAATTGAAATCCAACATTGACGTCATAATAAATGCAACAACGTCACTAAGAAAAAAACACGCAAATTAGATTCGCTTAACGACGAAATATGCGAATAACGAGATAACTGCGGAACGGTATGTGAATGATAAATTGATAGAACCATTTAAGACAACTCATTTAACAGTTTGGTCACGATTCTACAAAAAGTTTGTTTGCAAATAGTGCGTATCATATCGAGTTATGCCTATCTAACACCCAGCAGAAACTTCCATCAAAAATCGGCATTAAGTAGAGTAATTCTTCTTACAAAATTCATTAGAATTTAAACTAATTATGTCACTGAATTGTGATGTATGGATCTGGGTGGCCGTTACTCACTTACGTCACTGAGCTAATTAGAAAAACCACTTAGTACGAAAAGTCGATGAAAAAAAGGTTGAGGCAGGAACTTGGGGAAAATTTGTGATGAGAATAAAAAAATCATACGGGTTTGCCAAATTACTTTGTGCAGAAAAACTAAACCAAAATTAAAAATATTATATGTAGTTGCTTAGGATTCCAAACTTCGAAAGGAAAAACAGAATCCTATTGCAATATAACTTTGCTGTCGGTCATGTCCATCTGTGTGTCAACAAGACCCTTTATTTCGGGAACTCGTAAAAGTGTTGAGTTAAGATTTAAACTGAAATTGAAACAAAAAACGCATATTTCGACAAGGCTTTTCATATGTACATGCCTTCATTCTATAGATATATGCGTATACCTACATAGAAATTAGAAGCATTTTTTTTATAGTGCAGTAGTTTTTTACAAGGTAATATGTTTGGTTCTTACAATATTCCATTCTAGTCTTCTAGAATACATAGTTATTTATTGCACATTAAGTAAAACGTTATTATTGCCAGCAAATGACGAGTAGATTACGATAGCAAACAATGTTTGAATTACCTATTATAAAGAGGTAAAGCAGTGGTAGCAAACAAGAGTATAATGTAGATACATTATTTCACAATGAGTAGAGTAGATTAACGTGACGATCAGATGGTAGCTGTTTTATCCGAGTCAAAGACTGAGGGCAGTCGGTGTCATAAATGCCTATTCTAAAATTTGCATCTTATTTAAATATTTTCTAGTTTAAGAATTCTATCTCATTTGTAGATTTAGATTACTTGAGCTTCACAGGCTTTATCTTATATGCAGCTGTTCGATCGCGTATGAAGAGCCCCTTTTAACTTTACCATCGTCGCATCGAACAAAATGTTCGATACAGTTTTACCAACTTTAAGTTTATACTCGTATGTTTATGTATATTTATAGCGCCACTGGAGCAGCATTTGTCAGTGGTTGCTGTGATTTTGCTCTTGAAAGGTGTCGCCCCGCTTTCCGCTAAATTAGAAGCCGCACCCTATTTTACTATGCATAAACGACTACTTGCTATTCGCAAGGATAATAATATTTGTGAAGTTCGTTTGTTACAGTTGTCAAGTGGGGCCATTAAGTCATAAAGTACAAATGCTATTATCATACTGTTGATAATAGACGGACAGTCGAGACATAGCTGCAGTGATTTGGGTTTGTATCCATAATACTAGAGATTCCTGTATTGAACATCCAGTCAACACTTCTAACTAGGCGTTATTTAGGTTGTACCTTCTTATATGAAATGCAATTAAAGCTATTTCTAAATAAATTTGGATACTGGCAAGTTTGATGTTCAGATGTAATAACCAAGCCTACCTAAAGCTTATTCATTTACTTAAAGGTAAATATGTATTTTTACACAGTTTCGTATTTTAATTCAATTGGGCCATTAAGTCAAAAGCCAGTGCAAAAGCTTCATCCCATCTTGTAGCAGGGCGTCCAACACTACGTTTACCGAGTCGCGGTCTCTACTCAAGGACTTTATGGCTCCAACGGTTGTCAGTTCTGCGGCTAATGCGACCAGCCCACTGCCACTTCAGTTTGCTGATTCGGTGGGCTATGTCGGTGACTCTGGTTCTCTGTCTAATGTCGGCAATATTCATAGCTAATGTGAGATAGTTTCTTGTTGACCATCATACATACGCCGTATCGTGAGGCAACGCGAACACATCCCCGCCTTAAGAACAAGGTATTGTTAAGAATTCTTAGAACATCTACATCGGCGCAATTATAAAACAATTCATACAACGGAAGCGTCCCTAGGTCGCAAAATGGACATCAGTACATTTTATTACCACGCGCGATGAATATGGAACCACTGTGGAAAATTGCCGTATAATTTGATTAACAAGATTTATAATGGGCAGGAAGGTTGTGTCGACCTGTAATTTAGTAAACATTACCCAGACGTATGAAAGGTAAAGAGCTTATTTGTGACTGTGTTATCTACTCGAAAGCATAGACTTGACTTCTTTATGTGTTCCATGTATAATCCACTGCTATTTATAAAGATTTTACTAGCTTAGCTTAGTCAACGTCCAGACGAAAATGACCACATAGACATCAATACTTAATTTTTGGTGTGTACGTTTTTTTTGACTACCTCAGCTTCTCAGGTACTTACGAGTATATCAGCTATGACATTCATCTTTTCCTATCTTACTTGGTGGACACAACCCTATAAACTATGAACTTGTTAGCTATCTTTATAGATTAGTACCTAATGTACCATTTCATTAGTTTGTACATCGTTTTTCTCGGCCTAAATACACATTATTTTAAATTTACATGTTTACATGCTTTTCCAGATGGCTAAGCTTATAAAAATGTCTAGCGTGGATGCGCATCATAAATGTGAGATTATTAATAACATCAATATTATCAAAAAGAAAACATTATTACAGTATAAGGTCATTGCTAATAAAACGGTAGCGTCGGTAACTTCTGTTTGATAAAGCCGAAATCAAGGTTGCCATGAAGTCGAAATGGCCTAGAGAACTTAAAAGCAGGCGAAATCAAACTAGGTAAGTACCTAGTCCCCGTAAAGCACAAGCCTTATTTTTAAAGTGGGTGGCTAAGGGAGACTATTCAGACCAGTTTATTTTACTGTGACCCGTTTGATGTTATGTGATCGCCACTATGCTACAATATCAGTCACCAACCCGGCACTATTCAGTATGTATAATGTTTGGGACTGAGATTCGTAAGAGATCCCTTCATTGGAGCTTAGTAAGTATGTGCTTTTCTAGCTGTATGCAACGTTTGTGCGCCTAAACTAAAACTCATTAATTAATAGCCTTTACTTACACCATATCAGACAAAAGGTCAGCCGTGGGAGACGCTTCGGTGTGAATGGGCTGGTTTGACCTGAGTGATAATCCTCACAGAAAACCGACATAAAGCAGCGCTTGCGCTGTGTCTTGCTGAGTGGCTGTAACTCCGGTATCGTCCCAAATCCCAATTCGGAGGGAGGGAAAAAGATTGTCAGCGTACCTGTGACTTCACCGGTATCTATAAGCGGCAGTCATCGCAAACGATCAAGTCTGCTCCTTTGCCACTTTTCATTTAAAAAGACACGATACTGATCAGGTATCTTTTTTTATTAGACTATACCACCTACGCTTGACCACAATCGCGCCTGATGGAAAGTGACGAATAGTCTAGGATGACACGCGTTTGCCTAGAAGATGCCTGTTTACTCTTGCCTTAAAGTTATCCAGATAGTGGATCTAGTAGTAACCCTAACAAAGAGTAGCAGAGAAATAAGCGTGACGCAATATTAGACCAACAGCGATATCGCCTTCACTGGCGCTTGCGCCTGCGCCGGTCGCTATCTCGGTGTGTGCTCTGCAAATATTTCCCTTGGCGTTAGAAGGCCATCTCCGGTGCCTCTGCGGTACAATGTGCAATGTCAGGTCAAATTCTTCGGATGTATAACTGGAGCACTTTCACATAGCACTGGATTTGAAATGCATAATATAGTATTCCATTGACTCAAAGCTAGTCACAATTCACATGTCATAATTATCATATTCTATAGGTAGGTATATGAGAATACGAGTATAGAAGAGGATAATCTGTAGTAATAGGTAGTATAGATATAATTGATAGTTAAGGACCCTCTAACTAACCTAATAACAACTTACACTTGTCTAAAACTACGAATAGCTTGGGTTAGATTTTTTTTTATGAGATAGGTAGCAGACGAGCAGGCGGATCACCTGATGGTAAGCAATTGCCGTCGCCCATGAACACATGCAACAAGTGCGCTGCTAACCTTTTATCCCCTTCCCCCCCGAAGGGCCTCCGGTACCCTCACTCACTCGGCGAAACACAGCACAGCAGCTGCTTCACGCCGGTTTTCTGTTTTTTAGATTAGGTTTTTTTTTTTATTTAAATGCGTTACGTTAACGCATTTCCCCTGGGTCAAAAAAAAAGATTAAGCTATTTTAAAAAAATTAAAAAGTTTTAAGAGTGAATAAAATCTGTTTCACAGAATACCTACCTTATACCCTACATTATATGAATATTTAAACTACCGATTAAGGTAAGTAATACTTGTATGAGCAATACTATTTATTCTTGTGAACTAAATTATACTTCACAGGAAAAATGGTCTATAACAGAGGATGTAAACTGCGGTAGTCTTCCATTCTTGATAGCACGATTCTACGTGAGATAATTAAATAGATCACTGCCTTTTAAAGTTCATTATAAGATGGTTAGATGCCTCATCAAGATATAGACGTAACATAGCTTTAATTTTTTTGCCGCGATCTAAAGCAGTAAGATAAAAAGGACAAAACAGATAGGTACTTTTATTATTATATTAGAAACATGATACATATTTTACTTTTTCAACATTTAAAAACTTAAAAATACGGGGATGTGGCTGTTTTGACGATGCGAGTTGCGATTTGACATAATTACCTATAGGTACTCTGTCAAAAAAGTCGTGAAAATTATTCTTGGAGAACTATACGGAATTCCATAGTAATATAATAAATGAGGCTACCATACTCTATGACATAAGCGGCAGTCTTTCTTTCTTCTTTAATACTTTAACAAATTAATTATAGACTTCTTTTATGCATTATACCTAGTGCCTTCGATTATTCCAATACTCAAACCATGTCTGTGATGGAAATCATCGAACCTATGTTTTATGAAATGGTTTAGCCGCAGCAGTGTTTCCCGACAGCTAAGACCAAGCGAAGAGCGTACTCCTTTCTAAAAGACCGGCAACGCATCAGCGACCCCTCTGATCTCGCAGATGTTCATGGGCGGCGGTGAATTACTTACCAACAAGTGACCCGCTTGCTCGTTTGTCGCGTCTTGTACAAAAATAATGTTCACTTTATACCTAGCTTTCCAAGTTGCCGGCTGAAAGTGGACTGTTTATTACTGACCGGTAGAATGTGGAAAAAATATTAAACGGTAGAAAAATCGTCGTTTAAATGTGGAACTTTGAAACCTTGGTGAGTACATTGATTTTATCTACAGAAATATACCTAGGTACTTTACTAATCTAACATTACTGTGTGTTTAGCAAAAAGCCTAGACAACAGTAGCTTTAGATATTACAAACCTAGTGCCCATATAAAGCAGTAATGCGAGGTATGCGAGACTAGAATTATCTAGGAAAAAGCTTTAAGAATATTTCATAATTGCAGCGATTACCCCTTTTAAAAGGCTTCGTCTTAATGCGAATAGCTGAGAAACCATTATTGTTGTTGATGGTGTATACCAAATGGATTCTATCAACAATTCAACATGTTCTCATAATACCAACTTAACCGTAGGAAAGCCACGCTTCGGTATCGATGAGCCCGTCTCGAACGGAGTGATACTACGGCATCACAGAAGACCGGCGTGAAGTACCGCTTGCGCTGTGATTCGGCGAGTGAGGGTACCAAAGGCCCAATTGAGGGAAAGGGGGTTAAAGGTTGGCAGCGCACTTGTGACTCTAATGGTGTCGCAGGTGTCTATGGGCGGCGGCAACCGCTTATCATCACGTGATCCGTCTGCTTGTGTGCGGTTACATAAAATAATATATAAATGCGCCAAAAATACTCACAAATTAGATAGTCTTAAGCTACAACATTCCCTGTGCTATAAGCATTGGATGCCGATAGCCGAAGGCATATCGCACTGCACCAGACTCTATCATTCAGTATCCAGTCCCTACATTGTATTCAAATATCACATCTTCAACGGGACAAACACTTAATTAATATTAATTAGTCTCGTGTTGAGCGCATCTAGATTTGGCTAGACATGAGGAAAACGCCATCACGCCGAGGAAGGAACGCCTAGGAAGTGGTAATGAGTTTAATAACAATGGTTAACTTCCTAATATAGTGGTCTTTAGGAGTACGTGATCAATGAGGGAATAGACTATAATTATATAACTTCATAGCAGCAGATATACCTGAGCGGGCACCGTGTTCAAGAAGACATACACACTTCGATCGTCACAAAAATACTGACGTACTATAAGTTGGCATTCTGTTATCATCTGAGTGCTTCTTTAGTGAACAACAGTGATTTTTTAAGTTAAGAAATTAATTTATATCGACTGTTAAGATATTAGTGACTTAATTGAGCTTTCATAAATAAAGACTTATCATAACAGTCAACTACTTTTTGAAACCTATCTTTAAACACCTTTGTATATAGGTAGTGACTTCTGCTGGTGACTGTACTTGTGGGTTTGAAAATGAAAGAGACGGAAGGACGAACAAACCCCAGTGCGAAAAAATAAATTGCTCGTTAAAACATTAAAAACAGCATCTAAGAAATTTGTAAAAACCGCAATAGTTTAACTGTGGTCAGAGATCATTGCCGTTGGCTTATCACTAATATTTCCACTTCCCTGTCTCCTGAGACATCATAAGCCTTCATGATTTGTAGGTAGCTCAGAGCAGGAAGCGACCCGGCGACTTTGACCGCTGAGACGTTAACATGCGCGGTGCGTAGGCGCCGGCCCGGGGACATCGTTTAGCGCGACGCGGGGTGAATCGCTGAAGCGAACATCAATTATAATGTCGCTTTTTTAGTTTAGAATAGGCACAGGTTTATCTGGAGTTTAATGCGCTTTAGTTTAGTACGATGCGCAGTTACAGCTACCGCTCGACCATGCTCGGGCGGCTTATGCGCAACCATAGAATATAAACACGTAGAAAGTTTCGCATGGACAAATAAACACCTACATGTAAGGAGCGACGTCCTATGAGTAGGCCCAAAGGTCCGATCATATTGCAACTGTGGCTTGGTAGCCAGAAATGAATGGCGGAATCAAGACGAGGCCTATACTCAGCAGTAGGTAGACATGGGAACCTGATAGAAATTTGAGAATTTCTTTTACGAGTGCTTAGTATGATTAAGATTTGGTAATGCGTAATCAAAATTAATAAATAAATATCACTTTTTCACTAATATAACTAACTTATTGTCTTTACTTCTTATTATTTTAATTAATTAGGTAAGTACATACGAGTATATCTACGAACCGAAGGCATTTACTTTTTCATTAAATCTAAAATAATAACTATCTACTTTCACAGCCAACTCACTCTTCTAACATATTTTCTAATAGGAATTATTTAGTAATAAACATGATACAATAGTATTTGGACCCGTTTCAAAAAACTATGCATCGTAGAAAATAAAGAACTTGCAATCTTGTCACGTAATCATTCCGGATTAAAATATGTAATAAAACATTTTTGTGCTCACAATAACAAAGCCTATCCTGTGAAAGATTTATTGAATTACTTCAGTTGTTAAATGTATGAATGATGAATAAGTAAATTATTTAAAATTCTACTGTTGAATAAAAACTAAGAGACAGCTCGTACAGCGGCGACACAGCTGTCAATATTCTGTTTTACGGTTCTAGTCTCAGAATTAATACGGTTGATTACGGTTTACATCAAAGAAACAGATGTAGCACTATTCAAATTACGTTGTGCCATAGGTACATAATTATTTTCGATGTCCCATAACTATTTTGCTCGACTTATATTTCGGAGTGACTAGTGTCCTTTGAACGTTGCCGTCTTGACGGGCAATCTAACGTTTTCGGGCGTTGCGTCTACACTAGTGTGAGGTCACTCTTATTATGGTATTCTCGATGGTAAAATGCCGCGCTACAAAGTTAGTTAGGACCACTGAGACATGCTGCATCTAGAATTCCGACCAGACCAGACCAGATTTGGTATATTAAAATTAAAAGATCTCAAACAAGTAGGTATCAAAATTTCTCATTGATTTATTGGTAGGGATTTATTTCCTCAACCTCCCCATTTTGTATTCAACGAGCCAAACGCCCAGTCAATGTTATCTTGCTTAAGATCGCAAATGCATCATAAGTTTATAACAATATAAGTGCGTATCACATGCCTTGATGGAAGATATATTTCCTTACTTTTAATGAGACCCGCCACCGTTTGTGATGAGATGATAGCTGTAATTTAAAATTAAAATATTCCATAAACTTGATTGATTAGTCTTAAACACAATCTGCTTCGTCTAGGTATAATGCAGTAGGTAAATCACCATCATCGCAAGATTGAAATCATCCACGAGGCGTAGTAATGTTACTCCCCATAGAATTTCAATGAATTCTAGATCCTCTTAGAATTGTAGATTTCCACGCAGTTTTCAACCGACTTTGTTTACAATTCCGAAGCAATTAAATGAGTTCTTATGAAAATCTTACCATTGATATGTACGTAGGGACTCTCATTAGTGAGTAATGGAGAATATATTACTCACTTTTAACTTATTAACGGCAGAGATAATCTGATTTGAATATGAATACCCTGATAAAGTACGTTATGTAATCCAGATTTGAAAAATGAGGGTATTAAATACCATAGTTTATTGATTGAACATCAATATTAATGAATAGAATAGACTAGAAATATTCAGTTTAAGTCCCTAGTACATTTATGAATGTCTAGTACCGCATAATGTATGTAATGCAGATAAGTCATAAAGATGACTCGTAGGATACTTTATACGGGAGCTATTTTCATAGCGTCATTTGTAGATTATGCTTATTTATTTCTAGAATCCTCGAAGTAAGGAATTTGTACCAGGTCTTAAATTGTAACCACGACGAAGAAATTGCAATCTTAACGTCGCAACGAATGGAAAATTCCAAGCCAAAATATTCCATCAAGTTCACACACGAATGCGTGTTTCGATTTTTACTTTTTGGACTGTTCATTATCCTCCAGGACGCAAATGATAACCTGTCAAGCCTCGACTGGGGTTTACCACTGCGGAATAAGTATAGGAACAAGCCGGGGAAGTCCACGCTACTTTCAGACTTTAGTGCATCTCAATAAGGTCGAAATTTTAGAGAAATATTGGAAGCTATCTCGACTGTACTTAACTAATGCATGCTAAAATGCACAGTGCCCCAGGCCATTGAGTTCAACATCTGTATCAATAATTTTTGGACCACGCTAACGATTTTGGACGCTAAAGATTTGTGTACCCAATATTTCTTATACTTCTTAAAGGTCCTCCCACAACATGGGATTTTTGTTTTTTTTTCTAATGTCAATCAAATCATCAGCCGGTTTTAACTACCTAAGTGCTTATTGAACTTATCAGTATCTCTATCTTAATCCTTTTTTCGGGTCTGTCTTGTTTTGTCGGCATGTAAACGATTGCTAAGTAGGGGAAAACCGGGAGACTTCCCCAGGTGGGAGAGTTGAGCCACCTTTCGAAAATGTGTTAAATTTTAGTGCGAACAAAACGTCCAAGCGTTCATTGGTCGCACGTAAGAAGCCAATCATAAGTCCGCAACCATTTTACACCATAGCTATGTTGTTCGTCAATGACAATGTCAAACGTGTTTTTGTTGCTACGGAGTGCAATTTTTTGTTTTAAGAAGATTTGCGATTGCTGCCGTATTTATTGAGGTAGGTATTGTTTGTTGCTATTATTATATAGCCAGATAAACGTAGTTTGACGTGTGCTATTGTGTTTTACTAGACGAGCGGCTTTTGTTTTTGTCATCACCTCAATGAAGAATTAGGTGAGCGGGAGAGTTGCACCACAGTGATTGCGGGAGACTTGCCCAGTGGTTCAATTCTCCTGTGCAGGGAAATTATTACTTAATCCTTATTAACTGGTTTTTTTTTTTTCCTTCTTAATATAATTTATTATACTTGCAGGGCTAACTTGTACCAATTTTTTAATACAATCAAATCAATACAATCCTCCTAAAATGCATGCGAATGTAATAAATACACAAAAGTGGATTGCGAAATTATGTAGGTGTGTACCTAGATAATAGGCATTGTCTGTTGTGTAGTTTTTCACAGATCTATATTTACAGACAGTTTGTCTACTTCTAAACCAGTCTTCTCTAGTCAGTTTTTTTTGGTGGCAGACAAGCAAATGGTATACCTGATGGTAATCAATTACCGCCGCCCATACACATCTGTAATACCAGTAGAATCACAAGAGCGCTGCCACAACAGCGCACTTGGGATTCTACTGGGGTTAAAGGGTGGTCTTTGTGGTAGCGGCCATCTTAAGTTGGCGGCCATCTAACCTTGTTAAGAACACTCCCGACTATTATAATTTTCAAACTAAAAAACAAATCCAAATCGGTTCATCTGTTTTGGGAGCTACGATGCCGTGAACAGACACACGCACAGACATGCAGACAGACCGTCAAACTTATAACACCCAGTCATTTTTGCGTCAGGAGTTAAAAATAAGTTATTTGTGCATAAAATAATATAATGAAACTGTGGTTGTAGCTAATAACCATTTTTATTTCCCACAAAAATGATAGGGTCA
Source organism: Cnaphalocrocis medinalis (assembly GCA_014851415.1). Taxonomy (NCBI): domain Eukaryota; kingdom Metazoa; phylum Arthropoda; class Insecta; order Lepidoptera; family Crambidae; genus Cnaphalocrocis; species Cnaphalocrocis medinalis. The sequence continues at coordinate 14,733,250 of CM026276.1, forward strand.
ACTCTCCCCATACCCCGGTTCAAGTGTCCCCGCTGGTGGGGAGACTTGACTCATGTCTCAATTTTTTGAAAAATGCCAATAAAATTTTACCTGCATATTTTATTAGCAATACAATTATGCACAAATGTACCTACTAAAGTAGCGCATCGCATAAGTGTATAATTGATTCACTAAACCCAATAAGCAAGTAATTATGACATGATATGTAAAAAGTGGTTCAACTCTCCCGGACTTCTACAGGCAATCACAGATACATAATTACAACTAAGAACATTGTATTAAGTTTGACAGATTGTAGAAAACCAATGTGACTGTCTATTCCCCACCTACCACGAGTTTAGAGGGAAAATAACACTTAAAAAATGCTTAATGTTGCTCTTAGACCAATCTACTTAAAATGGTCCCTCTGTTGCGGGCCATAGTGGTCTTTATAGCAAAACCATTTTATGACGACTTGACATGGCATATATACACAGTTGGTTCCAAAGAGATGTACCTATGTATGTATACAACTTTAGTATGTCTTGTCTTGTCATATTATTTATAACCTAACATCAGGGTATAATTCTATTAATGGAAAGATGTTACATTTTTTTATCATCGCATCTACTCGTATAACTTACATGAAAAGTGTGTATTTATTTTTCTTTTTTACGCTCTGTAACATATTTATTTTCTACGTACTTATGAGTTAACCTTTAGTGTACTTAACCTAAATGCCCCTCTTAGGTAGGTACTTATCATACAACAATTAGCACGACCATTTTAAGACAAGAATGTCATATAATCATCTCGAGCAAAATAAAGTAATCTTCACATAATAATGCTTATTATTTCCGATTGTTATATAATGTTATCTAAACAATTAGATCGACGCGACGTACATGAACCATTAGACAGCTGCAATTTGAACCTTATTATCTCTGCTAAAGGTCGATAGACGTTACATTACACCCCATAGACTTGACGTCAAAGGATGGAAAAATATGTTAGATTATATTTTTTCTGACTCGCTAAGTATGACAGAGCATGTCCCACTTTTCAATTTTCATCTCTAAGTCTTCATTCATAAAGTCGTTTATGAAACTGAGAAGACACACGATCTGTTAATTTTTGTTCTTAGAAGTATGTCACAATAAAATGCCTGTAATACTTAAGATTTCTTAGAAATAAGGAAAAGTTGCGCTACAATTTTAAGTTAAGTCAAGGATTAGGTTTGTTTAAATAGTTTAAAGTCTGCGACTAAGACAACGCTAAGTAAGAATCCACGTGTGTTAAACATACCTACCATCTACATTTTTATCCCGCAATGGGGTCAGGGTTCGGGGTACAACAGGCCAACTTACCTCATACATAACCGACTATCGGTGGACGTCGGGTTATGTGAAGCTCTCCTTTGGCAGTGGCTTCAACGAAAAGTCAGGCAGAAACAAGCTCATTCCTGCTGTCAATGTCACTGTTCATTTCAAGACAATGAAAAGGAGGAGAGAAAAGAGCCACAGAGACATGCCAAGCTCACGAAACCGACGAAGACCACAAAACCAAACGAAATGCCCGACGGAGCGGCAAACCCCGCATAGGATTAGTAAGAACCTTATAAAGATAATGTGAAGCCTCACTCACTCCACGAACCATTAACCCTTAGCAATAAATAATAATGTGCCGGAGTAAGTTTATTAACATAACACTAATTAATAGCTTAGTCATCAATCTGTTACCTTGAAACAATTGCCAATATGTTTGACACAACATATTATACATCTGACTCTCAAACTGTCAATACTAAAATGTTTATATGTTATCTCTGCAATCTACATCTTTAAATTACGTGTAACGATCAAACGATAACTCCCCAAGAGGTTGGTAGTCGTGAATCGCACGTTAGAACAAATCTAATAATTAATTCAAACGTCAAACTTATAAAAGCATTCGTAGAAACATAAAAAAACATTGATGCGCCTAATTTTACCTCGACTAATTGATGTAGTTTCACAGAAGAGCTTTATGTAGTACACATGTGGCTTCAGTACTAGGAATTGTCAACGTCGTGACTTCTCGTCAATGTTTAGACGTCCTTACTAGAACTTTGGCACTAAATCCGTGCCAATTTACCATATAAAGGACTAGGCTAGACACGCCAATTACCCTGCCTTGAATCGTAAACGGTTTGTAAGCTTTAAGTTAAGCTAATACCGGTATTATGGACTTCTATAAAGATCGAGATGTATTTCTCAAGGACCGACCACGAATATTCAATTTATATCCACGAATAGAGCTATATTCTTATACTGTACGAGAAGGATTAAACAAACCATAGTTTAATCCTATCCTTCCGTCAAGGTACCAACCTTTACCCGGAAAATAGATAGGTGGTACCTACATAACATAAAAAAAAATCAGTAGACTAAAATTTGTAGGTACCAGAAGTTACAATTATCTTTCCAAGCACTTAAGGTGAACTAAAAATAAATTAAATGAGCACGCAATTAATTTTTCACTTACAGACAATAGTAACTTACACGAGAACATTTTAGATTTACCACAAACTATATTTAGAACTCATTAGTAAGACAAAAAACGCCAACGCACACCGTATTTCCCAAGTTTTGAGATTAATGATCTTATACTTACTTTTATAGCTTTAGTTAGGTAGGTATACTAACCGATGGTCAAGCTACGCGCGTTCTAGAGCTTTCGAAGTGACCTTAAAATTGGGTCCGTTGACTCACGAAAGCAAAAAATGTAACCATTTCCTATAGTTTATGATTGTGATTAGGAGAGTCGATGTTTCACAAACACAATTGCAATCTTATTTTAGAAGATGTATTTTGGGACATAATTTTACAGATGCTCGTATCGAGGAACATTTTCATGAAAGTTCCCGACCTGTCTGAAGTGATGAACGGATCGCTGCTCCCATTTTAAAAATAGAAATACAGTACTACCGACACCGCGGCGAGTGCCGGCTTCCACACAGTTTAACCTTAAAAATCACGTTTAAGTTTACAGTGCTTGTAACATAAACTTGCGAAATGTCTCAAGACGACAGTGGGTTCTTCAAAAAGTTCCACGAAACGATAAACGCGAATATAGACGACGTAACAAGGAACAATTTCGCCAATTTAGAATGCAACGCGAAGCGTGTTTCCTACTTGTGCAGTCTGCCTGTTATAAAAAGTTACGATGTTAGCGGTGATATAGATAAATGTCAGGCAGGCGGCGAGTTCCCCGTGAGGAAAGATATGGAAAAAGCGCGTCAGTTGAAGGAGGAAGGTAACAAAGCGGTGCAGAAAGGTGACTGGGCCAAGGCGCTGCAGATGTACAGCCACAGCATGGCCCAAATGCCGAGCAAGGAAAGTAAGTGATAGTAGGTCTGCGGCTGCGCATTCCGAGGCGCGTACCTTACAAACCTAATAGCCTAGTCGTGACAGTAGGTTAGGTTTTATTCATTTCAACCGCGCTGCAATCCTACGTCACAACAATGTTGGAATGTATATCTGTCTCCCATCTTATCGTGTAGTTCCCAGTTGCGTATAAAGTTATCGCTTTGAATCCACTGAGCTACCATCGCTCTTCCTTAGAATCACATCTGTAATTTAATATTTAGATTGTTACAGAAAAGGTAATTATAGTAATAAAATTCATAAATCGACTACGTTCATTGATAAAAATATAAAAATTACCTGATTGACAAATTTTCGTAATTTTGATCCTTTCGAACAGCGGATGAGGTCGCGATCTTACTCGCCAACCGATCAGCGGCACTAAGTCACCTGGAGCAATACGAAGACACTCTCGCAGACATAAAGCGATGCCTGTCCCTGGGGTACCCTCGGCATCTGAGGTACAAGGTCTTGGAGAGGAAGGCGCGGACTCTGTTGGTTCTTAAGAGGAATAAGGAGGCCATTGCTGCTTTCCAGTAAGTAGACCGGTACAATATAAGGTTTTTAGATAGTCTTTAAAAATACTAAGAAGTGCTAAATAAAGATAATACTAATTATACTTGTATATTCTATGATTAAAATTTCACCTGTTTGATATTTCAGAGACACTATCAGTGCACTTGATGAAGCAACCAAATTGGACAAGGAGAAGAGACAAAAGATGCGCACAGACGCAAAGCTAATGTTAGAGATCTTAAACAAGGGTCTGGTATTGGCCGGGAACCCGAAGGATCCAGAGCCGTTAAAAAGGACTCCACCAAAACCAAAACTGCCTGGAAAACATAACCCTCAATACCCAGCTGCTTCAGAAGCCATACAGATAGACGAGGATCAAGCCAGGGGCAGATTTGCTACAGCGACTAGAGATATTGAAGCGGGAGAGATTCTGCTAGTAGAAAAACCTCACAGTGGTGTCTTGCTTGGAGAATACTCAAAAACACACTGTCAAAATTGCTTTGCAAAGTATGTATGAAATGTATACGACGTATCATATTATTTCATGAAATCCATTTTTATATTATTTACTATTTTTTCATTTTTCAGATCTCCCATTCCACTTCCTTGTCCAAAATGTCCGAACGTTATATTCTGCAGCGAGAAATGTTTGGAAGCAGCACAAAAGTCGTATCACGCCTATGAATGCCACATCTTGCCCCTGCTCTGGAAGTCCGGCTGCTCGATCACATGCCACATAGCGCTCAGAATGATCACGCAAAATAAAAAAGAATACTTCACTAACATAGCTAAAGAACTAGACACCAAACCAACTGGGACTTACAAAACTGAAGATTACAGAAACATTTACCATTTGGTAGCCCACGAAGACAAAAGAACAAAACAGGACTTTTTGCACAGAACACAGATGACTGCTTTTCTAGTCAAGTTGTTAGAGATCAGCGGGTATTTTGAAGGCAAACCCAGAGACACCCCAGTAGCACTTGAAGAACTTAAGTCCATGTCAGTAGATGATAAGTACAAAGATGATGTGGCTCTCATTGGTGGACTATTACTGAAGAATCTACAAGTCCTTCAATTCAACGCTCATGAAGTGTTCGAAGTGCAATGCCCAAAGCCGAAAGTGGGCCAAATCATCAAGCATGGTGGAAAGTCAGTCTTTTTAGCAGGAGCTGTTTTTCCAACTCTTGCTCTTTTCAATCACAGTTGCGACCCAAGTGTAATCAGGTAAATATACAATTAAGATTCTACTGACACTGACTAATAGTCTAAATATTGTCTACCAAGAACAATAAATAACCATTTTTTTTATTCAGATATTTCAGCGGACCAAACATCGTTGTGCGTGCTGTTAAAAACATAAGTAAGGGCCAAGAAGTATCGGAGAACTACGGACCTATCTTCACGAGGGTGCCGAAGCAGAAGAGGCAAGCCGAGATGAAGGACCAGTACTGGTTTGACTGCAACTGCACCCCGTGCACTCACGACTGGCCGCTTTACGATGACATGAACGAGAATTACATGCGATTCAAGTAAGATAAGAAACGCTTTATAATTATTTCATAACGTCGCATTAATTCCCGTGTATAATAATAATAGTTATAATGCAATAATATGTATTAATGCAACGCGAAAATTCAACGAACTAATTTTCTAAATTGTTCATAGATGTGACTCTGATCGACCATGTCCGAATGTGGTGGCGGTACCTTACGATTGCAAAGACTTCATGGTGCAATGCGGCCTGTGCCAGCAGTACACCAACATCCTCAAGGGTCTCAAGTCACTGCAGGTTAGTTCGGATATCCTTGATGTCCATTAATTTATTTACTGAACCAACAAATCAATAAGTGATATGTAGCAGCACACCCATCTATTTGAGTATTTTCTTTTACGAGAGTTTGAGAAACATCAAATATGTAGGCTTCTAAAATTACATTATCCAAATAAGTTACATATTAGGTAACTAAATCAAACAAACGTAACGCAAACATTGTCTGAAACTATTTCAATTTAGCACCCGACTGCCGTATCCGCATATGAGACTGAAGTTACCACATGCTTGCAAATTATTCATATTATTTTATTACCAAGTAAGAAAAATCACAAAGATAAACACCTTGCTATATTAGGATAGAGACTCAAATTAAACACGAAAGACTTGTGCTAATTCTATCTAACGACACGATCGTAAATTTTTCCATAGTGCGACAGTCAAAATAGAAGAATCAGTTCTAGAACATGCTTAGAACAATCAAGTCGGTTAAAAAAAAGAGTCCTTTTTATCCTTTAAAAACATAATTTATTAATTAACTTCAGCCTTTTTCATTACTTCCATAACCAATAGGTATACAACAAAGTTTTACGTGATGTTCCTTCCATGTGACATATTCATCTTAGAATAAGTATAAAACATTCGGTCGGTTAAAGTGTACATGCACTGTTTTTGCTTGGTTATCTCAATGATTATTAGGTACAAGGGAATCTGACTAGCGCGAGAAACCATTCTTACATTATTCAACGACATTAATCCTATCATATTTTGCAATATCATTAATACATGTAAACCCCATAGCAGATGGTATAGCAGTATATCGTGTCGTTTTTGTACAATTCGTCAGTGTAATCATCCGTCTCGGGATCCCAAATGCAACGCTGCCCGCACTTTATTCCGGCTCCTTTCATTTCTAAAATAGTCGTGGAAACTATTATTTTGTACCTAAAACAATTAAACGAATGAATTCACATATTTTTTTAAGTTAAGCATGGACTTCTCTTAAACGTTTGATAATATTAATCATCTCATTTTGTGTCATACTGAACTTACTTAATCAACAACACGCTAAAAACTTTGCTACTTAACATCACATTATCTCCGGTTTATAACAAAGTTAAAATGACAGGAACATGTTGGTTAATTCTGTAGTTAAAATTTTGGGAATGTCGCAGGGTAACATACTGTGCCCTTCGTTATTATACCTAGAACTATATAATAAATTGGAACTAACCTCTTCATTTCAAGTTCTTGGACCCGTTGTCGGACACCGTTGGCAATGGATTTTGCCCACCGCGGCGCCTGATCCGCGCGGTACTGTCTACCTATTAACTGCTCTTGCATTGTAGACAATATTATGTCTCGGACGTTTTGAGCTTGAAACCTAAAATTGGATGGAATATTTAATTACGTAATACATTTTATACAATAACTTTCATCATGGCTCATTATTATTGGTGATCGAAATCGGGCTCTTATTTACCTAAACGTTTATAAAGACTACTATGGATATGACTTTTATTGTGTTATTAATAAAAATGTTACCAAGTATAATTGCTATTTAATTAAATTTCATTAACAAAAAGTTGTGTCCATTTGGATCTTTAGTGCTAAAAACTTTTAAGCTTAGGATAATCGCCCGAATATCCGATCACTACCTAGTTTTACTTATGAAAAAAAAACTCGTACTCACTTTTCTCCAAGACCAGGTCGAACTTCATATTTAGGAGGGTCGAGGGGTTTATCTACCTCAACTGGAGTGATGGCTGTAGACTCGCTTTCAACTACCTCAGTTTCTTCATCAACAACTGAAATGAACAAAACAAATTCTTAAGTCATGATAACTTTTATTCTTGACCTATCAGTTGACTTCTGAAACTAGTTTATTCCCTGTTTCTGACTTCTTTTCATTGTATAATATGATATAAATAAAAGGTAAAATATTTGTAATTGTGACAGTATAGTATTACCATCTTCATCAGCCATGCTTCACTTTCTTTGCTCCCAATATACAATGTTAACTTTGACTTGAATGACTCTGCAACAAGAGAAGACTTACATATTATTAATAATATTCTAATTTAATAATGACAAACCTCCTAAGGGACGTATCTGAATCCTCAGACTTCTTGTACCAAAACTAAAATATCTTATAGCATAAACTAGTAGTACACCCTCACTTTGTTTTGGGACCCGATCCCTGTTTGTGTTAGTTCCAAAATATACCAATAGATGGCGCGGGATGTCGATTATGTCGCGCAAGCGTTTCCCGTTTTTGATTATAAGCCTCGTCTTTGTCTTTAAAATTTACCTCTTCATGAATAGTATAGATAATTAAGATTGGATGAACTGTATAAATGCCTTGTTATCTTTCACAGGACACTGAAATGATGTACCGACTTGGCCGGGCATCAATGGAAGAAGGAAAATATGGGGAAGCATCAAAGAAGTTCATTGAAGTATTGAAGTTGTATGACAAGACTCTAGCTCTTCCATACCGCTCATACTATGATTGTGTACAGGACCTGAGAAGCTGTTTGCTGGCATTTGGAAACTATAGCATTGTTTAAATTCTATTTATTAATTGTTGTTGTTTTAGCTTGTTTTGTATTATGTATTTTTTCAGTTTTCATTAAATATTCATCAGAACTTATTAATCTTTGTCTTTTTTCTTTAAGGGATCAACTTCACCTGCTAATTCCAACCCAAAATCAAAAATATTTTTTCTGAAAATACATCACTCTCTTTATTAAAAAGAAGAATAAGTTAAGTGGGCCAAGTAATGAGTGATGAAGTTCATGAGAAAAAAGTATCTCGCTTATGTTTACAACAAGATTGGTTTATATGGTATGAACAGATTGAACCACCTCATTACCTAGTCTAGTAGATTAAGTACAGGGCTGTGATCTCAGGGTCCTGGGTTTGATTCCTGGCAAAAGTATGCATTAAAGTTGATTTATATTTATGATTAATTGTGATTAAGCCTAATCTCATCACAGTAGTGATGACTTAATTTCTATAATGGAGGAACCATCATCTAATAACCGAATTCTACCGACAAATAAATTTCAAGCTCGAAAATCCAGACTGCATAGCAAACCAAAGCGGAAACATTGTATTCCATAGGCAAACCAAAGCAGAGACATTGTTTTGCTAGTTTTCTTTAAAGCTAATGCCTAAGCTTCGATTATGCAAAGATGAAGATACATTAGTTCTTGCTATAACGATGCATATAAGGATAAATGTATTGAAAAAGTTATTATGGTAACCTCAAAATTACTTAATTTTACAATGCTTAATCAACCCAAAATACACAAAATATTCATTCAAAAGAAGATGAAAATGTACTTACTCTATTAAAATTACGTTAATTATCACTAGGAATAACGTAAATCCGGATTATTTAGTATTTTACTAATTACAGAAATAAAGCATAAACAGAACTGTTACCATGACAACCAATGACATTTTTACTTTTAAAATTATTATGTTTATCTCCTTGGACCAAAGGAATTGAGACTATTCAATTGATTCCAATTGATATAATCGATTAGTCAAACCAACAACTATACAAGATTCGTCATTCATAGCCGGTAACTTCCGGCTGAAGAAAGCGGATATCCGGTTATTATCTGTCGCAAAATTAACATAATCTGTGATGGACTGACATTGACGTATGTCAATTGTCTTGTCAAGCATATTTGTTTGGTTGAAAATTGGAAGAAATATTTGGTTACCAAAAGTGGGAAAACCTCATAATTTTACTAGAATTTCGCAACAGCGGTTATTTTTTACAGCATGGCCACTTACTGATAACAAAATCTGGCTCCTTAAAAACATACGTGATGCCTTCATCGCAACAGACGACACCGGTTTATGTGAAATAGTGATGGCAGGCGAGGATTTCTCCAAAGTATTCCAAAACAAGGCTTTTGAGGACAGGAAAAGAATACGAGAGGGAAGGCTAAGTCAGCCAGGTACCAGTAAAGGTATGGCTTAATTAATTTTAAGTCAGAAAGTGTAGAAACAACATCAATGTTTACAAGATCTAACACTATTTGATTTATTTATTTTGTAGGGAAAGAAGGCATGGGTGATATTTCAGAGGATGATGATGAGAAAGAAATAGTTACTCAGTTTGACCCCTATCCTGATATGGAAGATAGTGAGGATGATGACTTGATGTGCGGCAGCTACATCCGCTATGAAGAGTTTGGAGGGCACAGGTAAAGATGGGAATAGCTGATAAATGATAACTAAATCATCCCTATCTAACTTGTTTTACGAAAGGTTTCAATCAAAATTGCCACATAATTTAAAATTTGTAGTTACTTTACCCAATAACCTATATTGACCTACATTTTTTTTTATTCAAATGCTCACAAAATCTTACTGGAACTAAATCATCTATATTTGCCTTAAATGCAGATTGGTTTTTGATTTTCAATATTATTTTCTAATTTTCTCCCCCCAGACAAAGATCCAACACTGCTCAATGGCTAGACAAAAAGGAACAAGCTTTAAAAAAGGCAGCTAAAATTAAAGTAATAAAATGGGATGACTCATCAACACAACTCACACAGGAACAGATATCTGAAATATTCTCCAAAATGGAAGTAAAGAAACCTGAAAAGATGAAGTCTTTACTTGCTGAACAGCTGGAAAAGTGTCCGGACCTGCCACACAGACAGTATCTAGAATATGCCAAGTTTGACGGAACTGCACAGCTTGGCTTGCCCACTAAATGCTTCAAGATATTTATGACAATGTTGTCTGAAAAGCACCAAAACTATCCTCTGGTTGTTTGTGTCATTGCCAGTGCCAAGATCAAGGACTTGATTGGCTTCACATGCTATAAGTACAGGTAAGCAAAGTATCAAATTACCTAATTAGAAAATTACATAATTGTAATTTGGTACTCACCTGTAATTAGCAGACCAACTGTTGTCTAAGTTTCATTAGAATTACTAATCTAATAGACGGTTCTTGCTTATCATCAGGTGATCATCCTGTTGGTCTGCCCCTTATATCATAAAAAAAATTGCTATAATAATATTTTTTGTATAATTTGTTGGTGTACTTAATAAATATAACTTAATTCCATAAATATACTTTATTGCACATAAATAAGATATAATTGATTTCTTCCCTCAGCATCGAACATCCTGACATAACTCTTGGATCTGTAAATGACTATGGACTATGTATAGCTGAAGACGATGGTGAGGTAGACTGGGCGTTCCCATGTTTAGATGCCAATGAGCCATGCTCGAAGTTTGGATTCACCTGCTTAGGTCTCATTGATCTGAAGAGTAAAAGCTCTCTCACATCTGCTCCAATATCACTGCCAGAGGATGGCATGCTGGAGGTGTTCCCCAAGGCAACGGAGTCAGGGCACAGTCAACATAACCCATCGAGGCATAACACTGGTGGCAGTGCCACATCAGAAGCTGTTAGGAAAGCTATCAATGCTGTTAATGAAGGTAAATTTCCTCGTTATATTATAATCTCTCAATCTAAAGTTCTTACAGGGTTGACAATACTTATGTAAACCCACTGGGGTTGTAGGCTGTAGCAAGTGGTTACCGTAAGGAAATATCATGTAATAAATAATGTCCTTCTTACCGAAATTCGGCTGTGGCGGCAAATCCCAGTGATCAGCTATTGATGCAGGACATTTACAGTGCACAAGCATGGTGTGCACACAAGTGCATTCCTATTACGTTACCCTCATATGTCATAGATGATAATGTAAATAGGGAAGGGGTATTTATGCCATCACTTCTTCACATATTTAAAATTATACTTTGTGGGTTCCAGAAAGGAGAGGTGCAGAATCCGAATTGGACAAGATACAGTCACATTTGATAGCAACAGAGGCTCCACAATACAAAACATACAGAGTGCACCTCTTGCGGAAGGTTAGAACCAACACACCAGTGCAGTTAGGAGTCTCTCTGGAAAGGATAGAGGTGGAACCACTTGTAGCACATAAGCATGCGTTTTGGGTAAGTTCACCTTTTTAATTTATCATTATCGCTTAAAATAGAATGATGATATTAATTTATATAGTAATTATTGAATGATTTAAAATAGAGGTTGATCCAGTAGCATAAAATGTTGTTTTAAATCTGTCTTTATTATTTTGTTGTTTTATAAACGCATTGCAAATTTGTCTTTATCTAATGTAGTCCATTTTTTATTTTCCAGTCGAGATCAAAATATTTTCGGCTAAATATAGACTCGGTGGCGTGGTGTCAGATTTTGGAGGCGAGAGCTACAAAAACTACGTTTCGAATAGTACACGCTCCAAGCAACTCAGGATATTTAGATCAAAGTAATTTTTTTAGCCTGTATTTTATTACAAGAGTTTTCAAAATCGGTTCAAAACCGAACGCATGCGCTCTATTTCGCGGCAGTGTGCTAAAGGCATACTGAGCACTTATACGCTTTTCTTATCCAATGTATATGACGATTTAAAAAACATGCAAGATCATCCAGTCTCTTCATTACCTATTTCTTACATTTCAGGTAACCCAAGTTTTTTCCATCCAAACACAGCATACAAAATATACGACTTCGAATGTGACCACGACACCGCCAGGGAAATCGTGGACAAAGTGAACACCATCCTGGATCTGAGAAACAGTCCCTGCCGCAGAGAGTACAAGACTTCCAAAGAGAAGAAAGTGCACACGAGAAGAAGCTTTCACACGAGGCATTTGAGTTCACAATAAGACTGCATTATTAGCATAGATAAAACTTACCCCACGGAGAGTTCCTGTTACAAATGCATACACACACATTGGGATAATAATGTTTAGTATGTGCAACAATTTGAAACATCCTATATTCATAAACGATTACTACCATCATTAGCTTGATAACTTATTTTGTTTGTCTTATGATTTAGAATTTGCTAGATGTAGTTCAGGAAGGAAAATGTAAAGCTTACTGCTTCTGTGATTCGTTTTGTATTAACCTCGAACAAGGACCACGAAAGACACTCATAATACACTGAAGTCTGAACTATATTTATGAACCTGCTGGAAAAACTGATACTGGGCTGATTTTTACAAAAGGAATAAGTGCTAAACATGTTTACTTCTTTAGCTTTATTATATATAATAATAATAATATATTATAATGATGAAAGATACAGACAGATGTTAGTAATCCTTTATGAATTAATGGGTGGATATTATGAATTAGCTTATCAAGTCAGTCAATTTTAGAAGTGACTTTTTACAATATTATACTATTTATTTAGTTATTCCTAGCTATTAATAATCAGTGTTCAATGCAATTTAATGTGATTATGATACAAGACTCGTGGGCCTACTTGTTACATTACTATCCCGGTGTCCACTTACAGTGACTTAAATGTTCAGAATTGATATGATTTTAACTTGCTTCATGCAAAATGTTTACTCTGTTTCATTGGAAACAAATATTAATTAAAACATAATATGAAACAGGGAAATTCAATGTACAGACTAATATAATAAAACATAAATATGATTGGCATAGGTTGATCCTACAGATAACTAACATCTCCTAAATTTTCTCAATCATGTTGCAAATTGGATGAAGAAAATTGACAGAACTATCTGTAACGTCTGTACCTTTGCAGGCATTTGAAAAAGTATAGACCTCCGTCAAAGTCCACTGTAACTGACAAGGCTTCCAGCTGTAATTAGTAATATTATGATTGGTATACCCAAAACAATGTTGTTGTAATTTATAATTTTGTACTAAAATGCATAAAGCTATAGTCCTTCTCAAACCAAATGTAATGAATAGGTAAGGTAGGTAGGTAAGTACTTATATTTCTACCATTAAGATAGAAATGTGAAGTATTTGTAAACAGTCATCAACTAAAGTTTTAAAACCATAGTAAGTAAATTACAAAGAAGTTAGCAGCATAACATAATTATGCCAAATTATGAAGATTTGTTATAAAATGATGGCCTAGTTTACCTTTTTGTAACATTGGAGTGAGATGGGTTATATTTATTCATGATACATTAACTAAGGTTTGATGTACAGTCAGCCACACATCAGGTTACTACAACATGTCAAATTTCCTCAATTGATATTGAACCTAATGTTTATGGCAGTAAGATGAGGGTAGATTGAAGAAATTTGGCAGTTTTGTATACTTTGATGTGTGGCTGTACATACAGACAGTTTAATTAGTAAGCCATCATGTGGGTTGTCTGCACCTCAAGAGTATGAACAGTTGTTGCATGTGTAAATGTGTATCTTACTATTTTATTGAATTTAGATGTGTGAGCTAGTTGGAATAATTTCAATTGTGTAATAAAAATTATTTGGGATAATTGAATGTATATTATATATTTATAAAATTCGTAAAAGCTTTAACGTTAAGTATATAAGCTGTCTATTTTTATCTTAATTATGATTCAACTCTGTTAATAAATTAAAGATTATAATTTTATTTGAATTTATTGGTACATAAACAATCATGTTACCTACACTGAAAAAGTATTTCTTTTCTGCATTTTTATACCTACTTATAGGTGAAGATAATTTTTATTTCAAAATTGAATTTGTATGTTTTTTCACCATTGATAATGGTTACACATGTCATGTTAGTGTTGACTGGTGATAATTTTGTATTGTTATGTATTTGATAGTTGTTTTTTTGTCTTGTATAGTCAGCCAAGTAAGAAGTTAACCACTAAAGAAGAAACTATCTGAAAAAGGATCCATTCTTAGACAAACTGTTCTTATTCCAAAGCTATCAAACTATGACAAAACAATCAATAACCATATTAATCAAAGATTAACAGTAAATTCTTTCAAGCAAACGAATTTTGCACTAATTTACCAATAACACTCATATAAAAAAATGGTGTTCAATTTTAAATGTATATCAAGAAAGCAGTATAAATTAACTAATCTTACAAACAGTGTATAATGTATCTCCAGCATTTTATTTTAATCATTATTGTTGAAAATGAAATTGTTTAATTCCAATAATTATTGTATGAATTGAATAAAATGTATGTAATGTAATATGAATGAATTGTAATAATAATTTATAATGAAATATTGAAATAAAATTGTTATTCATTAATGTATTTATGTTATTCAATCCATTAATTTTCTGAGTACCTAATAATTTATTTATTTAATTAAAAAAATATATTGCACAAAACTTCGTACAATAGACGAACTGAATGCCAAGAGGCATTCTCTACCAGTCAATCAATCAGTTACTCAGTCAAGTCAATAATGGTGGTTGGTTACACATTCTTGATTTTCAGTTATAACATATTCAAGTCCAAGATGTTGAATAAATGTTGATGATGCATTCTAATAAATAGATAGTGGTTGAATAGGAGGAACATATTGCTTTATCTACTTATAGAGTCAAAAAAAGAATAAATTTGTTAGTATTATTTTTATTGTAAAAATATTGTACACTATTTCATGTTATGTACAAAGTACACAAGTAGTATAAACACTAAATTAAGTTACTATTTACAATATAGGCATTTGCATGTACTTATGATATTATTACAGTAGCAATGGAACAAAATTGTGTTCTCTTTAGTTGAAAAATGCCAACAATTGAAGACATTCGATTCACTTTCTGACATTTTTTCAGCATATACAAAGTGGTATGAAATAAATATGAATTTTGAACATATTTCCAGATGGAAATACACATTGAGGTTTTACACCGTAACAAATTAATTGGTAGATGTAGTTCGATCATACCTTGATTATGGCACTTTGTTAACACTACCAATTGCAAATATTGATTTTAATATTCCAGGGTCCTAAAATTAACATTATTACACAATTTATACTATTGAATAAATATTTACAGTGGATAAAATATTCTTCAAATTCATTCAATAGGCTCCAATGTACTGTTTTCGAGAATGTGATCTGTAATCTTATTAACGCATTCCTCACTGTGAGCCAGGATGACGTCATCTAACTCATTGGCCCTTCGGTGCAAGGCTCGTGTTTCTTTAACCGATTTGTGGAGTTTCAGCTGACTTTCAACCAGTTTTGATAAGTTAGGCTTTGCTTTTAGAAATTCGATATCTTCATTTGACAATGCAGAGTAGGATATTCTTGATCTACTGGATGCTTTTACTGCCATCTGGTATTGCCTGAAACATTACATAAGGAGTTGTTATTAATTAATTAAATTAATAGTGTTCCGACTATAATCTGATTCATCATCAAACATTTGTATTGTACAGACTTTCAACTAGCAACTCAATTTTTAAACTGAAGCTCCATTCAATACTCTATTTTAAATTATATTAGTAGGTTTATAACCTCAAGTTATTTACATCATTAATAAGTTCATAATCCTCCTGACTTGTAGAAGCCTTCCGACTTTCAGAGTAGGTAAAGAAGTTACATTGATTGAAGAAAACAATAAATTAGTTAATACACTTAATTATTATGTTTAGTAGACAAAAAACAAATTTTACTTACTGCCTGAGATCATGATATTTATTCCGCCTGTTGTTTACTTCCTTTTTCCACTGTTCCTTTTCTACCAAAAGTTTGTCATGATAACTAAAACAAAAATCACAATGAATTCTGCAATGCATAACACATCTTATAAATCTCTTTGAACAAGCTACTACTTACGCTGTGAGTTCCACAGAATGTTTATCATTTTCAGAAGTCTTTGCACAAACATTTGGATCTATATTCTCTGTCAATGTTTGTGGCACTAAAAAGAGAAACGTAAATATAAATAAAAATAGTTCATAACATTATATTAATTCTATTTCAAACCAGTTTTAACGAAATTGTACCCGAAAATATGCCCGAATATGAAACTCACCCACTGAGTCCCTTCTTTCAAAGAAAGTAGACCTTCTTCGCCTGGGCGGCGATCGAAAAGATTGATCTGCTTCACCTTCATTAACTGAATTTTCCATTGTTTTACTTTTCACTGTTCTATTTGTTTCACAAAACCCAAATATTTCAAATAATCACAAAAAACGCATCATTTACCAATCCAAACCAAACGGACGCTTCAAAAGTGACACTTTATTTTTTTAATCGAATCAGATAAATAGGACGATGGCATGAACATTTAAGAATCGTTACTGTTCCGAATTTATAAATGTATTGTATACTTAAATAATGTATTTACACAAATACCAATTTATAATGAAATAAAAAATACGGTCTGGACCCTTACTACCAGCCGTTAAAGCAGGCCTGCTATTGAACTGCCTTGTTGTACTATGACGTCCTTTACGCAGGCCTGTAGCAGGCCTGCGGCAGGGCAGTTATGTTGACGTCTTGAAAACCGTTCACCTTTTTTTTTTGTATGGACTTTTCATAATATGAGCGCATATTAATTGTCAAACTGCGCGTCTTTTGAGCGTGATAAACGTCAAATAAACAATATTGAAAAAGTTACTTTTAGACCAGTTTTATCAACATTGTTAATGATTTGCCTTGTAAATGGTGGCATTTTTTCGCTGTGTTCCCTATTTTGTGGTTGTGTTTAAGTGTGTTTTTTGTCCCCCGGTCCGGAGTTAAAAGTGTAGGAGCACTTTATTACTCATACATTGATAGTAGATGCAAGAAAAGCCTTGATTGATCTCGACATGTAATTATTCTGATAATGTGTGCATACAGTGACAATCAACCGTGAACTACCTATAGTTAAAATTGTAAACAAACAATCGGCGCGCATAGGAATTTAGGTCGCTGATACCTAAATGTTCAATGTAATCGTACAAAAAGTTTTCTTGTCCCGTCCTTCTACGAGCATCATTGATGAGCCTATTTTTCCGTTTTATTTTGGTCTTTATAGGTCTACCCAGTACTGGAAAAATAAAAAATTGTATTACAATAACATCATGTTATAGTTCCATACCTTTATCTATGTATTGTAAATGCAATTAGATTTGTAAATAAATATAATATTATGAAACCAAAACTGTTTTTGTGATTTCTAAGTTTAATTACACTTACACTCTTATGTAGTAACTAAGTAAATACTGACATACTTTCGACCAGTCTGATGCAGACTTTTTAACAGTGGGAGAGCCAGGCTTTGGCATGAAGGCTCGACCGGAGTAATACCACGTCCCCACAGAAAACTGGTGTGAAGCAGTGCATGTGCTGTGTTTCGCTGTGTGTGTGAGTTTATCAGAGGCCCAATCCAGGGGAAGGGGGGTTTAAATGTAAGCAGCACACTTTTGACACCACTGGTGCTATAGGTGTCCATGGGCGGCGGTAATCGCTTACCATCAGGTGATCTGTGTGCCTTGTCTGCCACCTGAATCATTAAAAAAAAGAGTTGAGCCTTCAGTCTTTCTCCCGCTGCACTCCACATCCTATTGAAATGTATATTTGTTATACCCTACTGCTGGGATCATTCAAAAACTCCCAAGCAGTTGGGTATATCTCACACGATGTCTTGTTTGTTGTTTTTCACTATAGTAAATCTTTGCTATTTACCACTAACATACCTACATAAAGTGCAAGTACGAGTAAGTATTTTGTAATGTAAGTGGACTCCACTTTCCACACTTAGACTCTTCTTCGGTCCATTATATGTGATGAAAGTAAGTTATTTATAAACACAAGAAAAAAATGCTATGTACTTACGGACATTTTAAATGAAGACTGCAAACACGAAAACTTAGCTGCCCTGCCGAGCCCGAGCTATGTCTACTTCCTACAAAAGTAAGTATCGGCGAAGTTCGCTAAAGTTTAAAGAAACATCTTGTTGCTACGTATTGTAGGAATCAGAAAAAATAACACTTATTGGTCTGTGACAAGTAATAAAAACTCTCAAGTAGTTAGACCAAAGAATTAAAAAAAGACTTTAGATTCGAGTTTAGGATTTTAAAACTAGTATAAAATACTTAAAAACTCACTAAAATACAGAATATACAAGGTATAACAATATCTACAATATTTAGGGAGATTGGCTATGTGCAAAGGGAGTAGTGGACAGTAATGACCGCGCACAAACTGCGGCTGCAGAATTGGAAACAAACCAGATTCAAAATTTAGAAGTATTTGATTGCGATAAAACCAAAAATATTGCTCTACAAATACTTAGTTATTTGTTAAAAATTGGTAAGTATGACAACCGGGGTTGTAAATATTGAACAAGTCTTTATTCGTCATATTATTCTTCGCAGCATGTTAGAACATTTAATGAAAACTTACAGATTTGGTGGCTATAAAATATTTCGAGGTAAAAGGAATAAAATATGTGGTCCGGGAGTATCATGCATGATAACGGAGTAGATAGTAAACCATAATTGGAGCTCGCTAATTTTAATATAGAAAAGTATACGAATGTTCGTTTATCCAATATTTCAAAAAAATTAGACCCCCAGAAATATATTCGACACGTGTACAATAAACTTATTCATTTTGAAAATCAATATAAATGCGTAATAAGGATTTTTGTAATATTTCAATAAATCATTCTAATTAAAAATATATTGTTTCATTTACTCTCCCTTTGAGTATATAGCCACTGGAGATGCCATACCGGGCGTTTCCCCTCCGGCAAAGTACATTGGTCAACTTTCGGAACTGGTCAACTAAGTTATACAAAACTACTTGGATGTCGCTACATCGCCATTTTGCATCGCTCCGTGTCGCGTGACGTTTCTCTTAAAAATGGTGAATTGTGCAGTATTTTCATGTAAAAGGCGATCTGACAGCTAAAATTCGCAACAAGATCGCGTTTCCTATCATAAGTAATGACTTTTATTAATTATTAAATGTGTATTAAACTAGAAAATCTATTTTAATAAAAAACCGTTACGATACGTAAACGACAGAAAAATTTAATAATGATATCGTGGTATCGGTCCTAGTGATGGGACCAATTAAAATCAACTCGACATTTGAATGAATCATTCACTCACTGCAGTTAGTTTCAAAATCCGTTCTTTTCATTATATTTTGAATAAAATAGTATAGACGTATATTATAATATTAAAACATTGTAAAGTGAATTAGAGAAATTACTGTCCTTTCTTCTGGTCATACGATGTTGGAATTTATTCTAAAAATAAAAAGAATTGGTGGCTATAAAATATTTCGAGGTAAAAGGAATAAAATATGTGGTCCGGGAGTATCATGCATGATAACGGAGTAGATAGTAAACCATAATTGGAGCTCGCTAATTTTAATATAGAAAAGTATACGAATGTTCGTTTATCCAATATTTCAAAAAAATTAGACCCCCAGAAATATATTCGACACGTGTACAACTTTGAGTATATAGCCACTGGAGATGCCATACCGGGCGTTTCCCCTCCGGCAAAGTACATTGGTCAACTATTCGGAACTGGTCAACTAAGTTATACAAAACTACTTGGATGTCGCTACATCGCCATTTTGCATCGCTCCGTGTCGCGTGACGTTTCTCTTAAAAATGGTGAATTGTGCAGTATTTTCATGTAAAAGGCGATCTGACAGCTAAAATTCGCAACAAGATCGCGTTTCCTATCATAAGTAATGACTTTTATTAATTATTAAATGTGTATTAAACTAGAAAATCTATTTTAATAAAAAAACCGTTACGATACGTAAACGACAGAAAAATTTAATAATGATATCGTGGTATCGGTCCTAGTGATGGGACCAATTAAAATCAACTCGACATTTGAATGAATCATTCACTCACTGCAGTTAGTTTCAAAATCCGTTCTTTTCATTATATTTTGAATAAAATAGTATAGACGTATATTATAATATTAAAACATTGTAAAGTGAATTAGAGAAATTACTGTCCTTTCTTCTGGTCATACGATGTTGGAATTTATTCTAAAAATAAAAAGAATTGGTGGCTATAAAATATTTCGAGGTAAAAGGAATAAAATATGTGGTCCGGGAGTATCATGCATGATAACGGAGTAGATAGTAAACCATAATTGGAGCTCGCTAATTTTAATATAGAAAAGTATACGAATGTTCGTTTATCCAATATTTCAAAAAAATTAGACCCCCAGAAATATATTCGACACGTGTACAATAAACTTATTCATTTTGAAAATCAATATAAATGCGTAATAAGGAATTTTTGTAATATTTCAATAAATCATTCTAATTAAAAATATATTGTTTCATTTACTCTCCCTTTGTTTGTCCAAATGTTTAACCCCAAACTAGCGCACATTTGTAATTTTTTACGTTTTAGTATGTATTGCACAACTTCACCATTTTTTAGGGTTCCGTAGTCTACTCGTAATGTCTGTCCGTCTGTCTGTCTGTCTGTCCTGGCTCGTTCTCCGCCGTTTCTGCACCGATTGCCACTGAAAATTGGTAAAGAGATGTATACTGATAATCCAAAAATTGGTTTTTAACATTATTGAAAAATAATTATTTTTCACCCCCCTTTCCATACAGCGAAAAGTTAATTCGAAAAATAAATTCGACTTACCCCATCGTCTGGTCGGTATCGTTAAAAAGGTATCTTTAAATACAACAAAAATTGCCTTGACATAATGTGGATCAAACCCCCCAGTTTCGAGATATATTAATACAAAGTTAAAATTAGAGCTTCCTCTCCCCCCCCCCCCCAACTTTTGAAATACTATTAAAATAATTCTGAAAAAAATATGCTCTATACCTCCAAGTAAGTACCTACGTACAGCCACACATCACAGTAAATACTGTCATACACATTAAGTTGAATATCAGTTGAGGAAATTTGACAGATTGTGGTAACCTGATGTGTGGCTGACTGTACTTTTAACGAAAACTTTAGCGGACTCTGTATCATACATAGTATTTTTAATACAACTTACCAACTTATGACGTGCAGTTGCCCTAACTAAATGGTAATGTATGGAAATAACTACCTAACTTAACTATGAAAATAAGGTTTAAGGCCCATCTTTTGGATACGGAACACCTTCATGTGCGTGTCCGACACGCTCTTGGCCGGTTTTATTTTACAAACTGACTAAATAAATATTTATTTATCTTCAATGTGCAGAATTTTACACTTACAATTTTATATATAAGTTCATTCACCAAACTGATTTGACTCATTCTTTGTGTCCCATCACTGTCTTTTTCGTATGTATGCTGCATAGTTACGTGAAATCTTTATTTGTGAGCGTGTATTTTTTGATGTGTTAAATTTTTCTGTAGTGTGCGTTTATCGTGACAGCAAAATTTGTGACTGTTGAGTATTAAAATTTTTGGTGGTGTGCTGTACGTGTTTACCTCGTCCCCCGCAAAAAATGGTGAAAAAAATTGTTAGAAGCGCGGACGTTAGGGCATCTCCAGTGGCTGTCTGCTCTAAGCAGCTTTCCATATTATTTGCCAGTAAGAATCGTTTCAAAAATCTAGGTAGGTAAGAAGAGTACAAATAGTCGCACGCCATATGAATTACTCCATAATTTTTATTAAAATCTACTGTGAATTAAGAAAATTATGCTGATTAAGTAAATTACACAATTATAAGTAGTGTATCATTGCACCGCCTTACACCTTGATCAAGTGTCCTTTACCCAAAGGTTGCCTGGAAGAGATCGCTCATAGTGATAAGGCCGCCTTTGTTGTACATTACTCTTAATATAACTAGTTTTTAAGTTTTATACCTTTGTTTGTGTGCAATAAAAGTATATTCATTCATTCATTCATACACTCATAAAAACGTACTTTTAGTCAGCAATTGATATTATAAAGCGAAAACTAAAAAACCGGTAAAACGGGAAAAAAATATCATAAGATTTCCGAACGATTCTAGGTTGAATCAGTAAGCAGACCAGAGACAAGGAAACCGTTCACCTTTTTGCCTAGCAGTGCAATAGTCGTTCAGTTTTTATGGGCTCATAATACGAATCTTAGCAGCACAGAAACAGGCCTGCCTTTGAACTGCGCTGCGAATGGATGGTTTTCGTATTTGCTGGTATTACGGGCCCTGATTAAGTCAGTTATATCGTTATGAAAGCCGTTTTTGAGATACTAACGTAACGTGGCTTCCGTGCACTAGCCATCATACTATAACTATAACACCATGAGCAGCAGTGGCGCCATCATTTATAAGAAGACTATTGGCTTGGCAATATAAAATAAGTATACAACATAGCCTATCTTATAGTATATGTAATAGTCCTCCCTATGTCCCTCGGTCCTCCCACACAAACATAAATAAATTCATCAGTTTACGGACTCCAAAACTTGGTCAAGGAAGTTTTTTTCATACAAACATGCATGATGTTATGATGACCGCTCTCATTTTGCTCTTTGCAGTTTCTCATGGCAAAAGCATTGTTTTACTTTTGCAATTTTCACGTTAATTTATTGTCTAAAAGTTTTTTCAATCCAATCAATTATCTACCTACATACTATGGTTCAAACAGGCTCGACAACTCAACAAACTATCCGGAAAATATAAATTTCAGAAACACCCAGATCGATCCTGGGCCACCCGCATCCATGGAGCTCCCGCGACATCAATTTGTTAATGATCGACATTAGTTAATTATTGTATAAATATATTTTTTACATTCACTAGTTAGTATGAGCTAGCCTAATATTAGACTCCTCCACAAACACAGAACACGTTCAAGTGAGTGAACAGCCTAAATAAGCCAGGTAAAATAAAATATTCTTTTGTATTTCACTAATTAGTTGGATTATCTTTGAAAAGAGAATGACCTTTTCATTGTTTTGAGTAGGTACCTCCTATTTTCTGCATGGGTGCTGTGATAAAAAATATTTTCCTGAACTTGGGTCTTCAGTTCAGTCGAACTGTTGTGGTGGTGTGGTGTACTACTTGGTCAGATTAAATACATAAATAATAGCGGTTTACCTGCCTACTTCAAAGTCTGTAGCTGGTAATATTTAGTGTACATTTCGATTTGTGAACGGTCATCATAGCACAGTAGCTCAATGTTTTATCTCTAGTTGTGGTGTACTACTTGGTCAGATTAAATACATAAATAATAGCGGTTTACCTGCCTACTTCAAAGTCTGGAGCTGGTAATATTACTTAAGTGTACATTCGATTTGTGAACGGTCATCATATCATAGCACAGTAGCTCAATGTTTTATCTCTAGTTGTGGTGTACTACTTGGTCAGATTAAATACATAAATAATAGCGGTTTACCTGCCTACTTCAAAGTCTGGAGCTGGTAATATTAAGTGTACATTTCGATTTGTGAACGGTCATAATAGCACAGTAGCTCAATGTTTTACGTAATACCTCTGGACAATGGTGACAATAAGGTAAAATACCTAGTTTCATAGGTTTGGTATATTTACTATACTCTTTGGGTTGGTGCCGCCTGCACTGCCTGCCTACAAAAATTTTATTGAAAGAAAACCAACTTTTTATAGAGTGAAACGGACCGTGTGCGTGTAGATTTTGACGTTTGCTACGATTCAATCGGTAAAAAAAAATAGATACCTACCCAGTACAATACAGCTGTACGATTTTGCTTATTATTTGCAGATTTGCACGAATTCTCTGTTTAACTAAAATGTTTTGTTCTCGGAAGAGAACCTAATTATCGATGGGTAAGATTAACATCGTTCTGTTTCCGAATTATATATATAAAAGGTTAAATACAAGTGTGAACCAAGTTACAAATCGCGACTTGTGTTTGTGAAATTAAAGGTTTTTTATGTTGTTTCTCAACAGCATTTAGTGATGGAGTTCAATGAAATTCACACAAATGAGGTATTAGACCCGGTAGATGTAGATTTCTATGCTGATCGATCACGGACTCCGAGTCCAACGCCCGTTCTCACAACTAATGTGTGTTGCGATTTGGAAGACATTTTGAGCGACGTAAGTATAAAAAAGTGATCTTTTTGTCCTTTTCTCAGTAATTATGTTAATTATTAGCGCTGTGTTGTTTTAGTGATAAGATTCATTGTTTTTTTTTGTTAAAACTTTATATACTAAGCAATTACACCAATTTAGCAATTAGTTCAGTAATTATAAACAAGAATGTAATATAATTTATAGGTATGTGCCTGCTTATATGCACAATTTAATATAACCTACCTCTAGGTACTCACTAAAATACAGACCTCTAAATGAAGTATGTAATCCACTTGAATTTGACCCTAAATAGGTTAAAGTTTATGAAATTCATTCAATTTTAATGTCTTGTCTGTCTAGTTCTTCACATAATATTTTATTTAATTTATGATTTACTTATATATCTGCTTCTGTGGCTTGAATATGAAAAAAAAAACATTAATCATTACTATTTTATGATTTTTAGAATAAAAAGAATTATGCCTTTGACTTTTGTCATACATTTTACTGATAATATAATGTAATTAATGTGATTGTAATCATGCATATTTCACAAAATATACATTTGACTCGGACTCATTTATCTCTTATGTGCCCTTATTGTATAATCAATATCCATAATCATTTTAGGCTATATCGGAATCACTTCAAAGCTCCCTACGAATAAGCCGAAGCCAACTGATCAACCAGGAGTTAACAATAAGACCTGAAGCCAATATTGAAGCCAACGTTCCTGAAGGTTTAGATCTGTACAAGGTCATCTTCGAGGTAGAGAGTGACACGGAAACTAAAATGGGCGATGTGGATGGTGCCGCAGTACAAAACAATCCAGTTAAAGAACAGGTAAGATTTTCTAAAACACAAATACAACAACAACAAATAATAATATTGTAATAACATGTTTTTTAACTGTCTTCGAACAATTTAACTGTGGATATGTTATTTTGGATCTAGGTGTACCTAATGTTCGGGATTAATGATATTTATGCCACAAACGAGAATAAAGCATACTTTTTAGAGAAAGTTTATCCTTTATTTTGACTGTTTGGATTGTCTCCTAGACCAGTCTTCTCTTATTATTTCCTTGAGTAGAATGTGCTAAATTAATGATTTACGGTACATTCCTCTAGGGCCCAATGATTTGTTTCACCCTGTATTAACATTATTTTCTCTTTGTTGTGTACAATTTTATTATTGAGCTCAATGGCCCTTTGTTTATAATGCTTATGCCACAAAGGTGGCGATCAGGTTATTACCCACTTGTTCATAAACAGTCTGTTTTCTACTATAGATGCCTTGAATCGTTATTGTATTCGTTAAATTTACCTAAAATTGTCATCGAATATTATATTAAAGCCACTATTATTATTACACATGAACTATTTAAGGCAACAACGCGACGATACTAGCCGCCAATTGATTTATAAATTGTGAGGATTATAAGAAACATTTAAAAAACAATCCAGCTATGAAAACAAAAAGAAAAATATTAATATTTTTTACTTAAGTAAAAATTTCTGCCCACAAATCACAATGATTTTTATTGCAAAATTATTGTTATATGGCGCGTGTAAAAAATATTATTATACGCATCTCAAATAATTGTTAATGCATTTCTTTCATTACTGGACTTTTTAAAATGAGTGAGGGTACCGGAGGCCCATCGGGGGGGAAGGGGATAAAAGGTTAGCAGCGCACTTGTGACTCCACTGGTGTTGCATGTGTCTATGGGCGGCGGCAATTGCTTATCATCAGGTGATCCGCCTGCTCGTCTGCTACCTATCACATAAAAAAATATATTATTATATATCTCACAATTAAAAAAAATCAATTGGTGTCGTTGATGGCACCTAAGGACAATTTAAGTAAAACCCTTTATTTATGATAATCAATTTGTGTATTGAAATACAATAATTTTTTAGTAAGTAATAAATTTAAATTAGCACGTATATAGTATGTAATTACGAAATTATAAGAAAAAAAAAATGTATTACTGGCTTATTAATGCTTAATAATGCTGCTTTTACCCCATTACGTATTTTAGTCTGATTGCTATACCGATCAGATGCGTGCCGATTGCTGTCATGTCACGCACTGGCGCCAAATCGTAGGTACAGTGGCTATTTTCTCGATAAAAGAATATGAAGTATTATTTTAGATGTTAAGTTATAATATTTTGATGTTGAGTATTGAAGCTTGAATGTATTATTTTTGAGGGCATTGTATTGAAGCTGTAAAACTTAATATGGTGATGAGTTACAAATTCCGTGGCTGAGTTAGTAAATTAGTTTGCAATATATAAATCAGAAGGACAAGTTAAAATAATTGTGGATATTGATTTGACGCTTTCTTTAACATTTTTAGTGGCCGTTGTAAAGAAGATGAATCAGTTAATTAAAGGCTAAGTAATTTTCCCGATGCTTAGTTATTAAATGAGAAGTTTGGGCCGCGTGGCCAAATAAAAATTTTGTGGCCATGTTTATTATTTCTCGTTTTCTACTATAGATGCCTTGAATCGTTATTGTATTCGTTACAGTCCCAGACTGGTTGACATTTTCCATATGTTTAGTATGTTTAGTATATAATTCAATAAAGGGGTATTAATGAGAAGATTACTTTAGAACATTATTTTAAAACCATTTTTTTTTCAATGGCAGCAGACTACCTAGTCACAAACTAAACTAACGTATCCCTGTATCTATAAGTATTAGATGACGAAGGCCGGGATCATCACAATTTCAATGTAGAAGAGTTCTATGTACTTACAATTCTGCATATTATATACTTTTCTTATGTATTAATGGGTTTAGATGTTAACGGGACTAAGGCCACTACTAAAAGTTTTACCTTTTTTACCATAACATGTCCAATAGTTAACAATCAATGATAATAAACTAAAATATGCTTAAAGCTGCGTCTTCACTGAAGTGGACCAAAGCAGAATGAAATCTACCAATAGAGGAAGCTGTGATAAAAAGCTTTTATGGAATTCTATTCGTGGATATTACTCCGCCCCGCTTAAGTAAACCAAATGAACCAATGAAGATGTATGATTATGATTAAGTAGAATCACAGCCTTAAATAGCTAGGCTTGTTGACTACAATATCTATCAGAAACTGCTAGTTTTCACACACATCGTTATATTGCGTGAGCGTAATTGACTGTAGCATTGGAAAATGAAAACATTTTGATTACTCTTATTTATATGTTTCCGTAATCAATGCCATTGATAGTTATCTATGTGTTGCCCTTGTTAATTGGAAAATTGTTATAAAAGTCAGGCATAATTTTCTATTTATTTCGTACCAGCAAACAGGTACAAAATATGAAATTCGCAAAATCAGTATGTACTTAAGGGGCTATACGAATGAAACTAGCGCCGCCAACCTATTTACACTGATTATGGCGAAATATGATGTTTTGAAGAAAATAAACATTACAGACTTAGATCCAAGTAAATCGAATTTTTCTAGATGCAAAAAAATATTTTTACACATGACAAGTAACAATAAAGTTCATTATTGCTAAAAACGGCCACTTTTAGCAATAATGAACTTTATTGTTACTTGTCGCGTGTTTTATATTGTATTGCATCTTGAAAAATTCAATTTACTTTTATCTAAGTCTGTAATGTTTTGCTTTCTTAAAAATATCGTATTTTCGCCACAATTAGTGTAAATAGGTTGGCGGCGCTAGTTTCATTCGTGTAGCCCCTTAAGTAACTTATGTAGCCATTATATCGAGTTTTCTTTCAACTCGTGCGCCAACTATATGATACCTATGTTTATTGTCACATCAGCAAGTCATTTCCGGTTGTGACGTCGATTTTGGACGTCACCTCAGAATCCAATCGGACATGATCCATGATTTGGAGATTCTGTTAATTACCTAGTGTGTAGCGTCTGACGCCTGACCTTCGCAATCCTTAGACAGGGGAAACAGACCAACTTGACCACAGTTATAGTTCAGCATTTCAAGGATTATGGGTCAGGTCCATAGTTTTAGAAACTATATGATAGGCATTCCTCACCGCCTGGAACGACTGAAAGAAATATGCAAAGATTGCATGTGCGAATTTGAACCAACGGCTTTTCGTTTATAAGGAACACGTTCCAAAAAGCTACCATTGCTCTCAATCTTGAACTATATTACAGTATGACCTTAATATCACTGACTGGGTTATGCAGTAGTTACGTGTAATGCGTTAATAGATGCGTCACCTATCATTCAAGATCTCGTTATATGTATGATGCCCATACGTACTATAGTACAGGCTAATATACCCACGTAGTGATACATTGGCTAACATCGCATGCATCGTTTGGTTTTATTTGAGCGTGAACTGTGAATGTGGGACACAAATTCCCGCGGCAAATTGGTTTAATACGATTCAGGGCTTTTATTGTGTACAGTCAGCCACACAACAGGTTTTCACAACCTGTCAAATTTCCTCAATTTCAACCTAATTTGTATGACAGTAAGATGAGAGTTGATTGAAGAATTTTGAGTTTTGTATACTTTGATGTGTGGTTGTACGTACATTGGTGTCGGTTGTTCTAAATGCATGTCAGATAGCAAGAATTTGTTCTTACTTTCATCCATTTTGTAGACTTAGTATGTAAGACTAGTTTTTATACAAACATTTGATTATAATTAGCGCGGAGATTCCGGATGTTTACATAAATTTGTAAATTAAATCACTGTAATACAAACCAATGTTCAAAATAATGATGTTGTCATTAATTAGTTAATTACTTGACCAAATTCTTAAAACACAGTTACGTGAGAGTTGCAATTATTTTAATAAATATTATTAAAACTTATTTAGTAAACTACTAACCTGGATTGTGTGATAATAAAAAGAAAGAAGATGGTTAAATAGGTTTACAGACTCAAATAGTACTGGAGTAATTTCAAATATTCTTTTGCCATTGGAATGCTAAATTATCTGAGATTAAGATAGTGTACGAGAATGGCGCTGGGTGTCGATTGAATCGCGCAAGTGTTTCGTCTTTTTTCGTTTTTTATAAGACTTGTATTTTTGTATGTTACACAAGTTATTTATCTCTTAATAAATAGATTTGTCTAGTAACTGTGTGTCTGTTTTTGTTTAAATCGTAATAAATAAAATTAACAAAGTACAAGTATAAAATACTAAACTAAGAAGACGGTAATAATTATCCAGTACATTTCTTCCGTAGGCAGTTAGTTTATCTTAAAAGCGCCGTTTAAATGCTTATCGTCGCTATTTCTTTCGAGACTGCGTTTATCTTAAGTCATAATTACTCCTATTTTCTTCAATATTCTCACCTTCGACGTGTTTTGACAAAAGTTTCTTCTACATACCTACGCGTGAGGCAGCGCCCGTTGTTTTTTTTATATTGAGGACAATTAAGATTACCCCACTCCGCCTGATGGTGAGCGGCCGTGAAATCTAAATATGAAATTGATAGGCATAAAAGAACAGACAAAGTGTCCATTGAGTCTGTCACCCTGACCCTCAACCCAGGATTGTAAGAAGGAGGAAACACTTGAACTGAAAGGGCATTCCATGACTTGATGGTTCGGGGCAGGAGCCGAGTGGGCCCCATCGGCGAGGAAAGGGAAGTTAAAAAGGTTAGGAACGCACCAGTGACACCACTGGTGTTGCTTGGCCTGTCCGCATGGACAGTCATCAGGTCATCCGTCTGCTCGTCTGCCACCCATAACAAAAAAAAAACTTAGAGCCAACAAACACAGTTCTCAATAAAGTGGTTGCTGGGCATAAAACTTTTGTGATAGAAAACTACGTTTGCAAAGTAATATATTTGAAACGGCCCGTGTTAATTGTCGGCTGTGGGCCTATCGATAATGTGTTTTATTGGCCGTTAAACTAATTGCACGGTCTATGGTTGCGAAACACGTCAATCTATGCTCGTGAAATGCCGCACGCAGTGTGGATAAAGATTGATAAAGCTCCAAAATGTCTAGTGCAATGCCTAGTAGGTCGTACTGCTGCTCTTGTGGTCGTGGGTTCGTTTCCACAGAAGCGGAGCTGCGTGGAATTGAGCGAAGACTTATAAACATTTTCTAATCACATTGCCCATCAGAGATGAGATGTGTATTTAGAACAACGTGATTGGTAAATTTTTACAAGTCTCCGCTCAACTCCACGAAGCTCCGCTTCTGTGCAAACGCACCCTTAGCGGGTCGGGGTAAAAATTGTACTTGAATTTTTCTGGACATTATCAGGGATAGGGTGGTTTCAGATTACCTATTACCACATATGCTGAAATGACCGTATATGCGCAGAAATATACGCTATTCTGAAATAAGTACAGGGTCTGATAGTTGGCGAGTTGAAATCGAGTGTTATGCGGATCTAGTTATATTACAAACTATCAATGAGACGTTGATAACATTAAATACGTTACGTCCCGCTGGAATGATGTTATGCTCGAATTTCTCAGAAGGGTATTGAAAAATGTGTTTGTTTACACAAACGCTTCAAGAGGCAGCTAAAGACAATGGAATCATATAATATTTAAACGCCACTGTATCAGATGAAACATACCTCTTCAAGTATTAAAGTGATTTAAGTCGTCTGCCAAGCAATTGCCTTGAATTCACGATCATGAATAATTCAAAAGAGCTCTCGATCTAGGTACTTGGGATTAAAATAGTTCAAGTAGGACTTTCTTTCAAGACCTTTTGAATGATATCGTTGACTTATTTTATAGGCTTCATCATCATCATAGGCCTTTACATCTTTGGCAGAGGTTTCAAGCAGCATCACGCGGTGTGACGTTACAGCTGCGCTCGTGGCTGTAAAGTCCTATGCGGGAGTGAACCTTACGTCTGTTGTTTACTACACTTGCTATTAATTTAATTAATTCACGGGTATCGGCGTTGGGTCGTATAGGACAGAGACTTAATTTATCAGCAGTTTTTGAGATGTCAACTGTGGGAGAGCCATGCTTCGGCATGAATGGGCCGGCTCGACCGGAGTGATACCACTGCCTCACAGAAAACCGGCGTGAAGCAGCTCCTGTGCTGTGTTTCGCCGAGTGAGTGAGGCTACCGGAGGCCCATCGGGGGAAGGGGATAAAAGGTTAGCAGCGCACTTGTGACTCCACTGATGTTGCAGGTGTCCATGGGCGGCGGCAATAGCTTACCATCAGGTGATCCGCCTGCTCATCTGCTTTCTATCACATAAAAACATAGTGGATTTTATAGTGCGTTGACTCGGCCGAAGTGATACCACGGGGACAAAGAAAACCGGTGTTTAATACTCATAGCGCCTGCCGGTGTTTAGCAGAGTGATTGATGGTACGGGAGGCCCAGTACGGGGAAAGGGGGGTTTAAGGGTGGTCAGCGCACTTGTGACTCCATTGGTGGAGCGTGGCAATCGCTTACCATCAGGTGTTCCATCTACTCGTCTGCCACCTATGTGGTGAAAACCAGTTGAATGAAAAACAATGATAGTAGTATATTGGCCAAGTTAATACGGAACCCTCGGTATGCAAGTCCAACTTGCACTTAGGTAAATGGTTTTGCAAGTGAGGAAAAAAAACATGATGACTAATAAATAACTTAAAATATTTTTTCTTATCTTACTTATCTGTTGAAGATCAAATACAGCTTAACACTGTCAGGATGTATGGACGACAAGATATTGTCAGACCGACAGCCATTTTCTCTTTCTTCATCCGATTTTCACCTTAATGTTAAACACCATTAATGTAAGAATCGTATGAAAGATTGTAATTACAATGCTCGCTTTTTTTATTGAACATTCGTTATCTTTTCACTATATCGTTGTATGAATAATGTATTGATGATAAAAATGGCTTTGATTTGGACTAGATAAACATTGGCCAGTACTCAACCTTGTTTTACGAATCAACAAATTCGTGTTGATAAGGCGTAGACATATCTGTTGAAAAACATTGTCAAATCAAGACTTATCCAACAATCTTCTTGTTGTTGCTGACTAATTAACCCTTAACTGTTTACGGAGTCGATAATGATCTCAAAACAAGTGCATCTCTACACAATATCCTCCGACCCTTTCGATTATGGCAGGCCGATCCTAACGATAAGCCCATACGTATATTATTATGCATATAGTCCGAGGCAAGAAAGTGTAGTTATGACCTTAAGTGCGCAGAAACCAATTTTGATAGAAAGTCTTCTTTTTTACAAGTGCGCAAAATAACGGTCATCGCTATACTTTCGTGCCTCCAGCTATACCTAAGTGTGTCCGCAAACGCAAGTGGACTCTCTACTTCCTTTTTTTCATATTCTGATAGGATCCAATGTGACACGATCCAATACGCTTTCCAAGGCCCGGGAGGTAAACGGACACCACAAAAGAAGTTCCCGATGCCAGTTACGGGATAAATAGGAACTCCTTGTTCTCACAAACAAAACAGTGTCATCCTTCATCACAAACTCATCCTTTACAAAGTTTTCTAAAACAATGTTTCTCTTTAATGTTATAACCGTAACGTAGTTAATCTTACAGTTAAATCATAAAACAATGTCAATCACAATAAGGGAATTCATGAAGTAACAAGGGTCCCGACTGTACCTACCTAATTGGTCGAGCCCATTTAATACAAGGTCCCGGTCAGAGCAATAAATCGAGTGACAAAAAGACTAAATGAATACCTACTTAGTATTAAACTAAGCCGACTACTGTTTGGGAAGCAGTAAGGACTTCTTAGAATATCACATCTAACCAGAGAGATACAATGTTCTTAGTGTGGATAAATGTATTTGGATAAAAATGTGGACAAATGTTTGTGGATTAATGTGTTGTACATGTTTAACATAACTGATACCAGTTTCAGAATTGGAGAATAGGTATTAATTAGTATTGTAAAAACAAAATACTTTTTCTAAGAGTACAAAAAACAAGATAATGTTGGAATGCATTGCTCAAAATTAGTTTGGTTACAAAACCCTTGTGGAAATCGAAATACTAGATGGGAGCCAAAAAAAATGTATTTGTATTTTTTCCTAAGGACGTCCATGGGATGATATTGTAATTATCGACCGAAAACGAAATAAGAAATGAAATTATGTTTTTTTTTATGGCTTTGCGAAAGAATAAACAACCGAAGGGTTCCACGGAACACACTTTGCGAATAGAAGCGACATACCAACTAGTTGTTGAATGTTTCACAAATGGGAACAAATTGATCCCGCAGCCTTGAACAAAGTACAAACTAATTGCTTCGAGGTTTGTACCCCTTTCGCGTTTGTCCTTGTTTCCACGGCCAGTACATCTATGTCACGGCCTCCAGTTGATATTTTCTTTATTTCCAAACTAGTTTTTCCGAACTTTGTTAAAACGTTCATCTGCTGTGTCGTAGACCGTGTCATGTCCATTGATTTGACTGCATAAGTGCACATGCCAAGCCCTTTCAATAGGGTCCTTGTTTGTACGTAGTTCCCGCTAACGTCCAGTCGCACGCATTAGGACGTGTGTTCACTTGTTCAGTACATGCCGCACGCGCTCGTGAGACCCACGTCTTACGATGACGCCTGCGATCCGTACGATAAATTTCATCGGGTTGTTTTGGTTCCGAACAATCGTTAGCCCATTAGTATCGCAACAGTCTGCGACTTGAGGACGGGCGTGCCTTGTCACTGGGATTGAATTTAGTTTTCTTATGAACTGTTTTTTTTCTTTGGAATGTGTAAGTGCAAAAATGTCGCGTGTTTGCGTTATCAGTAAAAAGTAGTGATAATTTTGTAATCCAAATTGTATGACTTCTACAAAAGTTATAGTCTTTATGTTGGAAATAAATAGCTATCATTATCGAATAGTGCCACATAACTCGTGCGACAATAGGTCGAGTGTATCAGTGAAGTTAAATCATGTCCTATGTTTATGATAAAATGTTACAGAGAGTGTAATATTCATAAACTCATAAATTTCGAGTATAACAAATGCTTTGTGATTGAGTGATATGTAATGTGGAGTTAAGAAAACATGAATATGACATCGTTGGTGGTTCAGAAGGTAAATAAAGTAACAAAAAATATACTTTTATTGAATTTATAGAGACTTGTCTCCTCTTCAAATTCAGCCAAGAAATTTTCAACCTAATTTCCATACGCATAGAGTACCTACAATATCAAATGAGTTATTTTGACTATACATAGGTAGGAACAGTCCGTCCATTGCCAAATAGTCATCCATCATACGCTGTATTTGTCGTACCAAATATAATAATACTACATGGATTTGAACTTGAAATCTGAAAAACTTGAATTCGTTGTTTAAGATGCCCGTCGGATGTACTTAATTGTTTATGTTATCTTTTATATAATCATTTATTATCATATAAGATGATTACAGTGATAGGAGTACTTAATTTCTTTAGCGATGTTGAAGTTAAGTATGTTTTATTTTGATATCGATTGTTTGCAATTGCACAAGACAGCTCTAATACCAAATCAGTGATGATGACTAATAACTTGTAATAACATAAGTAAATACACACAATATGTAGCCTAGTTGGACATTATATAAATTACAATACATTTTGTACCCACATTATTTGCATTTCTTTTCACTTGTTATAACTACAATAACAATGTTAAAGGGCTTTAACTGATTTGTGTAGTTCTTGTAAAATATTATCACCTGTACAGTTGCCTGCAATAAAATGCAAACAACTCGACTCTTATGTCAAGACTATAAGGTTCACATTTGAAGGACATTATCAGTGCACATGACTGTACTAATGTTTTTAGGGATAAAAAGTAAATATCTGCATAATATAAAACGGTATTTTATTTTTAGAAATCATCGAAGTATTGCAGTTCATTGCACTAATGTTGGTGATAAAAAAATCAGCTGTCCTATCATAATAATGTGTTATGTTATTTTATTATTATGATATAACAAGGACGTACATATGCATGTAGTGAAGAGGATAACCGGCTTCTGTGGTTGCCTGAGTCATAGGAATATCATTATGTGCCATTTTTAGCGTTTGGCAGTCCTTTATTGACATCGGGTTGAATCCGACGGGTTTTGTATAAATGTGGCTTAAGTACACTGGTTATTCGGTTTGATAGGTTTTTAAAAACTATAAATTTGTAATAGTGCTCAAGTTTTGAATAAGTTTGAAGTTCTTTTGTTATATTAATCAAAACTATACTGGACGAAATGACGCACGGAATATTATTTAAGGTAAAATGATCTATTACTTTAGCATAGCTTTAATGTGCCAATAAAACCCCATTGGTTTATAACATGAGAACCCCGTTACTTCCCCAAGAATCCGTTTTCAAGACTTTCTTGACTCATAAGTAAGTACAAATAACTATTTGTAAAGTAATTATTTCCCGTATTTAAAATTTTAGGC
Organism: Cnaphalocrocis medinalis; assembly: GCA_014851415.1. Taxonomy (NCBI): domain Eukaryota; kingdom Metazoa; phylum Arthropoda; class Insecta; order Lepidoptera; family Crambidae; genus Cnaphalocrocis; species Cnaphalocrocis medinalis. Next base: position 14,769,069 of record CM026276.1, read on the forward strand.
ATGAAAAAACTAATGTTAATTTATGTTTTCTACTTAAAATATACCCAAAACATAATGTCATTAGTTCTGTTTCCGTGGATATGCGAGTAAGCAGACTAAGTTCATTGACTGAGGTCTGACATTTTCAAATGTTAGGACAAATATCACCCTTCGAATATCGTCGGCAAAAGGGTTAGTGAACTAAAAGTAGCGTAGAAGCTCGCCTGTAAGATTCTGTGAAGAATATTATTGATTTATTTAGTTCTATCAACTAAGTAGACGTGACAAGCAAGTTATTGTGCAGTTTCGGTTTTTGTTTGAAGTTAGTAAAGTGATGTTTTACGTTATAGAAATATTTTATTGTAGTATCAAAATATTATGGTGAAGTGGACATCGGTTCTCGCTCATATTCATCATCTTTATTTTGCTTTGCTCTAGACATAGGGAGAGAATGTTCATCAAGTTATTTAATGAAAATATAACTAAGTTTAGCTGACAAAATTGCGTTGACCAAAAGAACATCAAGTCATCAAGAAAAAGATATGACGATATCTTCTAAAAAAGGCTCCTGGGTCTTACGACTTATATACGTGTTATTATTTAATGAAAATTTTAGTTGTCTTTTTCTTGTGTTGTTCTTGTGTTTGTGTCATTTGTCTGTATCATAATATGTGCTGTTGTGTCCAAGTTAATTATGTATTTTCTTCTTCTTTCCATCTTTTCCTTCCGCGTCTAGATTTTATTTAATACACTTTGTGCAACCGATGCAGTAATTTAATTTGTGTTCTCTGTAACTGTGACCGCATTCGTTTCTACATTTTCACGCCTTTCCTCATTGTTGGAATTTCTTATAAATTGTTATTGTTTTGTAATAGGTATTTGATTGAATTTGAAATGGTTTATGAGTTTTTATTGCTATCATTCATCTTCTACCCATAGAGTAAGAACATAATAAAATTCGTCTGCTCGTCACATAAAAAAGGAAAAATAAATAAATAGACATTTTATATGAAACGAAAAATCAAAACACTAGCGCGGCGCAATCGACGCCCAGCGCCGTCTATTGGTACAGAGTGGAACTAATGTTTCCGAAATGAAGTGAGGGCGGGCTGCTATTAACTTTATACCTAAAATGAAATTGAGACAAAATGGACATACATTGTTTGTGTCCTCATCCTAAGGGTTTCCCTTATACTAGAGAAACCAGGAACAACGAAGGTACAGTCAACAGTAGATGACTTAAAATCATAAAACTCTATGTAGGTTATTGAGCTGAGTTTCGCGTCAGAACTGTATGGTGTCAAATGCATACAGTTCTGACGCAAACTCCGTATGTCCTCAAAGTGATTCATACAGTTCTGACGAGGACTCCGCTCAATAGGGAGTATAGAGTTTCTGATCTCACAAATCTGTTTCATTAATAAAAAATTGTGTTGTGGGCATCGAAACTTAGCAAGCAGTATGAAATAGAAATCCTTATTCGAATGACTTGTATTATTAAAAATACTAGAATATTTTTTATTTTGAGGACCTGGTCTAATACTTTTAAGCAATTATTCTTCAAGGTAATTTACGTAATTGGTTGTGTATGTACATCCTTGACTTCCTTGCATAATTTGCATATCAGCTTGTCATTTAAAAAGTTATCATGTTGACCCTATTATTTTATTTACAACAATTAAGTAACAAGGTTAGTCCTTTGGAGTTGCGCAATTGAACGTAAAAGTGTTATGTATTTTTACGCTTTGGTTATAATTATTGTATTTTCTTTTTACAATAGGATAAACTTTCGGTAAGGGGCCTTTATATCCGTACACATAGTGACTTTTTAAACAATATGGTTCTTTTATTGTTTTGCCCCGCCTTACCCCATCACCAAATGCTGTTTCAGTTCTCTATCTAAAGGTATTCTTTAATAGATCGCCACAAGCGATAATAAATAAGATATGGGTTAAATACAACAAGTACTTACCATGTAAAGTGCATCGCGTGATACGTTTTATGAAATGACTAGTGACTCGCCCCCACTTTGTTTCGGGACATTAGTTTCAACCTGTACCAAGAGATGGCGCTGGGCGTCGATTAAATCCTTTTTCAATTTACCTATAAGCCTTATCGTCTTCTTAAGAATTAACCTCTTTATTAATAGTATGGATATTGATTAATATTTATAAGACTTTTCCCGACATTGTCAATATCGCCGGTTAGCCTTTACTATATTTATAAGACTTTTCCCGACATTGTCAATATCGCCGGTTAGCCTTTACTATGAGTAGGCGCGCATGATCGTCTCTGTTTCTCCTTATTTAAGAGCGTCGCTCTTGTGGGTGGCTCGAAGAACGTTTCTATTTAGGAAATAAAAATGTTAATCAAGTGCTAATAAAAATCATATTTCTTTGCAGGACTCTTGCCGCCTAGTCGGTGGTTCCAAGTTCTACGAGGTGATGGATGGCGGCGCGTGCGCAGACGCGTCTACGCCATCGCCCACGGAGAAACACGACCACATGAAGCCGATAGAGAGCGATGACGAAGGTATACACATATGTACGTAGACGTAACCTCTATCGCTTCATCTAGTAACAGTATGATTTTTTGATTAGCTATAGTGGAGACCGCGACTCGGAAAGCTTAGTGTAGGACGGCCTCCGGCTAGATAAAGTGACGATCTGCGAAAAGATGTTGGTATAGAGTGGATGCGTCATGCCGAAGACAGGGTGAAATGGCGAACATTGGAGAAGGCCTGCTGGACATAAGTAGTGGACTGAGACAGGCTGATAATGGTGATGATATTACTCGTTTAAGGGCCAGTCTGGTTCTTTTGGGCAGCAATGACTCCGTCAAAGAAGTTATGCTTCGTGATCGTCAACCCAAATGCTAAGAGTTGTGAATATGAACATTACCTGTATGCCTCTAAGCAAGTTCCAATAAATCAATTGTGGGAGAACCACTTTTCGGCAGAAATAGGCTGGCTTGGCCGGAGGCGGCTTCATAGAAAGCCGGTGTGGAACATCATCTGCACTGTGCTTCACCGAGTAAGTGAGCCTACCTTATCTGGGGGAATGGGGTTTAATGGTTGGGAGCGCACTTGCGGCTCTATTGGCGTTGCTGGTAACCCTGGTGGGCCTATAAATGTGTCGCTGAAAGTAGTTATTTGATTTTCGAAGAAGGTAGAAATATACTTAGGTATTGCTACCCGATAAAACTAATTATTAAATCTTCATAACTGAACAAAATTGATTCGGACGATTAGATTCGCTTGTCTCGTGTTGGTGGGCACTACCGTGCTTCGAGGTAATAAATACAGTATATTTTGGCATTGTCAGTAAGTTTTATTTTTAGACTGTTATCTAACGCTTTGTTTGGCGTCCATTTACGCATAGTGCGATACTGTCCCATTGCAGGGCAAAGGCCTTCTCCATAGAAATCAAGTGTGGCTACATGATGGGATTAGGCTTAATCACCATGCTTGCGTAATGCGGATTGGTGGTCACAAACCCGAGTTCGAAAAATTCGAAATATACTATTTGCTCGACCAGGGAATCAAACCCCCGAAATCAAGACCCGGTACTTAAACCACTAGACAAAAGGGGCGTTCTACATTATTATAATGCTAAATTATATAATAATATACTCTTTTGTTATGGCTACACAATGGTGTTATACTAACTACTCAATCCGAAATACCAATAGATATTATACGTATAATCAATTGTTTACGTTTAATGGTTATTGTCTTACATCGAATCTAGATTACTATCCATGAGGTAATGCAGTTGTGTTGCAATAGTAATTTCAACTAGATGCAAACTAAACCAGTTTAGGTTTAATTTGATTCTAGCTCAAATTCGTCGGATTGCTTGTCTGTTCCTTGCAATCTAATTGAACTGATATTTTTCCAAAATTAGAGTATTTTTTGTTCGCGCTAATACCGAACACTACTGAATGGATTTGAACGAAACTTTTTCATTGTATAGCTGTGACTAGCGGCCCGCCCTCACTTTGTTTCAGGACATAGTTTTGCTACTTTCGTAGTAGTGTGAATCTTTGCCATGAGATGGCGCTGGGGGTCGATAAAATCGCACCAGTGTTTCTTGTTTTCGAGTCACATATAAGTCTTGTGATTTTCTACAGAAGGTATCTCTTTATAAATGGTATAGAATATGACTGGGCAACTTATAGGGTATGTAGGTATAATTTATTTTGAAAAAATATTTTAGCGTCAAACCGAACTCAACGCGAGCGGTGATGCGTGCGTCTAATAAATATATTGTTATATGTAGATACCAAATTAATACGTATCACCATTTGTCCACAGTGTCCGATGTGGACCAAGAATGCACAGTGTTCAGCGGAGTCAGCTACCTCGGCGCGCAGAACATAGCGGACCCGAAGTCTGAGAGCGACATCCAGCGCATCATGAAGGAACTGAGCTCTATGCCGGAGAGCCGGGACGGGATCGCGGTCTCCATATCTATACCTGTTTGCTCCCAAGGGCTTGTGGTGTGAGTATATTCAATATTCATCATAGTAGTCCAAAGTAGGAAGGACGTAGGATTTCCGTAAATGTTTTCCGCATTGATCGAACCCCTGCCAGAGATCAGGGACTCCTGCCGGGATAAAATGCGCTCCACGAGATAATTTTTTCGACACTCGTATTGCGTCGGCGCAAGTTGCTTCTCGCTCACTTGATTGAGCGATGAGCGGGATAAAAGGAGGCGCTCGAATTTTGTCGCGGTGAGCATCTTAGCCCGGCATATCTGTGTACTTATTTGCTCGCAAGAGCTTGACGTGGTGTGAGCATACATAATTACCATCATCGTAGGACGTATGATTTCCCTAAATGTTTTCCACATTCATCGAACCTAGGTAGGGTTCTCGCATCCAGCTCCTGCCAGAGATCACGGTCTCTATATCTATACCTGTTTGCTCCCAAGGGCTTGTGGTGTGAGTATATTCATCATAGCAGTCCTCTCTAGGACGTAGGATTTCTCTTAATTATTTCCACATTCATTATACCTCGGTTAGGTTCTCGCATCCAACTCACGCCAGAGATCACGCGCAAGTCTTCACTCACCTAAAGGAGTTGTCCTATCCTACGGTTACCGAGACGTAGCCTCCAGAACTTATTTAGGTATCCTTTGTGTTGATATAAAATATAGAAAAGCCAATCTGTTATTCTGTATGTATTGTGTATCAATGTTTTTATTATTTTCATAATAAGTTAACTGGATGTAGCTTTGCCACAATTAGATAGATACATATTGCTAAATCTTGTGGCATTTTTTAACCGATTTTAAAATAGGGATTAGTCAGTCATTAGTTTTTAACCGTCAGCGTGTGCAAGCGATTTTTGCCTAATCCTAGTACACAGGAATAATCGTCGACTGTACTGTTACATATCCGTCAGTACTATATGTCCAGTAAACGACTGAATATGATGATTGCCTACATCTTTTTGACCCTTTCTCTCCTTTACAGCCTCTACCAAGCCGACTCCAACAGTGTGATGACGCGCTACTCCGTGAACCGCATATCGTTCTACGCGAGGGGTGCCACAGGGTCCCCCGTCGCCTCATGCTTTGCCTTCACCTGGTCTCACGGCGAGACGAAGGAGTCTGCCGTGTACAGATGTCATGTCTTCCGCTGCCACATCGCTGAGGCGGTGAATCAAGTTTCGAGTAAGTGACATCCATACTATTAAAAAAAATAAAGATAGCGACTATACTCTGCTTTTAATCATGTGGAGTAAACTGACAGATGTCAATGTGTCTTCTCCATACATTATCACTCAATTCGACAGATGCAAAATGTCAAAATATATAGAAACTTGACATTTGCATCTGTCAGTTTATTCCACATGATTATAAATCAGAGTTTAGTCTTATTATTGTTGGTTACAGAGTATCTATCAGGCTTCTAGTCCGTCTGAATATTCTCAGTTCTTTTATCTGTGTAAAATTACCAAGTCTGCATAATTTGAAAAGGCGTGGCTTCCTATTATTGTTTGTACGCCATCATTGTGGTGCATATCAGAACTGTTAACTTTAGTTAATATACTGTGATTGTAACAATAAATAATAATTAAATAGGTATCCCGAAAAGACAAAACATTTGTGCGATCTAATCGACATCCAGCGCCATCTATTGGTAAAGTTTGGCTCTATTGCAATATTAAGTCCCGAGACGAATGAGGGCGGGCGGTGAGCAAAATAAATAAATCAAAAATGTAGAAACATTTTAATTTTGGCCAAAATTAAAAAAAAATTGGCATAACCGCCAAATTTCTGAGCGATAAAAATCGTCACCAATCGGTACCAATCCCTAATCGGTTACCATACCGGATATTATCCGGTACTATATTAGGTAAGATGTCTGGACAAAGTCTACAGCAGATTCATGCATATTAAATCAATTGACAATAAAATAGTCGTTAATATTAGGCTTCGGACGTGACCTGGGCTCATAATACTACAGCATAGTGCAACTCAATCATTGTTGCACGCGAATAAACACTTAAACATCGTTATCCTTACACTCATACGTTTAAAGCTCAAATTTGTCTAGCAATGTGTAACCGTTATCCTTGACTGTACTTTCAGAGATCGTAAAGACTGGCACACATTTTAGAGCTCATGATTTGCTTAAATTGATTCATCAAACTTGTCGATGCAGATGTTTGTGCCGCCATTTATTATAATTCTGTGCGCGTGAACATCGCTTCGGCTAAACAAACAGTGCTTACTTGTAATAGATGCGCGTGAGTCGGTTGTCTCGATACGAGGAAAAATATCGTAGAAGTCACCTGTGTTTGCCGTGTACTGTCCGATGTTTATCAATAATTTCTAAGGGCTGTTTGAAAACATATCGACGTCTACTCACGGTAAGAATTTTGTTTACTATACCGTTTATATCGTAAAAACATAAGCGCTGGGTAGCAATTCTCGTGCACTCGACATTGATGTCGATTTAGAAATTTGTATGGACGAATGTACGAAATCTCTGAATACAACTTCAATGTCGGTTGCACGAGATTTGGACCCCTGGCTGTCAAAATTCAAACCTTGCTTCGAATTTGTTTTGCTTTTAAATACCCTGTACTACATCATGTACCTACATACGTTACAATTATAGAATATAAAATGTGCAATAAACTACAGCTAGTGTATACTTTACACGACGTTATACGAGTTTTCGTAATATTATTATGATGTATTCCAAACATTGATTTCCTCGCATTCATCATTAAAGTTGAGTTTCATTTACGATAACGATTCATATTGTATTACCGCATACTTATTCTGATAGAGTATGCACCAACATAGTAAGAGATATGAATTCAATATTTATTTTAAAACACTAATATTTACACCGACACGAAATAAATATTTCGTTTCTGTATGATAAGTGGTTATCTCCAACAAAAAAAGGGAGAGGTATGCACAAATGAATGGTTATTTCTGTTCCATTGATAAGATAAAGTACCCGCATTTGGAAGCGACTTGCATTGCACCTGGGATATAGTCGAACAAAGAGTCTCTATATCGCGCCCCTTGGGCACATTAGGTATAAAATACCCATAATTAATTATTGTAATACGCCTTAGAAGTGGTAGTATGGAAAACTTTTAAATGCCTAATAGTAAAGAGCTTGGGGACTTTTGAGTCACGTTTTTGAGTCACTTTTTTCCACAATTTTGTTACTACATATTTCTAAATTGAAGTCTACGATAAACCCTTCCAAAATCGATAGATCACCATCATATTACATCGAAAATGTTTTAAATACAACTTAGTAAAGTGTAAGTTTTCCAGTTATAAGCTGCTAAAGATGTAGGTAATATTAAATTTGAGTCTGATAAAAAATATAATGATCCACGATCGAAAGCGTTATCTTTCACGTTACGAACACTATAAAACGTACAAGATATTAATAGAACAGACAGAACTATTTAAATGACATTGACCCAACCTAAAAAAATAATCGATGTTGTCCCAATCTATTATTCGATATTTTCATCGAGTGGTTCTGACCTACCGTAATTAGTTCTCGGAATAGCTCCGCCGCTTTATCGCTATGACTGTTTGTGTTTTGGCTTTGTAGGGAGAACACGGGCTTATAGTAATCTTTTTAGTCAGTGTTTGTTGCTTTTAGTGAAACAATGTGATGGTGAATCAAGGAATATTGGGAGAGTGATTTATCTTTCGTCTGAGTTTTTTCTAAAGTGAGTTCTTATTTAAACTTAGTATAAAATCACTTCCATATCATAACTGTGTGTGTGGATGCTTATTAGTCATTAGTTCTTGTATTGATTTAGCTTTATGTTTAAAGAATGTAGGCACGCCTTTTGTAAAAATAAGTGAATTTGTTGTCTTTGATTTCAAATCTTACCTATTTTTCGTCACTTCAAGTGACTTGTAATTGATACCTCTTTCTGGAGCTATACGGCCAGTAATAAAAACATTTACTTACAACAACTCAATGAATTAATATTATTAAGATTATAATAAAACTAGCGGCCGCCCGCGACTCCGTCCGCGTGGAAAAGTAACTTTTTACCCCCCTTTCAATCCCTTACAACCCCCTTTTCGCAATAAAAAGTAGCCTATGTCCTTTCTCAGGGTCTAGATTATCTGTATACCAAATTTCATTTAAATCCGTTGAGTAGTTTTGGCGTGAAGAGTAGCAGACAGACAGACAGACAGACAGACAGAGTTACTTTCGCATTAATAATATTAGTATGGATAATACAGTTGAACCAGTATGTTCTTATTTGTCCAGAATGCCAAGGACAAAATCGAATGCTAATTAGTTTTCCATTGATGTGATGTGTGTAATCACTGGAACATACGCCCACTGCCTGGCCGTGACTTATACTCATATGTTTTTATTGCATTTGAATATAAAGCTATTATGAACTAAACATAGCTAAAATTACATTAGTGTTGAATAGCCGAAGTGCATTTTTGTCCAAAAAATTGTTTGCTTTCACGTAAACAGGTTTGCTAAGTTGACAGATTGTGATAAATGATGGCAACAGATAGGCTGTATTTAGAACAGAGCACGTTGTACGTGTAGGTATGTTTTGAAAAATATCTAAAGAATTTGGGCTTATTATAAACTGTGTAGTGGCCTGCCCTCACTTCGTTTTGGGACTTAATTTTGTTATTAGTCCAATCTTTGCTAATAGATGGCGCTGGGTGTCGATTACATCGCGCAAGTGTTTTCTTTTCGGGTTACATTTTGTGGTTGACTGTAGAAGCTAGTTTTTATAAATGGTATAGATACGGTCTAAGAATTTGTATTTCCAACAAAAAAAACTTCCTGTTACATCCACAAACACGGTTATATAACTTACTAGTGGCCCGCCCTCACCTCGTTTCAGGACTTAATCACGCTACTAGTTTCCTATCAATATCGACAGATGGCGTTCGCTGTCGATTACATCGCGCGAGAGTTTCGTTTTTTCGGGTTTCATATAAGCAATGTGGTTAATCTTATAGAAGAAGTATCTTTATGATTAGTATAGAAGATGATGTGGTTTATGCTGATTTGTATGCTCATTTTCAAGTTAGTCAACTTAAATTGTCATCAGGTTGTTTCGCAAAAGCATTCGAGCGCATACCGCGGTCAATGGCATCGTCGATCGTCGGCGAGCTGAGCGCGGCGCCGTCGATGACCGGCTCCCTCACTGAGGGGATGGTCCTCCCCGTCCCTGCGATGCAGCTGATGCACGTGTTGGAGTGCACCGTCGATATAAAGGAGACTGATGCTAAGGTAGTTCCGTTTACTGAGTCATTATGTTTTACCCCGGTCAATGCATCGTCGATCGTCGGCGAGCTGAGGCGCGGCGCCGTCGATGACCGGCTCCCTCACTGAGGGGTTGGTCCTCCCCGTCCCTGCGATGCAGCTGATGCACGTGTTGGAGTGCACCGTCGATATAAAGGAGACTGATGCTAAGGTAATTCTGTCTACTGGGTCAGTATATTTTACCCCGGTCAATGCATCGTCGATCGTCGGCGAGCTGAGCGCGGCGCCGTCGATGACCGGCTCCCTCACTGAGGGGATGGTCCTCCCCGTGCCTGCGATGCAGCTGATGCACGTGTTAGAGTGCACCGTCGATATAAAGGAGACTGATGCTAAGGTAAGTTCCGTTCTACTGTGTCATTATATTTTACCCCGGTCAATGCATCGTCGATCGTCGGCGAAGCTGAGCGCGGCGCCGTCGATGACCGGCTCCCTCACTGAGGGGATGGTCCTCCCCGTGCCTGCGATGCAGCTGATGCACGTGTTGGAGTGCACCGTCGATATAAAGGAGACTGATGCTAAGGTAATTCCGTCTACTGTGTCATTATGTTTACCCCGGTCAATGCTATCGTCGATCGTCGGCGAGCTGAGCGCGGCGCCGTCGATGACCGGCTCCCTCACTGAGGGGATGGTCCTCCCCGTGCCTGCGATGCAGCTGATGCACGTGTTGGAGTGCACCGTCGATATAAAGGAGACTGATGCTAAGGTAATTCCGTCTACTGTGTCATTATATTTTACCCCGGTCAATGCATCGTCGATCGTCGGCGAGCTGAGCGCGGCGCCGTCGATGACCGGCTCCCTCACTGAGGGGATGGTCCTCCCCGTGCCTGCGATGCAGCTGATGCACGTGTTGGAGTGCACCGTCGATATAAAGGAGACTGATGCTAAGGTAATTCCGTCTACTGTGTCATTATGTTTTACCCCGGTCAATGCATCGTCGATCGTCGGCGAGCTGAGCGCGGCGCCGTCGATGACCGGCTCCCTCACTGAGGGGATGGTCCTCCCCGTGCCTGCGATGCAGCTGATGCACGTGTTGGAGTGCACCGTCGATATAAAGGAGACTGATGCTAAGGTAATTCCGTCTACTGTGTCATTATGTTTTACCCCGGTCAATGCATCGTCGATCGTCGGCGAGCTGAGCGCGGCGCCGTCGATGACCGGCTCCCTCACTGAGGGGATGGTCCTCCCCGTCCCTGCGATGCAGCTGATGCACGTGTTGGAGTGCACCGTCGATATAAAGGAGACTGATGCTAAGGTAGTTCCGTTTACTGTGTCATTATATTTTACCCCGGTCAATGCATCGTCGATCGTCGGCGAGCTGAGCGCGGCATCGTCGATCGTCGGCGAGCTGAGCTCGGCATCGTCGATCGTCGGCGAGCTGAGCGTGGCATCGTCGATCGTCGGCGAGCTGAGCGCGGCACCGTCGATCGTCGGCGAGCTGAGCGCGGCATCGTCGATAGTCAGCGAGCTGAACGCGGCGCCATCGATAGTCAGCGAGCTGAACGCGGCGCCGTCGATGACCGGCTCACAGAGGGGATGGTCCTCCCCGTCTCTCCGATGCTAAGATAATTTTGTCTACTGGATCATTATATTTCACCCAGGTCAGTTCATCGTCTATCGTTGGCGACCTGAGCGATTGCAAATGTTTTTAAAACGATGTAGCACCTTAAGATACTTTCTAAAAAGAGCGATGCGAGCGCGTGAGGTGATTTGTACAAATTTTAACCATTATTTTAATTTCAGGGAACATTCAGCCATGTCCCGAAAGAAAGACTTGGCTTCAAACTGCGGGGCGGCATAGACAAGCAAGTCACAATAAACGTTCGTCAAGTCACCAATAATGTTCAACCAGAGTCTGACGATCCACAGGTAAAATAACTTCACATACCGGCTAAAGACCAAATCATGTGTGTCTATTCCGATAGATGGCGTAATAGGAATTTGTTATTTTGCACGTGACGTGTTAAAATGTCATTTTGACATGTCTAACGAAACAACCAATGCTGTTGAAATTGGACCTCAGTCCCATCAGCATCTAGCGGATTTTTCCTCTAAAGGCATCTAAAACAGCAATTACTCAAATTAATAACGATACATGCAATGATACTATGTGCCTCTTACCTGTTTTTTTAGATCCCAAAAAACGATTTGGCTTTGAATAAATGGTCTGGCAATGTTAAGTCTATAACATAATCGTTTAATTTTATTGCAGGCCACGTACACAGGTGGACTCTATATTGAACGATGCTTCGGGATTCTGCTGGCTCCTGGGCGCAGCGTCAAACACTCAGACATGAGGTTATTAGAAATGGTGAGTTGATGGTTCTTTATCTTTACAATATATCAAGTCAAGGCATAAAGGTAAACTAAAAAGGCGAAACACTTGCACGATGTAATCGATCTCCAGCGCCATCTATTGGTACTTGTTTAAGTTTGGTTCCAAAAAAGTGAGCCATGTTTAAATAATTTCTATTCAAAGACCCGAATTGGCTAACAATTCAAACTATCTATTTTGGTCCTTTGAGTTAGATGAAACGGACCATTCAAGTATTACGTAAGCAGATTTTTTGGGAAATTTAACCCCCCTTTGTCAGCAAAAATTGGCGATAAAATATACATTCTCTTCCCGAATTTATCAAAAGTAAGCAGTCTAGACCCCCCTCCCCCCATCGATGCTTATGTAATAATTGAATGGTCCTAAAGGAAAACACTGATAATATACTGACAAGAAATATAAATATTCTTTATTCAATTTAAGTCCTTATAGAAATTTTATGTAAGCTACCGCTGATTCGGAAAGTCGATTTCTACCGAGAAGAATCAGCAAGAAACTCAGTAGTCACTCTCACACTGTCAAGGGTCAACCGTCCATGAAAACATCTTAGCAATAAATTAATCTATGATCGCAGGTGAGCGGGTCCGCTGGAGGCTCCAGTTGTTCAGTGTGTGCGCTGTGGAACGCCGGGGAGTCGGCCCTGGCGGCGTTCAACGTGGCGAGTGGAGACGGGGCGCCGGCCTATATGTCGCTGGCTTTGGACCTTGTCATTAGGGGCATTCCGGATCCTTTGCGGTAAGCGTCATAATAGGACAATACACCAAATAGACTTGAAGTAAAACGTTTTTCTTTATTCCTGAAAAAAGTTATATTTTGAGTTGAGCTAGTCTTTTTCTAGGTGTGCGATATGATGAATGAATGATTTTGCTTCGATTTATATATTGCTTGCGCTTAGGAATATTTGGATAATACGCTTAGCGCAGTGGCTTAAGCGCCACGTCGGTTGAGATGCAAGGATCGCGGGTTGGATTCCCGCAAGAACACAAATGTTTGTTGATGAAGCAGATATTTGTGTTGGGTTTGGGTGTTTGTGGCTCCTTCGATGTTTCTGGTTTCCATAGTATATGTGAAAGTCTTAGTTCGCTAAGACAATGTAAGGACGGAACTTTGTTAATAGTATAATTGCATGTATTTATTCCTACCTCGTATTCTCAAATATTCAACATCATTTTAATTCGAGAGATAATGTAACTGTCATCATGGCGTTTAGTGATGAGATACTGTTATGTTAGTTATTCATCGATGTATCGATAAATTCTCTTTATTGCACAAAAGGTTACAGAACTTGACTCATTAGTTAAACTTGTATTTCAGATTGGTGATTGAGACACCAGTAAAAGTATTCCCACCGACAGAAAGATTCTGGTACTACTCAAAGAAGCCGTTAGTTCAAGAGTTCTACATTAACTTAAAAGAGGTAAGTTTCCAAGGTTGGTAGTATGATAACGTACGTAAGGACGTAGGTAACTCATGTGAATTTGACAATTTATATAGATACTGGCACTACTACTTTGGGCAAAGTATCTGGATTAGCTAAAGGGTCTGTATTGAATATATTATTATGTAGGCTGTGTCAGGCCTGTCCCACTCCGCGTGTAGTATCAAACTTGCAAGTACATGCGGCGTCCCCTCCGGAGGGGCCAGTCAGTAGAAAATCACGAGCGAGCGGCGACGCATGCGCGACAGTTGCGTGCGATAGAAAGAGAACGCACTTCTAGGTATGAATAATTGTAGGTGTTGAACGCTGGGCGGCCGGAATTTCATCAATTGTCAGACTTTATGTTATGGTAGCCTGAGCCTTTATTTTTCTATAAACGGTTTTTAGAAGTGGGCATTCTGTACTTGTACTATTAAGTATTCTGTGGCTGTGTGTCAAAGTGTCTGTCTTTCCGTCTACAGCAGTGTGTAGACGCCCAATGGCAGCTGGTGTACGAGGTGGCGAGCGTGGAGACGTCGGGCGAGCTGGACCGGTCGCGGCTGAACTTGCCGCTGTCTCTGTCCAGCCTGCTGCCGTCGCCGCTGTCCGCTGCGCCCGCGCCGCCTTCGCCTTCGGAGCCAGACTCAGGTATAATCGATAGTTTTCGACCTTATTGCGATGGAATATAAAGTATGTTACATCCATACTAATATTATCGGTTGACGCCCCCAGATTATCGTCATCTGGTACTCATAGTACAGGGGTTGCCCTAGTTTGAGACCAGGTTACGCTCGCGGTATGTCCCGCTTGGGTGGTGGAACGTGCAAATCTCTACACCACTATCGGAGTGGACCTATCTCTGCCGACTGTAGTGCGCACTATGGTCGGGTGCAGGGCTGCCTGGGAGTCGCTTTCTTCTCTTTGCGAGAGTGTCATGCTCCAAAAAGAGGAAGCCGAGCGCGATCGTGAGCGTCTAAATCCCTCACGTCGGAGGAGGCGTCGTAGGGGCGGTTTTGACGGTGTTACGTAGGGGGGCCGCTCTGTGCCCTGTGGCTAGGGGCGTTAAGAATACTGCCAAGGTATTCCCGGCCTGTCGTAAGAGGCGACTAAACGGGCTTCGGAGTACGTGAGCATGCCACTACTGGGGAGTGGCTTGCTCAGGATCACGACTCCGCGAGGGAAAAATCCTACTGGGTGTCCTGGTAGGTCGCGCATTTGGGAAGGGTTGCATTGCGCCAAACAGTTTGGCTCAAAGTAGCGAGCGCGATTTGCGGCACGGTCCAGTCCCGGCTGAGGAGTATCCGACCGCGATTGCGCTGAGATGGACACCCCAGGGGTTTTGTTTAGGGTTAGAGTCCCACACACCACCTTGTCCCCCACATGTGGCAAGGCGAAGGCCATGATGGTTTCCCCTGGGGAAAAAAAAAAAGTTTGAGACCAGGTTGATTGGTGTGATTGTCTGGCGCATTTATTTATTTATTATTTTTATTATAAATGCGAAAGTAACTCTGTCTGTCTGTTTGTTACTCTTTCACGCCTACTACGTAAAACTACTGAACGGATTTAAATGAAATTTGGTAAACAGATTATCTAGACCCTGAGAAAGAACATAGGCTACTTTTTATTGCGAAAAGGGGTTGTAAGGGGTTAAAAGGGGGGGTATAAAGTTACTCTTCCACGCGAACGAAGTCGCGGGCGGCCGCTAGTTCACAATAAAAATATCCTGTTTATTTTGCTCGCTAAACGGAACGTTTTTGATTAAAATTAATTGTAGGCAAATTAACAATACTCTGATTTTTAATCATGTGGAGTAAACTGACAGATGCAAATGTCAAGTTTCTATACATTTTGACATTTTGCATCTGTCAAATTGAGTGTTAATGTATGGGGATGACACATTGACATCTGTCAGTTTACTCCATATGATTATGAACCAGAGTATAGGCTCACGCAGCGATCGCGCCCCAAAGACTGCCTTGGCCTTCGATAGTATGAGCCTCCATCTAGGTCGGTCCTGCGCCACCTGTCAGTCACTTGCCTGGAGTCCACGGAAATCTTGCTCAACTTAATCCCTCCAGCAGCGGTACCTTTGACGGCCAACAAGCCTTCGATTAAGACAATTGCTGGTATTTTAAAGTGAAACACATGATTCGTCGATGACATAAAAATTAAATATTCATTGTCTATGGGTTATTATATTTATATTTCTTTTCTAAGTAAGAAAGTGACAGATTCTTTAGGCCAAAAAGTTTAAACAAAGTTTTACTTGTAGATGGAGACGAACCTCTACTCAGCGGGACTGGTGAGGTGTCAAAAGATTGCGGCGAAGACGTTCTGGTTAATTGGGCACAAGTTTTGAGGAGGTATGTTAATTAAGACATCATGAAATCATAGAACTTAGTGTCTAAAAAGTTAAAATACAGGCAAAGCTATAACTGACTTAGAATAAGAAGAATAAAAAAAAATATTTGTAAAACAAAAAAAAGATCTTAAACCGATCTTTTATCACTAATCATCTAACCGATCTTTTTATCACTAAATACTTTTTTTTTTTCAGTTGGACCGGGCCACGTCCAAGGGCCTTGAACCATTTGGTCCGTGTCGGAGTCCCCGAGGCTCTTCGTGGCGAGGTGTGGCTGCGGCTGGCGGGGGTCGACCAGAATGACAAGCTTATGGAGACATACAGAACACTGATTAGCAAAGTTAGTATACACATGAATGAATAAATGGAAAATTACTACATTCACTTTTTAGCTGTTTTTATTGATACTGATAAACGAACATCCGTACCTTTTAGATGACATTTCAGATAGTGTTAGCATCAATTATTCTGAATAGTACAATTTTAAACCTTATTACGGTGGCGTACGTTACATTATTTGGTTAAAACTCTTTGTTTGTCAGAGTACCGGAAGCCTAATCGAGGGACAGGGTTACAGGCCATACCCTACACTGTCTAAGGGCGGCGGCAACCGCTTACCATCAGGTGATCCGTCTGCCACATATCACATATAAAATGCATATGCACAGTCGCTGCCTACCGTGATGAAGAGCTGTTTTCAAAACTCGTTTAAAACGGCGATCAGCTGGGCTAACATGCGCGCCACGAGATAATTTGTCGACACTCGTATTTTGTCGGCGCAAGTTACGTCTCGCTCACCTGACTGAGCGATGAGCGGGATAGAAGGATGCGCTCTCGCTTACGAGAGTCGACAAAATTTTGTCGCGGTGCGCATTTTAGGCCTACAGGACCGCCGCGTTTTGGAGTTAATTTCGTGTTTAAGGGGCTATACGAATGAAACTAGCGCCGCCAACCTATTTACACTGATTGTGGCGATAATATGATATTTTTGAAGAAAATAAAACATTACAGACTTAGATCCAAGTATATTGGATTTTTCAAGATGTAATACAATATTTCGAACACGCGACAAGTAACAATAATGTTAATTATTGCTAAAAACGGCCACTTTTAGCAATAATTGACATTCTACGACATTTCTTATCGCGTGTTTATAAATATTGTATTGCATCTTGAAAAATTCAATTTAATTTTATCGAAGTCTGTAATGTTTTGCTTTCTTAAAAAATATCGTATTTTCGCCACAATCAGTGTAAATAGGTTGGCGGCGCTAGTTTCATTCGTGTAGCCCCTTAAAGTCATAATCATGACTTTAAACACGAAATGAACGTAGTCATGTTTTAAACTGTGTATTCCCCACAGGACTGTCCATTCGAAGCGGTGATCCAACGCGACATCGCGCGCACGTTCCCCGCGCACGACTTCTTCCGCGAGGCGGGCGGGCTCGGCCAGGACTCGCTGCTGCGGATGGCGCGCGCCTACGCCGTGCACGACCACGAGGTCGGCTACTGCCAGGGCCTGAGCTTCCTGGCCGCCACGCTGCTGCTACATGTGAGTCTATCAAGTGACCTTTTCAGTCTATGGCACACGACAGAGATGAGAGTATCTGTCATGTGCCATAGACTGATCCCGCAAGGCGATCTGGGCCAGGACTGCTACTGCGGATGGTGCACGACCACGAAGTCGGCTACTGCCAGGGCTTGAGCTTCCTGGCCGCCGCGCTGCTGCTACACGTGAGTCTATCAAGAAATCTCTTCTTCCTTCCTTGTTGTTGTGTTGACGTCTGCTGCCACGTGGAGACCTGGGCCAGAACTGCTGCTGCGGATGGTGAACGACCACGAGGTCGGCTACTGCCAGGGCCTGAGCTTCCTGGCCGCCACGCTGCTGCTACACGTGAGTCTATCAAGTGACCTCTTCCTCCTCCTAGTTTCTCGTTCCTTCCTCGTCTCTGTCGTGTGCCAAAGATCAGGCTTTGGTATACGACAGAGACCCAAGTGGGGGACCAGTCCCACGAGGAGGCCTGAGCCAGGACTCGCTGTTGTGGATGGCGCGCGCCTACGCCGTGCACGACCACGAGGTCGGCTACTGCCAGGGCCTGAGCTTCCTGGCCGCCACGCTGCTGTTACACGTGAGTCTATCAAGTGACCTCTTCCTCCTCCTAGTTTCTCGTTCCTTCCTCGTCTCTGTCGTGTGCCAAAGATCAGGCTTTGGTATACGACAGAGAAGCAAGTGGAGGAGGCCTGAGCCAGGACTCGCTGTTGCGGATGGCGCGCGCTTACGCCGTGCACGACCACGAGGTCGGCTACTGCCAGGGCCTGAGCTTCCTGGCCGCCACGCTAATATTACATGTGGGTCTATCAAGTAACCTCTTACTTGTCTCTGTCGTGAGCCAAAGATCAGTCTTTGGCACACAACAGAGACCCATGTTGGATCAGTCACACGAGGAGCCCAGGTCTAGGACTCGCTGCTGCGTCACTACTTCCCAAGGACTGCTTCCACGATTCAGTTTTAACCCCTCAATGGTCAGTAGGTATAAATACAAGTAATTGGTTTTGGACCTTATCTCCAACTCATAAAGTTCAAAATATGGTCCAACATATTGACAGAGCCCAGAAGATTTTGAAGTGAGAACTAATATTTCGTAAAATATTGTTTCAGATGCCAGAGGAGCAAGCGTTCTGTCTATTAGTCCGTCTCATGTACAATTATGGACTTCGCGAACTGTATAAAGACGGGTTCGAGGCACTCTACATGAGGCTACATCAACTTGATAGGTTAATGGAGGTAAATACGAAATATTTAATAGTAATTGCCACTCTATAGTGGCAATTGACAATTGACTTGACACGCAATACAGCAGAATGGAGTCACATGTCAAAGATTTTTTATGTTATGTTTTATGTTATTGCTTTCACATAATCCACGACTTTTTGGGACTGACTTATTTGGGAAGTGATCCCGCGGCCGTCACCGAGTACCGTGCACGGGTTTAAGTCCATCAACAAAAAAATAACATTTCTCGTAGAGAATTTTACATTTTATGACAGCTGTCAACGGTACCAAACTAAGTGTTGGAAACTTAATGTAGCCCGCTCGATAATTATTGACAAAAAGTATTTCCATTAAATTGATGTTTTATTTCAACAGGAACAACTGCCGGACCTAAGAGCGCACTTCCAGAAGTTAGGTGTCGAACCCCATATGTTTGCGTCCCAATGGTTCCTTACAGTGTTCACAGCACGTTTCCCTCTTCCCCTGGTGAGTACAGCACGAGGAAAATAACTTCGAATTCAGACCAATCACTCCATCATCGAGTGATACTATCGATCGGTTGTAAAATATCGATCGATGGCATAGATCGGCGTATGATGGGATGGACCGATAGGTTTGTCGACGTCGATTGATTGGTTTGTCGACATTTTAAAAGATGGGTTTCCGTTGCTCAATCAAAGTTTTCGTTGAACGCCAATGGACAATACGACAAAAAAATATTTCTCGAAACAAAAAATACCATTTCTAGATTAGCCTAATAGGTGTTTGAGAAAAATAGTTTCAGAATTTTTAAAAAGGTATTTACGGAGAAAATAAATAGAATGTAAAAAACCCCGTTTGACGTCATCACTCGGCTAGTCAGATTTTTAAAGCCTTTGCTCATATTGACTAAAAAAAAAATATGTTCAGTTCAGGATTGACACCAACCAACCTCATTATAGTAAGTACCCAGGTCCGATTTAAAAAAAAATTGTTCCTAAGACGTCAAAACACGTCAAACGTCAAAAACAAAACAATGTAATTTTTATCTAGATTTTTATTTTTATCAAAATATAAAAGCTCAAGTGCAGCACGTTATTTTCTTTCAAAATTAGCGGCTAGGCGCTAAACCGAAATAGTCCGCACCAGAGGCGCCTGCATCGCTTCAGTGCGAGTTCAGTTCGAGTTCGAGTTCAGTATGCGAGTTGGCGTTTAGAGTTCTGTGCGAGTTGCGAGTTCAGTAGGTATACGAGTGTGAGTTCAGTGCGGGTTCCGTGATGCAGGTGGCATAAAGAAGAACAACAGCGAACGAAAGGAGAAGTTGTGATAGACATCCCTCATGCCTGTCAATAGAGGGCGGAATGTTAAGGATTCGGCAATCATCATTATGTAAACGCAATTTTTATGTCAATGTATAATTTTTAATCAAAAATATAAGTAAATTATTTCATGTGCAGCAATTTGTTTCATTCAAAATCCTTGGCTAGGCGCAAACAAAATGTCATAAACCAAACAACAAACGTCAAAATTACGATTACGATTTACGAATCAAAAACGAATAATTTCGTAACCTATGATTGTAAAATAGACAGCGAAGAAGAATTTTCATTGCAGAAAGATGCAGGGAATGCAGGCTGCCACTTTTCTTGCCCGTTATCCGTGTTGGTAGCATGCGAAATCCAACGTGTTATCCTTAGTGTTATCCTTGGCTTGTCGTAATGGCAATCGATTTCAAATCCAAAGTAAAAGCGTGATGAGTCGTCAAGGCAATCATGACTATGCTTGCCTTCTGACTAGACGTCCAGCAAAAGTAAGCAGTCGGTGTTCATTATAATGATATGAAAATAACAAAACTTTAGTAGTAAGACAAACATTGACATTGACAATTATGACAGAGGCAACATAGTGATCTTATTCTCTTTGACCTTAACTTTTTTATTGTAGATAAGTAATCACCGACATCATTTCATATTCAGCCGCAGGGCTACGTCACTTCCGGTACATTATTCTGCCTTTTAAAAGACGTTTATTTAAATAAATACACACATTTAATTAAAACTAACAAATACGGGTCACCTTTTTTTTCTTTCTTTATTCGAAAAGCATATAAAAATGGTGAAAAATATTTTTGTCGTATTGTCCATTGATGACGATCGATTTATTGGTTTGTGTGTACCCTTTACAAATAATATATGTGTATATTTATTTATTTATTCCATTTATAAATAGATAAATTATATAAACCATCTCAAGGCTTAAATGTAATCCGAAGAAACGAAACACTCCGCAATGTAATCAACACCAAGCACCATCTATTGGTGAAGATTGAATTAATATCAAAATTAAGTAAGACATGACGTCACAGTTTCCACGTCTCCTTCGTCTCTTGCTATTTCACACTATTATTATATTCTTAGGTGTACCACATACTGGACGTGTTCCTGCTGCAAGGCACGGACACGCTGTTCCAAGTGGCGCTGGCCCTGCTCACGCGCTCCCGCAAAGACTTGCTGCACAACGACTTTGAAGGCGTACTCAAATATTTTAGGTAAGTTCTTTTATGTGATTGTTGGTAGACGAGCCGATAGATCACATGGTGGTAGGAGATTGTCGCCGTCCATGGACACTTTCACGCAACACCAGTGGAGTCAGTGTGTTGCTAACCTATGAATACCTCTTTCCTCTCGCATTGGACCTCCGATTCCGTCACTCACTCGCCGAAATACAGCACAGGGGCTTCACGCCGGTTTTCTGTGAGGTCATGCTACTACACCGGTCGAAGTGAAGCTATTCCTATCTATATAAGTTTAGCTATCGATTTAGCTATAGCTATCGATATAAGTTTTTTCTGCCGGGCTAACATGCGCACCGCGAGATAATTTGTCGACACTCTTATTTTGTCGGCGCAAGTTGCGTCTCGCTTACTTGACTGAGCGATGAGCGGGATAGAAGGATGCGCTCTCGCGAAAGAGAGTCGACAAAATTTTGTCGCGGTGCAGCATGTTAGGCCTACTGGGATTCGTTGCCAGAGGTCACTGCGACCATAATTGATGTATTGTGTCCTTCCGCTCCCTTTTCAGTGATCGTCTTCTAGGCCTACGGTCGCTATGAACCGTACGATAGCCTTAGGAGCGATAGCATTAATCCTCCTTCTGGATTAGGGAATAAATTAAGGGTCTGTCTGGGTCTGAATGAGGATACCAAATTATATTATCTATTTCGGTTTTTATTCTTTTCTTAAGAACTCTAATACTAAATTAGTGTTTTAAATATTAATCTTCTTTTACAGGGTAGCGTTACCAAAGAAATGTCGCGCTGAAGAATCCTCGCGTCAGATAGTCAAGTTGGCTTGCAGCATCAAGGTTAAGCGCCTCTCGAAGTACCAGCAAGAGTACGAAAAATTCGTGAAAGGTACAACAAAATGACATTTTCAAACCACCTACTTGCCCAGATTGTACTCCCGATGTTTAAAAATAAATGAAAGATACAAGTAAACTATGTCATCGTAGACACTTGGAAAGAGATAGAGAAACCTCTCTTTACTTTTCGCACTTCTACTTACCTATTTATTCTGCTGCTGATGTCAGCTACATTTTATCAATAGTCAAAATAAATGTTGGCGCCACTGCAGCTTACGTCATAGGGCCCCGCCATTTTGGTACGGCGTGGCATGGGAGCTTCATTAGTTCCTCAAATATAACGAATGTCACGACTTTCTTGATGCAATATAAAATCATAATTTAATCCCTATTTCTTTACAGAAACGGCTGAACAGGAGAAGATCAACGTAGAACTTGAAAGACTTAAAATGATAAATACACAACTGCAACAAGACAAGGACTCAATGGAAACTCAGTTAAATGAGGTAAGGATTAAAAAAACTGCGTTCTTTAGGATTGGCAATACGGCATGGCTGAAAGGGCTTCGCTTGCAGGCTTATTTTTAATTTTTAGATAAGATACTTTTTACTGTGCATCAAATATAATGACTTTTAAATCGAGCATCGTATAAGTCCAAACATGTTACGTTTGGTTTTATACATATGCGATGCTCGATTTCCGTAATGTTATATAAACCTAATACTATGGGGAATGCTCCATTTGGTCTGATTGGTTTCGCCATCATTTTACCCGACAACAGTTCCACTTGCCCATTTCTTAATAAGCTTTTTATCTCGACAAAACTGTGAAATGAACTATCGTCTGCTCCCTCTCTCATAAAAAAAAAAACAACGGTACAGCACTGCAGTAGTTGTGGTTTCACTTTTTTGTCTTTTCATCAACTTTTTGTCATTCATCACCTGAGTCTCGTGATAGAAAAACCCTAACATAATTTTATCTATCTAATCTATACCATTTATAAAGAGATAGCTTCTATAAGAACCATAACGCGAAACACTTACGCGAGGCAATGAGCTCCCAGCGCCATCTACTGGCAAACATTGGAACTAATAGGAATTATAAAAAATGTATAGTATAAACTCACAATGCCGTTCATGTCTTCGAAATTAGTCTCTACAGTACCAGTGATAAGGTTCAATTTATCTCGCAGTTTCTCGTTAACGTTAAGTTTATTCCGCAGGCTCGCGCCACTATGCAAGAGGCGCAAAAAGACTCTGCGCACTACGCGGCCGTCGCGCGCGACTACCGAGAGATATGCGCGCGTCTAGACAAACAGCTACACCAAGTTCAAGTTAGTTTGCACTTTAAATACAAGCAATATGATATGTTTTTAAACTTTCGCGTTGCATTATACATAAACTTGATATAAAACGGAACTAAACGCAAGGATTTATAAATATACTAGCTATTGCCCGCGGCTTCGCTTCACTTCCCTAAAATGGGGGGTTAGAAAGGGGCAAAAAGTAGCCTTTGTTACTTTTTTTCTTGCATCCTTCAACTATCTCCAATTAAAAAATGACGTCAATGTCGTCGCTTCCGTTTTGCCGTGAAAAGAAAGGACAAACATGCAGACAGACAGACACACTTTCCCATTTATATGGATTTATAAATATACGTATAATAATATAGTAGTTATTGTTTGACGTGTGTTACAACGGCCGTGGTTGCAAACGGTCCGCGTTTAGTCCTCGTTTTATATCAGTATTATATAAGCACTAGGTTTGCTAAAATATGTTTCAGAATTTTTAAATGAAATTTGCGCTATGGCTTAGCGACGCTTTTTTAGATGCGTTAGCTTTTTTCAATTTATTGATAATGCAAAACTATGAGTATTTATACCATAATACATGGTAATAAGGCCTAATTTTGTTCGATTGTAGTATTTTTGTTGAATTTCGGTCGTATTGTAATGAAAGTATATTTGTTCAAAACTTTTGCAGGACTACGTAAAGGATTGTGTGAGTTGTAGCGTCAAATTTGCACAGAAGGATAATAAAGAAGGTATGTCATAACATTCTGTTTCATTCTAATAATGAATGTTCTTAAAACAAGACTCTTTCTCCCTCTCTCTCTCGCTTCTGTAAAAAAGTGTAATACCTACAGGCAGAAACTTGTTAATGTATTGTTAAAAGGGTTTTCTTAGCACATTGCTATATTTTCCTTTTAATATCTAAAGAGGTAAAAACCCTATGTTAAAAAGTTACGAAGGTCAGACGGCAGTCGCTTCATTGTAATTACCATACTCCCGAAATCCTGCATCTTGGTCTATCTAAGCATACCCGAGTTCCAAAATAATGGCTTTGGTTGCAATTACATTCAAGAGAGACAGAGAGATAGATAGATTGAGAGAGATTAAGAGAGATATAAAGATTGAGATAGATAAGAGACCGCTATATCGGTAAGGGACGTTATTACCGATCAATAAGGACTACTTTCCATTTAGAATCTGAACAAAAAGAAGACGAGAAGGAGGAGGGGTCGAGCGACACGGAGGCGCGGCTGCGGCAGCGCGTGCGCGACCTCGAGCTGGAGCTGGCGCAGGTGAAGCTGGCGCACGTGCAGGCGCAGTGCAGCAACCAGGCAAGTGGACAACGGAGTACAATATGTTTACTTAATGGGGGTTACCGCGTGTGGAAACTCCGTTAGATGGCGCACGTGTAGACTGAGGTCCAACTTCAACGTCAACATCTCACATTAAAAATAATAACCAATCACCTTGTCGTTGCTACCGCCACATGATTAAAAACCAGAGTATAGGTACTCAATTTTCAACTTTAGACTTATGCAATAAGGTTCAAAATAGCTAATGTGCTTTCTGTCTAAGTTTTTTCGGAAAATGTGCTCTTTATTCGACTTTTATTTGTTTTCTGTGACTCTATACCAAATTCGCGACCCTCGACGTCTCGTCCTTATTTGTGTGCCTTAGGTGTTGCAGATGTCTATTGGGCGGAGGTGATCAAGGTAGTGAGTCGTCTGCTCACTTGTCCGCTTTAATTTGTAAATTAAATTGATTAAGAAATTTAGAGATAGAAATATGTACAGCCAACCATGTACATCTACAGCAGTGCATGTATGTACACCTGTTAATTGATTGAGTGTAGTTCTTTGACAAGAGTGTAAGTTCATCCTATCTGCCTCCCATGGTAAACCTACATGTTTTGGGGAGAATAAATAGTTATTGGAATGTTACATCCGGAAGGTGCTCCCACCACCAAACGAAAACAAATATTTATTACATAAGTAAAAATTAATAATTTGTTTGTAGGAGCTAAGTCACCAACTGAACGCAGCGTTGAATGAGATGCAAGTCGCCATGAATCAGAAGCAATCCGTCGCGCCGTGGCTCGTCCGCACGCTTGGTAAGAACACCATTTATTGTGTTGTGTATACTTTTCACCGTTGTGAACCACTTGTGATTTTTTTTATCATTGTGTTCAATTTAAAAAATTTACACAATGAAACTATTTGGAGTAGATTTGAATAAGATATTTAGATCATTTTTTGAGTTAAGAGATGCGACGATGATTTTTCTTACTTAATTTTAAACCTTTTTGTAACCTCATTACCCCCTTATTACAAAACGGAGTCTAAGTTAAACATGGTTTCAAAATGGTGCTGTCACCTTCATGAAAGTCACAAATGAAAGTGACAGCATCAGTTATAAACCAAAACTAACTTTAGACCACGTTTTGTAATAAGGCGGCTAGAGAATATTTTATTATGATAAATTAGAGGACTTACGCCCTGAACAAACTTTTTATATCTGAATAATGACAGCAAGTTTCTCTTGCTTTCAATATATTGATTAAAGTTTCTCTACATACTCCGTTTCCGTGTTCGTCCTTTACGGGTGGCATAGTACAGAATTCGCATGAATATTGTATATGCGACACATTACGTCTCGAGTTGCCTTATGTCGCTAGTTCGTATTCCGTCACTTAGGACAACAGGTGGAGTTAGTTAGCTCCAGCGGAGGGCTTTTTTTTCAATCTATTTTTTAAGTACATTTTGTTTATTGTTTCTCTTTATTGTAGGTCATTATTGAAGATCCAAAATTACCGGTAATCGGGGAGGTTATTTTTCAATTAGCTTTCGCTCATGCCTTAGGCCAAATATTATGTGCTTTAATGTGTTATACATAAATAAGGTTATGCTGAAACCTATAGCAAAATTTTAACTGTGAGCATTGCCGATGTCATTGATCAACTTTTATTGATTTGCATGGTGGCAGGCAATGGTTGAATGTTTATGTAGTGCTTGTATCATAGATGGCGGATTGACTAATCTACATTTAGGACTATCCATATAATATTTTAAACTGCACCATTTACAGTTAGGCTGCGTTTCCACTGAAGCAGAGTAATATCCACCAATATGATTGCATAAAAACTCCGCTTCTCAACGAGCAAGCTTCTTCTGTTGGTTGATATCACTCCGCTCCAAGTCAGTGGAAACTCATCTTAACGCAACTATACTGTGCACTACATTGTTAGTTAACCAATCCTTCAACGATGAAACCTTATTGCTCAAGCGAAACAAGCAAACGAAAACAGCGGCGGCAAAATTATCCCTAAGCGTTTTTCCCAGGTTCTATCATGGAAGCGGCGCAGAATCGGCCGTCATTCCAAACGTACCTGCCAAATATGAACCAGGAGCCGACCACGCTCCACAGGCAGGGCTCGTTCTCAAACTCTCAAGGCCACAGCCAGGCCAGCCTCGACAGGCGTGTGTCCGACCCCTACAGCCCAGACGTCGTGCGGAGGAAGAAGGACCTCAACGCGAAACGACACTCCATGCTCGTAGACTCCAACGTCACTAAAGAGGCAAAGGAACTCAACCGGCGAAGCCACCACGACGTCACCGTAGTCAAAAACCTCTCGATGGGTTGACACCAGCATTCGAAATTTAAATTCGGCCAAGGTATTCGTTTTCAGGATGTGTATATCTCTCTTATGCCTTCTCTTTCCGTAACGTAGAATGCGAATGAGATAGTCTAGAAATATAGAAGTGGAGTTAATTTTTAATTGCAAATAAACATTGTTTTATGTTGAAAATGGGAGTAGAATGAGTGATTTCGCGTTGTAATTTGTCGGAATTTTTTTATTGAAAATCTGCATTTATATTCGAAAACAGTATTTCAACTGACAACTTATAACTAATGTGAAAGTTACACTAGTCAATATAATTTATATGGTGTATTAATTGGACAGCGAAAACCTTACTTGCGTATGAGTTTTATTGGAAAAAAATCAGAAATGTTAATTGGTTTCTTATTCTTCAAATAAGTATGTTTACATCTTTGTGCAGTAGAACTATGTTTAAAAGAATTACTTTTTAAGACTTGTACCCAAATATTGGAAGCTTATTTTTATTGGAGCACTTATGATTTAATTTTTATGCAATTTATGATTTTTGTATGGCGGCAGAATAGTCTTGGATAACATTCGGATACTTACAGGGGAAACAGATTTCCCAATTTCCTCTAAGCCATAGAATGAGTGCCTTGGGTTTGAGGATGAGTAATAAGTTTATTTTTTAGTATATTGTACAGTCCTCGTGAACTCATTTGATAGGTCGGCTAAAATCGGCAAACGATGGAAGTGAATTTATATAGAGCAAAATACTTGCTTACTTTCTACGCTGGCTCAGCGACCCGAAGTAGATCTTGGCCTCCGAAACGAGACTTCACCACAATTAAATAACTCTTTAACTTTTATCCTAATGTGACGCTCGCGCACTCTTAGATGAAGACATGTATGTACCTACTGGCTTTTTCAAATCATTATCCAACTTTCAAAATCTATTTCATTCCAAAACAGTAGAAGTAATTTTAGTTGATGTGGTGTTATGACATTTATAACATTTAAGACATCATCAGTAAGGTTCGTACGAGTATTGCCAACCGCGTGGTAAAGATTTATGCCTTTAAAATTAAATTAATTCTACTTCGGGACATTTCACTGAATGAGACCTTTTGATTGTAACCAAATTTACCAAATTAGTTCTCTTGTACTGTACCTATTTCAGTTTTTCCTTCATCCAATTGCAGTTTTTATTTTAAATACCTAATGTACTGATAATTTGTATGTATTTATTATTAGTAGTTACTTTTTTATACGTTGATCTCGGTATTACTTGATTGTAGTATGTATATTTATTTACCTACATTAATCTTATGAATACAATTTTGTGTTTTGAAAAAAAAGGTTGAATTTAATTTGAAAAGAAGTCAGGGACCTAAAATCGAGTTTATCTATGATTCCATATGTGATAAGCTTGTGAGCATGCGTGGTCGACGCTTCTTGGGCGAACAGTATATGTAGTATTATAGGATAGCCTTTATATTAATGCATAAATATTTTCGATCCGCATAGAGCAAAAATAAATAATATTCCTAAGAACTGAGAGCTGCCATCTTTCAACTAAATTCATAGACAAAAGTTTTGTCATTTTATTACTCTTTGGTAGAGTGAAAGCAATTTTTTCTATTCACAAAATTTTATTGTTTTTGTTGAATATATTTAATTATTTTATTATAATTATATAAATAATATAATTGTATATTAATACAATTATTAAAAGTAAAGAAAATATAAATGATATTGTAAAGTGCAAATGCAAAGTTTGTGAAAAACTTGTTTTGTCTTTTATCAAAAAATATGAACGTTTCTTATGATCAGAATGATTGAAATTATATTTAAATTACGAGTCAAAATTGTATTACTTTATTGTCTAGTGGTAGTAAATTCTAGAGTATATTTATTTAAATTTTAGATACTTAATAAGCATAAGCAAAATCACGCAAATGTTGTGTAGAATTGGGTTAAATTGTTGTAATTAGAATAAACAGATAGATACATCATATTGTTATGTTATCCTGAATGTTCAACATAATATATCTTTTATGGAATTTGGGCCCAGATTGACCACATCTGTTTCAATTTCGAAAAAATTGTCTTAAAGATCAATATGATTTGGCACATTGTCTATGAAAGATGTGCCTAATCTGCCGATGTGACCTTTCACACTTTCAAATACCTAAAAAGCGTAATTTTTGAAAAGGATGCAACATTGATGAAAGACGCACACTTGTATTGTGGGTTTCTAAGGGTGACGAGAGTCGCGTACTCACATTGTCTGCTATCACATAATATTATGCTTACGCGAAATATATCCAGATGTGGTAAACACGACTTTATTGTATGTACTCCCAAAATGCGATAAATGCTTCTTGTCTTTACATTGCCATAATAAATATTTACAGCGTGTATTTGATTGTGTTTATTAACCGTCGTAAATTAATAACAAATGCTAGGACACAGATAGCACAATGCTTAATTTGATGTGTAAATAATCGCTATTGTTATGTGTTATCGATGTCGGTTTAGTAAAAAAAATCCTGTAATAATGTAGTGGCCATTTATTGCTAGTTACATAAAAATTATTCTTACGTTATTTATAATTTGGCGAAATAAATCAATATTTAATTTATTTGTCTTTCTAACAGCCAATACCGATCTATATTGAAACAAGCAAGATAAAAAAACAATTTAGAATCTTTTTCTATACTAATTTCAATAAAGAAGATATTTCTACACCATCAATATTAGCCTTTTATGCAGGCAAATCAATGTTATACTTACATTCCGAATATTTTAGCTAAATATTCAAAACATCTTTGTGTTATAATTACAAAGTGTACATACAACCTGTAGGTTCACTCTGTGAAGTGTATTGTAGTTACCTATAAGGCTGTTCTGACTGTATCTAAATACGTATTTATCTACTTAATATTCTAGGAAACCCGAAAAGCACCACTTTTACAGTTCAAACACTAATGCAAAGCGTAAACTTGTGAAATGAAAAAATAATTTGGTCCTTGATATAATAATAAGAATTGTAACCGAATCTCAAATTGAAGTTTTAATATTATCATATTCATAAATACTAATAAACGCATTATGATATTATTTATTTTGATTTCCGTGAATGATAAGTCCATTAGATGTGGAGATGTCTAAAGAAAAAGGTATTTTGTTAGTGCGGTTTTAGACTAGCATTTTATACGCGCGTATAATCTCGTTTTTTAAAGCCCGTATTGGCAGTAGTAAGATTTGACGCTCTTATAAGCTTGTATAAGCGTGACGCGTGTTGGTAGTAGTACGAGTTGACGCACATATAAGCTTGTTTGAGCGTAAAAAATGATCCGAGATACGAAACAATGAACCTTTTTACTCTTTCTAATGGATTTTTCATTCACAAAACACGCGATTGTTATTTTAAAATTTGAATGTTTTTAAATATTTATTAAGAAAACAATAATAATTTAATTATCATCGTATCCGTACCTATTCCAGCTTATGAAAATGATTTAATTTTTAATTAATATTTAATAAAAATTAGCTTGTCACTATGATATTCTAAATGTTTGTTTGTTTATTCGTATTATTTAATGACTAAACAGTCTTATGTAAATTGAGGGCGAAGATATCATTTCGTGGACAATAAATGCTGCAATGATATTTACATATCTAAATTATAGGTGTGTTTAAAAGATTCGCCATGAAAGCCTAAATTGTTAGAGGTATCATGTTTTATTTAATATAATGATATTATTGATATAATTGTGTATTACTAGAAGATGCTATAGTTAGTTTAGTCTTTCTTATAATTTATGATCTCTAAAGTAAGAAATTATTTAAAAAATTTAAAGATGAGTTTTCAAATTTGAAAATTTTACTATTGGTACATATTTTGTGTATTTTAGCCCTATTAGGAAGGTGTATTATAGAGTAACAAATTATATTGAAACTGCTTAAGGGATCATTCTATGCCATTACATAAGTCTTCTAGGACATTTTTCTCGGTTGTATAATTATATTACCTACATTATTCACGCCATAGAAACCGTTATATGTAAACGAGTAACAATAATTTACTGCTTAGCTATGTATAGCGCGATATTGTTATTGAATAGGGCTGCCCTCTTAGTCATAAACACAATAAATTTTGCGAAGTGAAAAAATTCAATCTATTACTATATTTTTAAGGTTGAATTTTTTCATCTTCGCAAAATTTTATTGCGTTTATGACTAAGAGGCCAGAGTAACCGTAATAGCTTTATAAATACGCCTGGACATTTAGACGAGAACCCAGAGTTAACAGTGAGTTGTATCGCTGAGGAGTGTTTAGTCTGTCATTTACGGTAATAAACATTTTACAATGGTCATAAGTTTGTATTATTTATCCGGTAATATAATTCTTGATTAAACATTACGTTGGGTTGGGAGTACCCAACCCTACCTAAAGTAGGTAGTAGGTAGGTAAATTCACACACCTCATATATTGACCTGACTCCATACTAAGTAGCTTAAACACTTGTGTTACAGACATCAGACAACAGAGGAAACACAAATACATATAATACAGACACTGATCATACACAAGTGTTTATCACACGAATGTTTGTCTAGGGTGGGGATCGAAACCACGACCTTAGGCGTATGAGGCAGGCTCACTACCAAATGCGCCATCCGGCCTGTCATTCTTTATGAGGTCTTTTATCCCTATGAGATTTACAAGTAATACTTCTAATTTGCTCTAAAATGAATATATAGCGGTAGGTAAGTATCACAAAATAATTACACACAGAAAGTAGACTGCCCACTAAGAGCTAAAAACGTGTCATGTACTCACGCATGCGCACTCACGGGAAATACGCCTTTTCGACCACATTAATCCTAGCCTATGACATAAGATTTTCTAACTGTCGAGGGCTATGGTAGAGTCCGCGCGCTCATGTAGGTACTCATGCCGGGCAACAACCCTAGCATATGTCAACGAACTCTTCTAAATTCAAAATCAGGTCAAAGTCTAACTTCTGTGTGTAATTATTTTGTGTAAGTATATTCCGTAGGGAGTGAGGTAATAAAGAAGAGGCCTATACCTACTCAGCAGTGGGTAGATGTGGGGTGATATTATGATGAAGTATTATTGAGTACCTACCTACGTATAAGAGAAAATAAAAGAACGCTAAAGCTACCTAGAATGATTTTCTAGTGTAAATTACTATAATTATGTGGAATTTTTGTGTGGTTCTTTCCACGATATTCGTTACTACCTACTTACCTATTAAACTTGCTTATAGTAATTTGAATATAAACAAACATTTCTCTATCATCAACGTTAATGGAGTTGCATGTTTTAGAAAACCCATAAAGAACCTTATCTTGTAAATAATTTAATCGAATTAGATCCGCGCTCGTTTACTAACCTAGATAATTTTCTATAAGTATAAACAGGAAACAAATATAATCATGCTTTGTTTACGTAGGGCTTCTAAATGTAGCGAACGATCGTAACCCGACTTGTATTTAGCAATTTCACGGAAGTATTTTACAATTTCACCCCAGATCCAGTATGTGTGTGCCTTCCGGAGAACGAGTGGCAGACGAACAGAAATATTAATATTACCTGATGGTAGGCGATGGCTGCTGCCCATAGACACCCGTAACACCTTCGGAGTCACAAGTGCTCTCATTCTACGAAAGACAGGCGCTGCTTTTCGCCGGTTTTCTGTGAGGCCGTTGTATCACTCCGGTCGAGTCGACCCTTTCATGTGGAAGCTTGGCTCTCCTATGGTAAAATAAAACTGCCAACTTTTTTTTTAATTCCTAAGTAGTACCGTAGTACTTACGTCCGTGGAGCATTTTTGTAAAACCATGATTTGGTCCTAATCCTAATCCATACTAATATTATAAATGCGAAAGTGACTCTGTCTGTCTGTCTGTTACTCTTTCATAAATCGGGATTTACTCATCTAATTCTTTTGAATATAAAAGTTGGCATCGAAAGTTACAGCTCAGTTCGTTTGCAAAAAAGAGATAGACCCATATAATAGGTATGTGTGCATACTTGCATCCAATTTCACTGACTTATTGTGTATTCATTATAGTCAATTGTATGATCTGAAACAAAAGCTAATTAAGTGTGAACGAGTGATAGATGAGTTAAAGAACCACGTTTCTTTGGTGTCGGTAACCTACTGATGGTGAATCACGTTTCCCTTGTGTCATGATGTATATTATGACGCTATAGTAATAACACTGTTTTCTTACGCTATAAGTAAGTAGTAGGTATACCAGGCGTCTGAATAACGCAGGACTTAGTTAGGCTTTTTTTTCACAAATAATGAACTATGGAGATGAGTATTACCTAGATCCGGAATGAATTTTTACGGTACGGTAGGGAAAAGGGTAGCCACTGAAGTGCTACCCTTTTCCCTAACATCCAAAAATGCAGATAAATTATTAATAACTGATTCACAAATTAAAGTTTCTCTTATGCATTTCAAGATTAACGTGCAAATGCCTCTGTATCTATCCACGTGTATCATTATGTTGTCACATTTATAAAAGAAAGCATCATTTATAAACCGTGACTTAAGAAAAAATGCCTACTACGCATGTTCGACTTTTTAACCCTAATTTGACCGGCTTATGTGCTAGGCGTTATCCGGCTTATCGGATTTAAGAGCTGACAAGTAGCAACCCTAGTTGTTATAAAAGAGACTGCCCTTTATAATGTAGCTGTCGTTGTAGTATTATGCAAGGAAGTCCCCTGCTGCGCTTGCGTCCGCGGCATCGTCACGGTGCAAGCAAAATGTCACAATAAGTTCCTACCCGCAATTCGCTAAAGTACAGACAGCAACAATATTCTTAATAAAATGCTGTTTAACATTAAGGTGAGAATCGGATAAAGTTTGACGGATTGTATTAAGTGTGGTGGTGGCTGTACTTAATGTGTATAGATAGAGAATCCATATAACCACAAGCAGAGGGGATATTTGCTCAAAATAAACGTTGTTGATGCCAATTTTTGATATCTGAGACGACTGACAGATATAAGAACTGCGACACTGCGTTAAAAAGCATCGTTCTTCTTAGAAAGGACGTAGGTACCTACTTGTATCTTTTTACGTAGGTAGGTACTTCTACCTAAATAAAATATTGAAATTTTCGTTAATTTCTGGGCAAATAAAGTACCTATGTCATTTAAACAAACATGTAGCACGACGAAAATCTCACAGTTCGTTAAGATTTTTTGTCTCTGTGGTGAGAAGTTGCATAGTGTGTCGTCTACCTCATCTACTATGGTGTTTGGAGGAGTTGTTTTAACACTGTAACCGCTCTAAACTATGATGACTCTCTTTTACTTAAAAATAGGCCGTACCTTACAATCGCTGCAATTCTTACTTGATACGGTAACTAGAAAAGCATTTGCATTGAAACAACTAAGCAAACATTTTGAAACGCCCCATTGCTTTTGACAAAAACAGGCAGGTGCCCCTCCCGCCAGATGTGGCTCCCTGCGCAATGGACGTGTGAACGGAAACGCATAGTTCCGTATCCTTGGCTACACAAAAAATATATGAGGGTGTTTCTATGGGTAGTAACTTGGGGCCCAAAATTATTAGAATTTACTAAACAAGATTGTTCGCTAATTTGACATGGTATGGATTCATGATAACTTTGTTTGTTAAGTTAGGTATACCTACTGTCTAAGCAGAAGACCATTTGGTGGAAACTGGATAAGATTGAACTCTTCTTGTTTTATGGTTACAAAGATTTTAAGTTTTTAACATACCTCATACTCGTAGTATAAAAATTGGGCAGTGTAATTTAGGTTCCTGTAGTTACGAATATTTTACCTAGGTACTTCACCTACCAACAGGCATATAAATGTACAGTGCTGATGCATATTTATAAGACATAACCACATTGTTAAGATTTGGTATGCAAAAATTTGTGAGCTGCTATTTGATCCTTCAGGATACCCTTATTAGATGCACAATGCTTGTTCAACCAAACAGGTGGGTATGTATTCCTAGTCTACCTAAATACGCATTCTACCTAAGTAGGTGTACAGTCAGCCACACATTAGGTTACCACAACCTGTCAAATTTTCTCAATTGATATTCCATGAAACCTAACGTGTATGACGGTAAGATGGGAGTCGGTTGAAGAAATTTGACAGTTTTGTATAGGTACTTTGACGTGTGGCTGTCCGTACATAAGAATAGGAAACCTCTTTTCTCTAGCAGTCTGAGTTCACCCACGCAAACGAAGTGATGTAACTACCGGCACCACGCAGCCTTTATTAATTTATTATGTTACCGGCACAAAAAACGCCAAAAGCGTAACATTCAATTGGTCCAGGCAGCATAGCAATATTTCAAGCTGACGTAACAAAGGCGAAACTTTTGTCTCTATTTACGAGGGAACTTTCAATGAAATCATAATTCAATTCTGTCGTGCTGTGCTGTGACTTACCACCATTTACCTAACATTATTGCGTGGTACTTACTCACTTTGTTTTCAACCATAGCATGATTTAGTTTTAACGCGGTTTACGATCTACTAGCTAGGACGTAAAAAAATGGAAAATCAAACGCTTGTAGCTTTTGGAGCTGCTCAAACATGATGATGTCTTTCAACGAATTTGCGGTGTTGTTTATAG
The DNA here is from genome assembly GCA_014851415.1 of Cnaphalocrocis medinalis. Classification (NCBI taxonomy): domain Eukaryota; kingdom Metazoa; phylum Arthropoda; class Insecta; order Lepidoptera; family Crambidae; genus Cnaphalocrocis; species Cnaphalocrocis medinalis. The sequence continues at coordinate 14,804,636 of CM026276.1, forward strand.
TAAACTTATGTACTTACTTACCAACTTACTTACGTTACATCCTTTCTGGGCTGGCACGAATATTTTAAAGAATTGTATAATACCGGTAGGATTACGCTAGTACCTACTCAGCACGAAGTACGTTCCATGACATATTGTATCGTACCATTTCCTTAAAAATGTATTGGATACGTTATTGGTTGTAATCTGTGGACGGGCGCTTACGTTTCCCCTTTTGACGTTTGCTCGGTCAATTTTTGTTCTGCTCGTTCATAGAGGGAACACTTAAATTTTCATACATGGTCCATTGTTTACGATGCTAGGCCTACGCTCTTGAAAAATCTTACTCTAGGGTTGTGGTGGGTTCGATTTCCACATTATTAACGTAATGGCAATAAGGTGAGTTTTACACCCATAGTAATTTTCAATATTCCTTACCTTGTTGAATAGATAGCCTTTCTAATAGATTGCCTACCTAAGAGGTAGGTAGATCGAATGTAGTCTATTGAAAAATCTACTTAAACTTATGTAACCCGACGGATTAATGGAATATAGATTGTCTTGCGTGATGGATTTACTTGTTACCCACTTACTTTGATGTAATCTGCTCCTTAATGTTATTGGAGAAAGTTCCATTGGTGTTTTTACTGGGATAAATGCAAAATTGAGTTATATGATCACGAGACAGGGAAGTGTTATAGAAAGGAACAGTTTCACTAGATCGAACAACACTAATTTTGTTCAAAGGTCATTTCTTTCACTGCTATTTATAGGTTCATTTGTATTGTTGTCTGCATCGGTAAGCGTAGTGGCTAGTCGACTGCACTTTAAAGCTATGACATCACCTGAGGTCTCTCTGTTTGGATGTCCCGAGGCTCCAGTCGGGCCTAAAATTTGAGATTTCTATTAAAAAATATTGGTAAAAGCTCGGAGTCTAGAAGTGGTCTTTAGCCAGACTCCTCGTCGGTCTTATCAAGTGGTGTCCTATCGAAATCTTAGGGAATGGAGAGTGCACTTTGTCTCCACACGCTCTTGTGCACTAAAATATTATGTCCTGTGTAAGAACACATCGCACTAAGAACGCAGCTAAGAAGCTGACCGTTGAGATTGGCTACCATTGCCGAAATAACTATGGGAGCAGTGGTGGTGGACGGCTCTCTATATGCAGATTACTACCTTACACTATGAGTAGGAGGATGATGGAGGCCTTTGCCCTGCAGTGGGATAGTAGGTATATAGGCTGATACTTTACTTTTACTAACCTGAAACAGTTTGATAAATGTTGGTGATGCTTGTTTTCATTCTACTTACTACTGGTAGTAAAGTAACTTCTATTTTTGAACCCTTCGGACCAGCCATAAGATTATGCATTAAAACAGAAAGAAGTGTCAATGAAAAGGCGTTCATCGGCTCACATATTGAGTTGTGGGAATGAACAGAACTGCACAACGAGAACGATCTAATTACTCACCCACTCAACACTTGGTAATAACAGGCCACGAGGAAAAAATAAAAACATTTTTACACGTAATGCGTCTGTAGTATTACATTTTTTATAACCAAGGTGGATGACCGTTTCCAAGCTGGCTGCATCGTCATGTTTGTCACGGCTCATTGGTCTAATGTTTATGTCCCCCTCTTTTACATAAAGAATTATCGATTAACAGATACCCTGCACTATAATTTTTCATCGGTTTGCGTCTGGTATAGCTAAGTAATACACGTACGTATCTACTTAACTTCTCAAAAACTTTGTGGCATGATGAATGAGCTTACGTGTTTGCGTTTTACCTGCACTTTCGTTTTTTACACATTATTATGTAATCTGATATGAACACAATTAAACGTCCAATTATTTTGTGTTATTTAAGATGGCCCTACCTAGGATCTTATGCTTGAATCATTAGACAAAGCAAATCTAGAGGTGACAAAATCGCGCGTGAAACATGATTCGCGGTTTGAACGAATTTGATTATTACGAAATCAGCTCACACACAACGTACCAAACTTAAACTTATTTAAACCACGAATAAGTTCTTAACTAATTGCATTGGTTTATTGAAACTTATCGGACAAATGGAACATAATAAGAATGCATGCCTTAAAAGGGTTTATTTGATAAAACCTAGATGAAAAAAATCTTACGGTTTTCATAAAAAAAAATTAAGTAAGCACGTTTCCACCAACCTTATTCTATGGTATCCACCGTCCTTCCTGATAATTTGAATTGTAAAACTTGACGATAGAGAGAGAACCGGCACTTTCTAGATCCGTGTGGTCAGGGATTGTGGTCAAAGTTATTATTATAAAAAATGGTAAATACGGAATTTCCTTGAGTCGTGGTTATTTTATAAATGGTTGATTTTGTTTTCTACTTTTTGGCGTAAAGATCACGGAAGCTTTGAGTTTCAGAGTCCGATAAAGTTAATAGCCCAGGACACTAAAACCATGAGACAGTATTCGGTGAGTCTCGCACCTAATAGGTAATAAGTATACCTAAGATATTTAGTGTTCTTCACATTAATGTTTGTCAAGAGTGGGAAACAACCCCATGACTCTTGGAGCATGAGTAACAACAGGTCGAATCGCTACTAAGGCGCCATTGACTAATTCATGCTAATATGGTGGTCTAGTTCTTAAGTAGATACCTATTGATTTTTGTGCGATAAAGTTATCTAGCTATCTATGATGAACATCATGTTATACCAGGTCGGAGCATCTCGAGCGACTCCAAAATAGTCCCGAATATTTTCACTGAGGTTCTCAGTTCGCACGGTGGTGAAACGGTTGCTGACGTATTGTAATCGTGGGTACTTTCTCACGTGCGCCCGCGCTGAACCTGGTATATGGTGAAAATGGTTAAGTGGTCGCGTGTTTGTTTTCGACGGTGAATTACTGGTTTACAACTAATTCAGCGACGAGTTGCGTGGTTAGCCTCTACTAGGAACAACTACAACATTTTATCACACCAGCTGTGTGACTAAACATTACATTTCCATTCCATTCTCAGTATTTTCACATTTTTCACATGTATAGCTATCCAAATGAGCGATAGTACCTAGCTCAGTGGCTAAAAACGTGGTCCTTTTGAAGAGGAAGTTTTAGATTATTATAAATAAATAAATAAATTCACATAACATCTCATACATTGACCTGACTCCGTACTAAGTAGCTTATGCACTTGTGTCACAGATATCAGACAACAGAGGATCACAAATATAATACTTAAATACATATATAACACCCAGACACTGAACAAACACAAGTGTTCATCACACGAATGTTTGTCCAGGGTGGGGATCGAACCCACGACCTTTTGGCGTATGAAGCAGGGTCACTACCATTGCGCTAACCGGCCAGTCAAATAACGCAAGCAAGCACGTCCTCTGGATGTTTAAATCCATGTGCATATATCTAACATGCCCGTGTTCAGACAGTGATATTGGCGTGGTTCGGCAAGAGTCAGAAGCAGAATTTACGATATACTTTCTAGCGCGTAGGTCAACGAACTCTTCGATGTCAAAAGCTACAGCCGACCTTCTAGAGTGTAGTGTACCTACCTTTTGTGTCTTTTTATTTTGTTGGCTAGCCGCTGCTTCCAAGCTCCAAGCCAAGATATGTTTGCCCCAACTTGGTCAAATCTGACAAGTTAATGCTTTTATAATGAAACTAGTTAATGTATTTTTAACCTCGACATTTCTACTTACCCAAAACAAAGTTTTCAAATCACTACAAATGAGGTTGTTTGAGATTTTATAGCAGTAATTTATGAATTGGACCCAGTCCCTTTGTAACATAGATCACCGAGCTAAGAGCAAGGAAAATAAACCGTTTTGGTGCGTTTGATCTTTTGCTGCGTCTGCGCAGGTCGTCTCTTTCAGAGTTGAAAACTATCGATGGTTTGAATATCGAGGTTATAAAATATCAGTTAGTAAGTAGGTATATTGAATCGATACTGATATATTTCTGAATGTCCGTTCCATATAAGCATTTTGCATATAAAATTCCATGATAATTTTAGAACGGCCAAACATTTTTGCTTCACTTCATGACACTTAATTATACTAATTTAAATGATAAAAATATACGTGTAGATATTTCGGGTTAAATCCTAAATGCATGTGTCTCAGATCTAAGAACCGTCCAAAGACCAAAAAGAAAGCTCCACGTAATGCCGTGCGCACCTCTATTCTATCGATAAAATTCAAAGAATATTCAACTATGACTCCTCACTACTAACAATAACTGAGAGAGAGACATTTATTTTAAGACAAATGGAGAGCATCAGGGCAGAGCGAATACTAATTTGGACGCATCAGAAATTAGACGTTTAAACATAATTTGTTCCAGTTAAGAATTGTTATTACTTAATCTATCAGAAGAATGTAGTTTTATTGGAAGTTACGCTAACGCATATTCAACTATGGGGAATGTTAATGCTTTTGGAATGATAACAAAAGATAGAATCATCTGAATTTTCAGGAGATTCATAGCCTCGGTGGAGCAGCTAGTGCCGGGATCTCAGCTCAGGCACAGTCATCTCCTTAAAGTGCGACCGGCTGTGCTTGAGGTCTCTGGCTCAATTCTCAGATTCAATTATGAGGATAAAGGAAGTGTTTTTATTTTTTTATGTAAGAGGTGGCAGTCGCCGCCCATGGGTACCCGCAACACGAATGGAGTCACAAGTGCACCGCCAACCTTTCAACTCCCTTTAGGACTGACCCTGATAGGACTATCGGTACCCTCACTCACTCAGCATAACGGCGTTGCTAAAAGATAGTGTACCAACACTTGTGTTTGCGTAACATACTTTGAACAAGTATGAAATGAAATTTATACTGGCTACCTAACTACTACGTTGCTGATCGTAAATAGTATGGGCCGCCGTAGCCGTATCGCATGTAGGATATTAATATTATGTCAGTACCTACAATGTCGTCTAGACGTTAATTCAACAGCATGTTAGTCACAGGCAACAAAACCCGGGTTTAACTTTCACAAACCCATTAACAGTTCACCTCGGTTTATGGTGCATTTGATTATCAGATGGCCGCGGACGCTATTAGCCTCAATCGCATATGGAGACCATATTGTCCGACATCTTCCTCCCTTTCATACACAATGGTAATCCGTAAGTAAGACAAGAACAGGTAGCATAAATTTTGATGTATGGATACCAGCGCATACTGACAGCTTTACATTACATACCTACTTTACATGTGCATGGAATAGATTTAATATGGGTGCAAATACATTTTTAGGTCCACTTGCGCCCGATGTTGAACAAACAAAATTATCTAGTACTAGTGGCCCGCCCTCACTTCGCTTAGGGACCGTAATTCAGAAATGAACCAATAGATGGCGCTGTGCTCAATTACATCGCGCAAGCGTTTCGTGTTTTCGGTTTACCTATAAGCCTTGTCGTTGTCTATAGAAGTTATCTCTTTTTAACAGGTATAGATATAGATTTAAAAAGATCTCCCTCCATTCAAAGACTTTTCCACCTCAACGGCCATCTGTTCTCCACTCACGATCTAGTAAAGGTCGCGGGAGTCCCTTGGATGCGGGTGGCACAGGTCCGATCTGTGTGGAGAACATAGTGGGAGGCCTATGTCCAGCAGCGGACGTCTATTGGCTGAAATGATGATGATGATTTCAAAAGAGTAACTTCTTTATTGCCCGGTGTTTTCTTAGCAGAAGTCGACTTTTCGGATAGCCGTCGGCTGTAAGTAAACACAGCAAAACTCGGTTTTCTTTAGGAGTAAAGTTGTAAAAAACGTATTCGTTTGCACAATAGTGAGTCGGATAATAGAAACTAAGTTATCTGTAGAATAAGATTACGCCACCTCTAGCGGAAACTGAAACAAACTTACAACTAAAGTTAGATGAAAAAGTATATTTTTCATTTAGACTGATGTTGTAACGATAGGAAGAAATCGCGGTTATATTAACTGCTCCGGTGACCATGCTTTCGGAAGAGTTTTGGGATATCTTAACATAGGTACTTCTTACTTTTCACCACGTCTATTAACAACTATTCTTAACAACAAAATATATTAGTTTTTTGATTTTTTAAAATTTGTCGCATATTTTTCAGCTCCCCATAATACAAAATGAACAAGTCACGTCGTTCTGTCAAACTGACTGATGAAAATTCGTTTTATTTTTATGCAATTTTCCAAAAGTCATAGAACAATTTTTGGTAGAAGACGTGGTTAAAGGGATGTAAATGTTCAGAGATACATGCTGTATATATCTATGCACCAATGACCATAAGTCTAGTCTCTAAAAATGTGCCATGCCAGAGTTATTGTGAATACACCCTATTGAATTCAGGGTGTAATCTACCACCTACTGTGTATTTTTTTTATCTTCTCGCGCTGTTGCCTCATCCACTATGGTTTTATATCAGTGGGTGCTATAACAACCACTTACTTTCTCATACCAGCGGGAGGTGTTGGGTAAACGTTAGGTCTATTATGTTATAATCCATTTCTGCACCGGACGTTTCCTTTATAGTTAATGGATCACGATTACTTTCTATTACCTAATTTTATTGGATAAGTTATTATGAAAGGATGATGAGAGAGAATGCTGAAGGCTGTTGGGTTCCTGGGAATCTAGAGTTAGAAGCTGTACTTACTGGAACGTATACTTTGGTAAGCACGTGTCCTCTTTTTCTTGGTGATAGATATTTCCCGAATGTTTTGCTGGACTTTCTTCTTTTCAAATGAATTAATAGTTACCTAAGTTAAGAACAAAGTTTTTTTAACATAGGGAGGGATAGGGGTACCTACCTAATTTATGTGATAAGTGGCAGACATGCAACTATAATTATGTAGTGGTAGGTAAGTGATTGCTGCCGCCCATGGATACCTTGAATGGGCCAGCTCGACGAGTGATACCACGGCCTCTCAGGAAACCGTCGTGAAGTGCGCTGGCATTGTGTTTCGTTGAGTGAGTGTGGATAAGTATTGAAGGAAATGGGAAAAGGTTGGCAGCACATTAAAATTTGTGACTGATGTTGTAGGTGTCTATGGGCAGCGGCAATCGCTAACCATTAGGTGATCCATTGGTTCGTTTGGCACTTACCACATAAAAAGTGAATAAGTATCTATACCCTTTCCTAATTCGTGAAGTGTCGAATGGCAAGCTTAGGAAATGCTTCACGAATTAGGAAAGGGTCATAACTCATAATAGATGATCTTCTCCATTTGAACTCAATTCCTCCACACACATTACGGTTGCTCCTTAACATCCCCTCCTCAAATAGTTCGTTCCGATTCTTGCAATACCTAATAGAAAACTCTTCATCTACCACTTCAACATTACTTTCTCGACCAGCGGGAGGTGTTGGGTAAAGGTTGGCTCCATTATGTTATAATCTATTTCTGCACCGGATATTTCCTACAATCGACCATAATTACTTTCGCTTTCGTTGAAACTTTTTATTGTTTGGTAATACAGAGTAATAAGATACTAAGTAGGTGCAATTGGTATTATGAAATTCTCGGGTAATTTAATCGGTTTGCATACTCTTTTGTAACGAAAGTTTCGGAGTGCTTGTTTTAATTAAATACTGGTTAAGTGCGCATTGAACTCGTAAACTATTAAATTCCTTCGTTACGTTGGGTGCGCTGATTGTTGTCTCTGTCATTAAATTTACTTAGAAAAGGATAACACTAACTCTCTCTTGATTTTTGCGTTGCATTATATTATATCGAATGATAAAACGCAAACGAGGTATGGCTGTGCATCGTGCACAGTAGCGACGCCAATGCATTTTGTTAATGGAGACTATCGCGTCTGAAAAATCCACTAGATGGCGTACTGTTAGACTGGGTCCAACTTGGTTGTTTGACATCGCACCTCATAAATAACCTGTAATGTGATACGCAATAATTATGGTCAATCACCGTCTGATGGGCCTCAGTCCTACAGTACGCCATCTAGTGGATTTTTCACACGCGATAGCCCCATTGTGGTTAATTCAATATATTTAAACAATAGAACTCTGGAAGCGCGCTTAAATATGATATTTATGATACGCGTTTTAATTAACTGCCTGTATGATTCTACGATCAACAATACAGACTACTTACCTATGTCAGTGTCAGTCAGTGCTTCAAAAGTACAGTACTAACAGCTGATTAAAAAACCATTTATTTTCCGACCTAAACAGGTAGGTAAAGGTATGTAACCGATAATATCAAGGCGATTGGTTCTAGGTTGACATTTAAAATTGTGAAGGTTTAAGCCATACCAGAACTTGTTAGTCTACTTGCAACTCTACATTATACGCAATTTGTATTGAATATATTATCTGCATCCTGCTGAGGTTACGGATCTCTTCTTATCAGATTGCATTTTCTTAAGAGCTCGTAATGTCCCACTGCAGAGCAAAAGCCTATTATTATCATAAAAGGGAGTATTTTTTTATGTACATAATCTATGACTACCTACTTAGGTACTGCTTGACGTTTCGGCTTTCGGCGGAGTCATTATTGCGCGAAACACAGGCCAAATTAGCAGCAGAAAAGTAATTGACAGAATGTGGACTCTAATTTGGGGAACCAGCCGGGATAACATGCGCGCCGCGAGATAATTTGTTAACACTCGTATTATGTTGGCGCAAGTTGCTTCTCGCTCACCTGACTGAGCGATAAGCGGGATAGAAGGATTCGCTCTCGCGAACGAGAGTCGACAAAATTTTACCGCGGCGGTACGCATGTTAGGCCTACTGGTGAGGGTCAAAAATGTGCATATACCTAAGGTAACTTTATAATTTGCTGGCTGTATCTCTTAGATTTGATTAGATACGTTAGAATAAAAACCTAGTTAAATACGCCGTATTCTAAAGTGCTATGACAAAAGGTTCATGACCTTTAGCAGTTACATAAATATGGATGCTCAAAGGTAAAGTATGGCGTGTGCTTATGCATGTACATATCACTGCTCAAAGGTTGGCTACGCTTCAGTGGCTCCCCTTCGTAACAAATGCAATGGCAGCCATTTTCAAAGTGAATTACACTGTCTATGAAGGCAAAGCAATATTTTTTATTAAGTCTATCTTCTATACTATGTATTTATAAAGAGATAACTTATATAGACAACGACAAGGCTTATAGGTAAACCGAAAACACGAAACGCTTGCGCGATGTAATTTAGCACAGCGCCATCTATTGGTTCATTTCTGAATTACGGTACCGAAGCGAAGTGAGGGCGGGCCACTAGTAGTTAGGTAATAATAAGCTAGACGCCTGCAACGAAACGGAATTCACGATAGATTCTTTTTAAATATTTTAAAAGCGGCAAACGAGTAAGCGGTTAACCTGCTGGTAAGTAATCACCGCCACCCATGAACACCTGCGTGATCAGAGAAGTCGCTGATGCGTTACCCATTTAAGAAGGAGTAGGTACGCTCTTCTCTTGAAAGTCATAGTCGTCAGGAAATACTGCCACGGCTAAGCAGTTACGATCGTTCAGTAGCCTTAAACCATGAGTTTGAAATACTATCCTCGCTATCGAAAACTATCGCTTTGTCTCTTTCATTGTGATGCATTTGAAAAAGACAGAGCAATAGTTTACTTTATATCAGTTTTAGATGTCAACTCATGGTAGCGCTACAGGTATTCAAAAATTACTTACACCGTCATGCCGTTGATAAAAATGGAAATGGTGTAAGTAACTCCTACAGAAGAAAGTCACGTCATTTCTACATCATATCGCCATATCATCACCGTCCGTCATGACACGAGACATTTCACGTTTCGTCCTCGTGTCGGGTCTGTGTCGTGAGCTTCGCAGTACCTCACCAATGCATTATCTAAAACCGTTATTACAGAGGGATAAAGTTTAATTTAGCCTGTTTTTCTATAGGGGAATGGAAAAATTATTTGACATTTGTAGTGAACACGGATTCCACGAGTTGAAATAACGATAGCGTGATAGAGTCGTTTGAATTTGTTACCGGAATTTGTGGCAGAGACTTGTGGCTTGTAGCTGTTGTAGCTACTCGGGTGCACTGTAATGGATCGTCAAGATAAGTTATTACACCAGTCGAGTAGGCTATTTGGGAAATATTTTTAAATCACTGAACTTGGAAAATTTGTAGCATAGACTTGCGGCTTGTAGCAGTTGTAGCTAAGTATTTAGGTGCACGGTAATGTATCGCCAAGATAAGTTATTTATACCAGAAGAGTAAGTAGCCTCTTGGGGTAATATAATATTTTTAAATCACTGAACTTGGAAAGTTTGTAGCATAGACTTTTGTATATGGCTTGTTGCTATTCGGGCGCAGGGTTAACCATCACCAAGATAAGTAATTTATATCAGCCTTAATACTTATATATAAGGTCGAATTTGCTAATCATTCAACTCGGAAAATAATTGGCAAACGATTAAACAAGTTAAATTTCCACCCTCTTATAAAGTGAACAAGTCACGTGACACTTTGTACTAACAAATTTTTATTTTATTCGAATTTCCAAAAGTCATAGAACAAAATTAAATGTTGTTCAGAATGCTTGTTAACGGGATGTAAATGTTTCACGAATACACCCTGTATAAGTACGTAGGTACTGTAGATCCTTAAAATTACAACTTAGATGTCTCTAAATATACCGACCTGTCAGCATCTATGTTAAAAGATTTACTATTTGGGCCAAATGACCATAATCTGGCGCCTGCCTTTGATCTATCAATCAGCGATTAGCTATGCGCGTGCGCCCGGTAATACGTTACGAGCAACAGATTAAAAGATAGCGTCTTTATTTTAGTTGAAATAGAGCTTAAGTTTGACTGACGTGTTATGGAGAACAGTACCTATGTCATCTTCGTAATAGTGTTCTCAACATAGGACGCAACGTTTGTTCCGTGTTTCTTGTTATATAATGGGATATATTATATTAGATTTTCTTGTCGATGGAAATCGAAGATAACAATCGTCTTCCTAATTTATAAAAAAAGAAAAAGGAGTAAAGTAAAGAAAAGTAAAGTATAGTCAATATCCCATCCCAACTCCCACCACTGCAGGGCAAGCCTATTCACCACGCTTGCCTAATGCGGATAGGTGATCACAATTAATCCAAATTCTTACCTATGTTCTCATATATTGACCTGCCTCCGTACTCTGTAGCTTAAGCACTTGTATAATACTACCTACTTGTATAATGCCTGGTTGATTGAGTACCTACTCAATCCACTCTCCATCAACCAGACTGTCTGATTCTCTCGTTTGTACACACAGCGATCACGAGCAGTTACCCTTTTGGGCTTCGGATCGTCCATATATCCGAGACACAAGAGCTATTTTTGCAATACAGTAACTCTACCTGACGCTGTCTGTACCGACTTAAAAAGTTCATTACATAATTAATTCTGACAATAGCTAAAACCAGAGCGAAGACATCCTCTAATGGTTCAAAGTAACGTTGATAAATGATGACCAACCACGGTATTAGATAAGTCACTGGTAAGTATGTAAGAAGAGAAATATTCAGCACGGAACATTTTAGTCATAGTTTCTCAAAATGTTTCCGAAAAATATTAAAGGAAAACTCGATTCGATGGTAGATCAGTGGATAACAATCGCGCCTTCGATTATCAATACCATTTACTTATTTAAGAGATAGTTCTATCGACCATCACAAGACTTATATTATTATGTAAGTAGGTAACCCGAAAAGACAAAACACTAACGCGACATAATCGACTACCAGCGCCATAATATTGGCAAAAATTGAAACTACTAATTTAGTTAAACTACTTATTAGGAACCTCGTAGTTTGAGAACTTATGCTTAAAACAGATAAGATCGATCTTAAAGATGTCGAAATGGCACGAGGATCATGCAGGGAATCCGCGAGTGTCGTTCGGAATCTAGATCGTCCTGCTTGTCACCGCTCGTTACGTCACAGTCGTGGATATGCGCAAACGCATGGGTCGTACGTGTCGAGTTGGATCTAGATAAATGTTCTAATCCTAGTAAGTGTAACATAAAGTGGATATTGCTATGTGCTTGAAATAGGTACAAGTGTATCAGTGAATAGTTATGACACTTTCAAATAATTTTATAATTATATTACTTAGAAAAACTTAACCAATTTTTTGCAATACTTACGTATTTAGGGTCCAGCGTCCCGTTGCGCGTTGGTCCAGAGGTTTAAGTACCAGACTTGATCTCAGGGTCCTGTATTTGAATCTCAGCAATAACTTGAGTACTCTGATGGACGCCTTAGCCCTGCAGTGGGACAGTAGGTCAAAAATCATCATAATGTTCATCGCTCTTCTCTACTTGTCTCAGTTATTATTATATTATTTGAGATACCTTAGCTAGAGTAACGTCACAACATCCTTCTACACTATTCTTAGGTGTCGTATTATTTTGCTATAATAAAGGAGGTGCCTGATGATTTGCTCATCACTTATTTCATACGTTGTCGTGTTCCAAATCAATCTCAAGAGTGATAAACTGTCAAAACATGCTTCTAAAGAAAGCAATTTAACTGGAAACTCATCACGTCATCATCTCACAATTTATCATCGCCAAACATGCACACGTAAATCACCTATAGTAATCTTTACCCCTACACTGCAACTATTAACAGGTAGCAATTATACATCCTACACTTACGCGCATCAAAGATTTACGACAGTAGCAATTATACGGTTTAACCGATAATCCGTTGCCGCTGGTTGTTACCACTTTCTCCCCAAAACGGTAATCATCGGAGAAACAAATAGCGATTCAGTTACATCACGTCCGAGGGCAGTGATCCCGCGCATCGCGTAGTACGAAATACGAGTACGTGACTTGTGACAGTGCAAAATCTAACGTTAGGTTTGGGTTAGGTACACAATGACATGAAGTAAATTTCAGCAAAGATTTGCCAAAGATCTGGAACTCTATTTTTGATTCACCCGTAGACAGTGTTGTCGCATGCTTGCAAGTCGAATGATGCTGATTGTTTGTATTTTTGTGCTTGGTTGGAGGTTGGAGTCACTCAACTAGCAACAAGGGGATGAGGTCTCTCCTTGCGGACGAGTGATTCAAAATTGCTGAATTTCGGATGTCGAACTAAAAATATAGCTCCTAATTTGTGACATGCATGCTATGTGCCGTTTAGCGACGTCAATTTTTCAAATGCCACCCCTATTCTTTCCGCGAGTGTCGTACGAGGCAATCAAAGGAATGAAAAAGGGATTCGGCAAAGCTGGGTTACAAGAATTTCAGTTCGTCGGTAATCAAGAAACGTATGGTTCAAATCGAATATTTTTTTAGATGCCTTTACTAAGTTGCACCGCATTCTTTGACTTCCTAGACTACATCTTTTTATGTTGTGTAAATACTAAATACTAGATACCGATGTGGAATCCATTATTCTTCCGCGTGTGATAATTTTCACCATCTCAGTTACGCGTTCTTGATGCGCCACGCTCGGCCGCTCGTGTGATCCGCTCTTTACGTGGTTTCTCGGTACACTCACGTGGTGCCCATTAGGTACGGTTAGCAACGAAAGTGGTAAACGGTTGCGGCTGTAAAATTAGCACGGGCCCTTTCCTGACTTTCTTTTCTTGTTCGCAACTTTTACTGCCATCCTGGTTTTTTATTTTTTTTAAGGTGATCCAATTGGCATAGTGTTCTGTGCAGATGTGGCGGTATATCCGATCAACAGGTGGCGGTTGGGTTGTGTGGGTTTCTTTTTCTTCTCTATCCTCAGGAAGACCTGTAAGTTTTGCGGTCAATTTTAGTTCTATTTACATACAAAGAGAGAGCTCTTAAATTTTCATTACAAATTGTTTACGATAAAACTAATCGTCATACGTTATATTCGGTAACTTTAACTTGCAGTTTCCTATTAACACCATCTTGTCGTGTTTTGCCGACTGTCCCTCCCTGTTACATGGGCCGCGTTCCGAGAACAGAGATCTTATCCGATTAATCACACATTGTTGTTCCTCCCTAAACGGTTACGGCGCTGTATTGCACACTCTGCAGTTTGTAGGTACAGACATCAACACGTTGAGTTACGATCTGTCAAAATTGTATATTGAACAAAATGTGTATGACATTAGGTTGATAGTCGATTGAAAAAGAAAAACAGATTTGGATAGGAACTTTAGGGTATGGTTGTTCGTTCGTGAATGGGTTAGTTTACACCTTGAGTGTTTTGTACGTGCTTATTTTATGCAGCAAGTACCTACACAATTGAAGGTACGTAGGTACATAATTTTAATTATAGTTATTTTAATTATGTGAAGTTTGTTTCGGTTGCCATTATTTGATAGGTGGTCCTAGTTAATAGTAAACAATAGTAAGCTTGCGAAACTTTTCTACAGTTGCGAAGGTCAGACGGCAGCCGCTTCATTGTACCTAATTACCAGACAAACTTACCTAATCCTGGAGCAGTTCCAAGCGTATCCCGGGCTTCGAAGCGACGAATTGCACCTTATTACAAAACGCGATCCTATGTTATTACCGTACTAAAGCAGTGTCACCTCTTTCCATCTTTTTTCCTTTAAAGGTACATTACATGTCACCTCTTTCCAAAAGCGATGTTAGGGGGGCAAAAGGGTCTAGAACGAGTTTAGTTCAGGAACTTTTCTTAGATCTTGAAATAAGGGTCATTGTTTTTAATTTTACGATTTCAGTGTTTTCGCATATTTTTTTTACTATTTTGTAGATATAAAATTAAGTAGGTATATATATTGTGTGAGTAGAGAAGATATTATATAGGGAGTGTTTGGAAAAAACAGATCACCCACAGACACCCGTAACACCAGTGGAGTTCACAAATGCGCTGCTAACCTTTTGACTTGTACTTTATCTTGGTTTTGTGCTATAGAGAATTAGGTAAACATATTATTTACACGAGTATAAAAATAAATATCAAATATTAATGTAATTGCTACTGGTGCAACCAAGCTCAGGTAACACCACCACGCTTCCATAGCTATAGGCACAATGTATGTGTAGCGGTAGTTAACCATAGGGCACCAGTTAAGTACAACCGTTTTATTGAATCCATCGTGTACAGCAGCACAATGCCCTGTCATTAAGAAGACTGCTACCATTGTTATGCTTGCCTAGTACCGTGGTGTTATCTGCTGCACTTTATGCAGTAATGCATTCACAGTTAAACGGACAATTAAAATCAACAATACTTTTGTGAGAGCGTTGAAAGAAATCTCTCTTAAGATCTTTGAAAACAACTACCTCGTTAGTCAATGTTTAGTGGCTTTCACGCATTCGGATGGATTTCGCACGGATAATATTCTCCAATTTCAACACGTTTTGTTTAGATTTCCTTAGTTTTTTAAACTGATCTTTTCTCTAATAATTAACGGAATATTCTATCTATTTAGTCGTAAAAAAGTTTATTTGTACGTAATCATAGGTACACACGGCGCGACGTACCTACCTATACCTACGTTAAATAAATACCTATTAGTTTCTGAAGTAAATACTTAAGTAACGTAATATAAAATCCAGTATGTCCGTAAAGTGTGAAAATCTGGCCGAACATTAACATCGGAATTTTCCTTTTGTTGATAAGAAAGTTAAAAATAATATCTATCTTACTCATGATGGTTGGATTGATGTTTGACAAACAACCGAAACTTGCACGTTCCTAGACTTTGTAGTTATACCATCAAATGATATTAGGTTTCACTGAGTTCACAAACGTAGAAGCAGATCAAAGTACTTCGTCGGCTGTGCCTTCTTTGCTCGGCTTTGTTGTTTTGTCATTCGATCTGGAGTGAAACAGGGCATGCAAAAACCGCGTGCGCAGTGTTTGAAGTCAACGATCGCAGACTTGAACTGAACTAGTCATCGCACTGCACTTGCAGTGTAATACTTATCTGTAATAGTTGGTTTCTCAGGCCGGGAATATCTTTCTTAACGCCCCAAGCCACAGAGCCACAGATGACTAAGTATGGCTGCTGTAACATCGAAACGTCAAGCAGTCTTCTTTGGGGTCAAAGTTTGAAACCACTCTTTTACACATTGTTAGCAGCTTCTTAGTGGTCAAGAGTAAGCATGTACTTTTTATGTGATAGATGGGCTACCGGATAACTTGATGGTAAGCGATGCCGTCGCACATGGATTGAGTCAATCACTGCCAACCTTTAGCAACAAGCACCTCTTCGTACTCGGGGAAACAAAGCGCAGGCGCTAAATCAAGGTTTCGGATTTCTGTGAGCCGGTGTAGCCATTCATACTACTTAAAGCTTAGCTTTTTTTTCATTACTGAAGTAGGCAGACGAGCATGCGGCCCATCTGATGGTAAATGGTAACCGCCGCTCATAGACAACAACAATGCCGAGGCACAGTCATGCCGCTGCATACCTACGGTTAAAACTTTATTTTAATAACTTGGTGTTATCTTTGGATTAATAACCACCGAGAGCATCAAGTAAGAGTATCATTTAAACATACCCATGATTTAACTTACTAATGATTGCTAAACAGCTGCTAAGATTTAATGCACTCTCTAGCTAACAAATCAATTAAAACATGAATGGGAAAATTGTTAATAAATTCCAGGAAATTAATATGTATATTGGAATGCGTGTGCGCGTGTTGACTTGTATGTATGAATGTATGAGCGAAAGATGAGCGCCGGACCAGTGAAATGTGACGCTGCGATCGCCTTGTATGGGGACTGAAGAGAAATAAACATAGAGTTACGTGTACTGTCTCGATCATAAGTGCTTTAAATTTTAGATCTTGGCACCCATATGGTTACTTCTCTGTCTCTCTCTGTAAACGGTTTTACTTAAGGAATGATTGTTATAAACGGATCTTTCCTCTTATGTAACTCGTTTATATATTTATGATCTAAGTTGGCTTAGAACTTCAGCGGTACTGTCCAGTCCCGGCTGTGGGATATCCAACCGCCATCATTTAGGTGAGATGGATAACCCCGGGGTTTTGGTTAGGGTTAGGGTCCCACACGCCGTGTGGTTCACATGTGAAAAGTTGAAGACCATGATGGCTCCTGAGAAAAACAAGACCTTTAGTCTGTTCAAGTCTGTTAACAGATATTGCCAGTAAATAAAGATCATCGTTATTAACTTTAGGATGTCTCTTGAACTCATCTAAGCAGTAAGTTCCAGCGTAGTTACCTACGTGGCCCGTATCCAAAGAAGTCTTCGTGTTGCATGCTGCTGACTGACTTGTCCATTTAACTAGTAATAATAAATTCATCATCAACTTCATCAGCCTGCTGCAGTCTACTGTCGGACAGTTTGCCACTCCGATCGATCTTCAGTTGCTCGCATCTAGATCCCACCATCTTGCGCTGACGGTGATTGGCTACGGTTCTTTCTCGATACCTCAGTTTAGAACCTACTAGCCTCTCCACTCATTTGTCCTCGCCTAAAGTTTATCAAAAGGAGCAACTAAGCGTTTTGCCATCGCCTGTACTTGTATTGGGAGTGTAGTGTGTGTAATTGCCGGTGAAATGGTAACATTACAATGGGCATTGTTCCCGTTCGCACAGGAAGGAGTAGGCTACTGGCTATTGTCTCTGTACCTGGTCACATCCACTGTTTGTGGCTAGACGGAGACTGGAATTAATTAGGGTGATCGGGGACACGGGGACAATGAAATCACAGTGTTAAATACAGATTTTGGTAACTAATTAATGAATTAACTTACAGCTTAGGTCAGTCAATGTATGCATTTGTAAGCAGAACAAATGCGATAACCCACAGCCGAAAACCCGAAACGACTAGCAACCGAACCCCTTTCACACTTGGAGCGTCCTTACAGCCAAAGTGCTATGATGACTGTCGTCGTGACCTTACCATAGTAAGGTACTTCAATATCCAATAAGTAATAGTTCGGAACTCGGAACCAAATTGAAGATTGGTGAATTTTTAGTGCATTATTTTCTAAATGTGAAAATAAGGTAAGATGGACAATGCTTGTTCAAGAAAAGTCTATTAACTCTTGCCTATAGTTGTTTTTTTTTTCACATTATTGAAGCGTTACGTCAAGTGAAATTCCGAAGCGATTTGCTAAGGGCGCTCAATTTGAATACGAGTGAGTGGGCCAAGTTTCCATTCAACCGTATTATTACGAAACGAAATCGACATCGCAAAACAGAACAATGCGATTTGTTTACGTTCATCGTAAATAGGGTTGCTACGAAACTTCTTATAAAAAAAGTAAAGTAGGTATCAGCTTAAATACTGTCCCGCTGCATGGCAAAGGCCTCCATCATAAAAATCAAGTCATCGCTACTATGATGGGATAAGGTGTATCACCACGCTTAATCAAAACTTCTAATAGTACACGTTAAAAATTATGGCTTAGAATTTCGATACATTGATACAGGGTGTATCTGTAAACACTTTCTGTAAAACATTTGTTTTACGCTAAAATTCGTCGAAATTTTTATCTACTCCCCATAAGAAGTCATAGTGACCGACTTGTATGTACCAAAAGTTGTTTCTTTTTTCAGGCGCATTTCATAAAGTCATAGAATAAACGTTTGCGTGACGTAGGAAGTAACTGCCGTCGGTCACCGATCCTCGCTGTTGCCAGTCACGGGTCAGCTGGCTGGTACAAAGCAGTAATGCTCAACCACACTCAAAGTAGAGAAAGGCCAGATTAATCATAAACTCATTAGCTATTAAAATGCAAGTCAAGTCAAACCTAAGTGTGTTGCGATAGCGTGACGCAGAACGCAAATGCCGTTGGTCACTGATTGCCTCGGCCAGACAGGGATCAGTTCAGTCAACTGTACAAACACAAAACGTTATAGTTTTTTATGTACTGATAGTTCGTGTAAGTAGGAGGGCTACATTACACCAAGTAGGGGTAAAGCGGCGAGCGCAAATCGCGGTTCTGTCCCAATCCTGCTGTGGAGTATCCGACAGCGATTGCTGGTCACCCCAGGGGCTTTGGTTAGGTACTTGTGTTACGGATATCAGACAACAGAGAAATCACAAATATGACACTTAAGTATTTAAGTAATCAGATCGCTCTTGTACCACCCGCATCCAAGGAATTCCCAAGACCTTCATCAAAATTGTAAGTCCGCCTCGTGGGTCGCCAGCCGCGGTTGCAACATGCGGCCTCCACTTAAGGATCTTTTCGCCCCAACCGTTGCCGTTGGGGCGAAATGGAATATTTGGGTTCATAACTTGTGTTGAACTGCGTTTGTCAGTTTGTTTCAAAGCTTACATCAAGTAGACATTCAGTACATAGGTATTATTACAAAACGCTGTAACCCGAGTTACACTGTTTTGTCGTAACAGGGCCGAACGGCCGTTCGTTATTCTCGCAATATGTCTTACCCATGCCATCGGGCCAGTCGAATTATCTAACTCAATACTCAGATCAGTCCCTACTTTTAAAGTGCATGCATTTCTAAAAGCCAGCCCTAGTTTCGAGGATTGCGTGACGCAGGAAGCGCCTGCCGTCGGTCACCGATCGACACAGCCAGTCACGGGTCAGTTAGCTGGTACAATACTGTATCGCTCAACCACGCTTAGCTTAGGGGACAAAGATCGACAGCTGTGGCCTAAAGTGGGACAAGACTTTTCTGGGTTAGCCGTTACGTCAAATTTTGTTCTGTGTACCAATCGATAGGCTCGTCTTTAGATTCAACACCTGGCGATGGAATAGGCGGGCTGTAAATCAATAGTTTTATTGAATGCATTCAAAGTGTCATGAATGCCCGCTTTGGCCTGGATCGTCCTGGGACCGCGAAGCAGCATCTGCGCTGTGTTTCGTCCTAACCCGAGTAAGAAGGTTAAAAGGTTGGCAGCGTACTTATTTTGCAGTCCATGAGCATCAGGTGACCTGTCTGCTGGTTTGTCACTAAAAAACTTGTAAGAGCTGTAAAGAGTAACTGGTGAGTCTCTTTGGTGGTAGAATTGTATTATGTAGTTTTTTTTATGGATTTCCTATCTTTTAGTTTTCTTTATGTGTTAGGTGGCAGACGAGCAGACCGCAGAAGAGAGTAGAGCAGATTTTTTAAATAATAATATGATGTTTTTTAATGTATTACGATTTATATGTGCTGTGAGGCTCCGCTTAGAACTTACGACCCGAAAGCGCACTTAATTTTCCGCAGAGCGGCCATCGCTCCTACTTTATGCGACCACATCATTCCGGCAACGTTTAACAAGAGTTGACAACATGCTTCCAAGACGGTAATTTCGCTAGACGTGGGAACCTTTCACAAGCCTAAACCATAAGGCAGCGTTTGCCAATAGCCGGGTCGCGACCCGGTACCGGGCCATCTAAATGAAATAACCGGGTTGCGACATTTTCGCCTTATTTTAAAAACATGAGTTAACCTAACTTGGATTCTTTAGTAAAAATAAGAAACAGCTGCATATTTCGCACTAACTAATTAGTGACTAAAAGCCAAAATATTATATGTGTATTATTTAACCTTAATGGAACCAGCTTGAGTTTGAAAGTACTACTTAGTGGGTCACGAAGAATCAGTGTGAAAATTACCGGGCCATAGCATAAAAGTTTGGGAAACACTGCGGCATAAGGCAATGCGGTCATTTAGCCCATAGTTAGCCTTAGTAGAAGTTGTGGTCATGGAAACTTATGGAATATGTGTACACACGGTGTTACAACACAAACCATTGTTCTTAGTGTCCGTAATGTCTTAATCAACTCGTGTTAAATGCATAATAGGGGCCTCAAGTTGTGATGAATTGAGTTTGCAATTTCTCCGGGCATTGTCTGTTGTTGCACAACTTAATTAAAAATTGCACGTGAAATTGTTATTGTCCAAACTCGGAAGTAAACATTGAAAACTTTCATGGTAATTTCACGGTATTTTTTATATGTTAAAAAGTTAAGGTTACCGGTTAAAATTTGTAAAACTTCTAAAAGAATGGTAAGTTTTCTATGGCTCTTAGAATATAAAAAAAGAGTTATTATTACTTTACCATTCTTTCTAATAGAGAAAGTGATTATACAGTCTGAGTGATTGTTACTTTAATTGTGCAAATTCTTAAACCTACATGATTTAAAACTCCAGGTAGGAACAGCCACACATCAGTGTATACAAAACTGTAAAGTCTTCATTCAATTCTCATCTTAATGTCAAATGCCCTTGGTTCAATGTCAATTGACCTAATTTTACATCAAAATAATAATTCCATCCGACTTGTCTACAGCGGCTGATCTTAACGGACAGCCAAGTAGGCAGGATATATTATAGTGCTTAAGTGTGTACGCAAACACAAGTCCACTCTTAACTTAATATTTGGATGGGACATCTTTTTTTCATCGGCTGCGGTGATCACCCTACCACCCGTCATGAGACGACCGACTTACTCATTGAACTTAATATAAAAAACATGAATTACAAAAGTATTGGTAACGTGACCAGAAAGCCGAAAAGAAGAATGGTGATGTGCGTACCAATTTGAGCTACAGTTTTTTTTACAGTTCCTATTCCTACGTAGAAAATCTAATACTTTTTTACCGTTCGCGCAATCTAGGTTGCGCAGCCTACTTTATCCAGCTTTGAGTATTCAGTTCATTGTAACAAGTTAGATCCAAGTGTCTATTGTATTCAAAGTCAAAACCTACAGAACTAGTATAATAGTTGCTATTATTTTAGATTTGCATTTGAGGGCGATTTCATCAGCTAAGTTAATAAGAATTAAACATCGAACAATAACTTAGCACATATCATATCGATCTGATTCCAAAGTAAAATTTAAGCATTTCTTGAACTGGGTACAGTCCACACCAAAACAAAAGTAGATGATCAAAATCAAAATTTCTATTCTCACTATTGAGAGGAGTTCGCGTCGGAACTGTATGGTGTCCTAATTATACAGTTCTGACGCAAACTCCGTATAGCCAGAGTGTTTCATATAGTCCTGTAATTCTACAATTGTAATTCGACTGACCATACAAAATGAATAAGTCACGTGACCGGCTTTGTATGAAAAGTAGATTTTTATGTGAATTTCCAAAGCTCATAGAACAAAATAATGTTGTTCAGAGTGGTTGGTTGAAGACGTGGTTATAGTGGTGACTGGCCGGTTGGCGCAATGGTAGTGACCCTGCCTCATAGGCCAAAGGTCGTGGTTTCGTTCCCCACCCTGGACAAACATTCGTGTGATGAACACTTGTGTTTGTTCAGTGTCTGGGTGATCCTCTGTTGTCCGATATCTGTAACACAAGTGCATAAGCTACTTAGTACGGAGTCAGGTCAATGTATGAGATGTTGTGTGAATTTATTTATTTATAGGGATGTAAATGTTAAAAGATATACCCTGTACAGACAACAAGGTCATCTTCAGCCAAAGGTTAAAGTCAATCATCAGTTCTGAAACCACATTATAATGAAGTGGAATGAAGAATGACCACTAGCGTGCATACAATGGTCGGACGTGTCGGCATTTACTTCAACGATTCTTTGTTAACTGTATAACACGCTAAATACCTGTATCTAGACATGACTGCAGTTAATTTACTGTGAACATTGTTGATCTCGATATTTGTTACTCCATATGTGATTTCAACCGATAGCTGCGTAACGGAAACATTAGGAAAATCATTGACCCGGGTATCGTTACTAAGTAATTTCAGCCAATAGAGTCCACCTCTGGACATAGGCCTTTGTTGGTAACCCAGGGGAAATGCGTTACGCATACTCGTCCGGACGAGGTCCGGGGCGGACGGGTTATGTCGTATACTACGTACGTGTCGTATATAAATTACAGGATAATTCCAGGATATCATATCAAAGTCTTGGCATCAATAGCATCAGTATATCAATCTATCTCACTCATCCCATATTATTGAATTTGTACCTATAAATAGAGGAAAAAAGATAACAGCATATCTACAAAAGTAGAACAAGTTCATAATCTATCTACATATCTAACAATCATGCAGTAGGTGTGCATGTACAACCTGCTGACAATCAAGAACATAGATAACGAGAATACAATAGTATGAAAAAAGCCAGTAGGAAATGCACCCAATCTGGTAGTCAATGTACTTACCAGAGGTTCCAAATCCTGGGTCATGATGCTGCAAAGTATCCTTTGAAGTGACGAGTTTGGAAGCAAACCGGGAATTTCGAGCTAAGATGATGAGTGAAGTATCCAGAGGACATTTCCACGAGCGCCATTCCGGTGGCCTAAAAAACATAGGAAATTTTACGGACGCGAAAACAGTGCTTCAAACACAGATTTGCTATCGTGAAATTACACCTAATTTTCAATGGACACAGAGTTACGGGGCCTCAGAGGTGAAAAACTTCTTATATTTCGTGAATGTTCTTAATTGTAGACCGCGTTTATGGAATGGTAGTGTGGGGTGTCGCAACTAGATGGAATGACGATCTGTGAGCCGCTGGTAGAGACAGGATGCGTCAAGCCGACATAGATTCTCAATCGGCGATCAAATCATTGCATTGCAGTAAACGGTCGTCAAACATAATACAGGATATAAGTATCTGTGAACATTTACATCCCTTTAACCACGTAATCCACCGGTTGAAAGTCGCTCAAAGAGCTATGGAAAGGGCTATGCTCGGAGTATCTTTGAAGGACCGCATCAGAAATGATGTAATCCGACAGAGAACCTGAGTCACCGACATAGCCCACCGAATTAGTAAACTGAAGTGACAGTGGGCTGGTCACATTAGCCGCAGAACTGACAACCGTTGGAGCCATAAAGTCCTTGAGTGGAGACCGCGACTCGGTAAACGTAGTGTTGGACGCCCTGCTACAAGATGGGATGACGACATTCGAAGGCTGGCTGGAGTGAGCTGGATGGGAGTGGCCGAGAATTCTAACAACAATTTTGAACAATATTTGTTAGAAGATGTGGTTAAAGGGATGTAAATGTTTACAGATAGATCCTGTATGTACGCCACATGTACCACACATGTAACTTACTGGCTGTTTTAACTCTGTGATGATATCAGGTGATAACTGTCGATCGGACTCGAAACGTTATTCCGATCGGTCACGCTACCCACGAATGTGAGGTGCAATCATTTCGTTGGAATTAGTAATCGAGATTCGATGTGCAGGTTTAAAAAGTTCCTTCAACAACGGAATCTTTTATGACTTCTAACTATCAATGTCTTTTGGTCAAATTAGATATCATCATCTTTATTCGTTCTCCAATTTGGTAGGAACTTACCTACTTATATGAGCATAAGACGCAATACCCGTAGGTACGCAGCTATTGGTTGTGTCGCACTTATGTCCCGTCAAAATATACATAGGTCCTTTGCATAGGTCACTAGCTAAGCGTAAGGAAAGAGAGGGCGCACTTGACTTGTGTCTGTGCACACACATTTAGAATATAATCCTACTACTATTATAAAGGCGAAAGTTTGTATGTATGGATGTTTGTTACTCTTTCACGGTAAAACTACTGAATGGATTTGAATAACAACTTTACCACAATATACATACATCAGAATAACACATAGGCTACAATTATAAAAATATATTGTGTGGATTGTCCAAAATATGACGGTAAGTGTCAATAATTAACTCCACGCGTACGAAGTCGCGGGCGGCCGCTAGTAGAACATAAAAATATTTATTCAGTGTAATCACCGACAAAATATCCTATTTGCACTATTGTCATTTACTCTTAGCTTTCGTTAAGATTGACCCCCCTATAACGAAATGATTTTATTTCATCAGCAACCCACGCTCGTTCGCTGCTGGACATAGGTCTCCCCCAATGCACGCCACCGCTCCCGTTTTTTGGCCACTCTCGTCCAGCTCACTCCAGCCAGCCTGCGAATGTCGTCATCCCATCTTGTAGTAGGGCGTCCAACACTACGTTTACCGAGTCGCGGTCTCAAGGACTTTATGGCTCCAACGGTTGTCAGTTCTGCGGCTAATGTGACCAGCCCACTGCCACTTGAGTTTGCTAATTCGGTGGGCTATGTCGGTGACTCTGGTTCTCTGTCTAATTACATCATTTCTGATGCGGTCCTTCAAAGATACTCCGAGCATTTTTTTTTTCGATTTTATTTATGAGATCAATAACCCCTTTCCCTCCATTGAGCCTCCGGTACCCTCGCTCACTCCACGAAACACAGCGCAGGCGTTGCTTCACACCGGTGTTTTGTAAGGCCGTGGTACGAGTATCACTCCGGTCGAGCCGGTCCATTCATGCCGAAGATTCACAGATTATACAATCGTAATATGGCGGCCAATTCCACTTAAATATTTGCAGGGTATATTGTTAGTATGATAAATACAACGCAATTCAGATCTCGAAAGTACCTTGTCATTCTTCAAATGTTTTACCAAAATAGCTGGCGATCAAGATAAGCCCCTCGGCTGTAAGTATGCATTGTCTCTGCGTATCTGGCGACAGCTGTCATTGGATAAGCCGAGAATTGTAACGAAACAGATCATTATTTGGTAGTCCTTTCTCTTCTCATGCCCCAGTGGCGCCACAGTGCGGGCGGATTGTGAATGTCTGGGAAAACGTGACCGTGCAAACACTTGCTGTGGTCGAAATCGTGAATAGTGCGCTTGAGCAGAAATGTGGGTAGATGGTACTTGCACGTTGCGTACACTTTTCTCATGTTAGAAAGTGTCTTTGGTCTCTCAGATTCGCCAAATGTTTTTTTTAATTACACTGTCTCACTGCAGGACAAATTCCTCCATCATAGAAATCAACTTATCACTACATTCGCATAATATATAATGGTATGACATTTTGAAGCTTTAGATATAATTTACCATCAATAATGTTCACATTTTTGAACACATAAATTATCTTAATCTACTAAGATGGGATTAGGCTTAATCACCACCATATTTTTTGCTAGACCCGGGAATCGAACCCGAGACCCCGAGGTCACGACCACTAGACCAACGGGGCGTCATTGTAAAATACTTACCATCTGCCATAGTTGCCATATTTAGCTCGCTGTTTTCGGGACCTCACAGTTAGTGTTTAGACAACATCGGTAACCTATTGTATTCGCCCCTGATCACAAAACTAAGAGATTATCAGTTCGAAAGTGTTAGAACAATATCGCACAATCTCTAATTTGATCGGATTAAAATAATATACAATGATTAATACACCAGAACTTTCTTCGATCAACTTTCCAACACACCTTTTTATATGGCTTTGATATTTGTTCAAAATATTGTCTTAAATGAGCTCACGTAGAGTTCTCAGATCTCAGACGGTATTAAATACCCGTGTGGTGTCATATTTTGTGACTGGAACCGTTAAATACATAATAATGAAGATTGAGACCAAAAAAGTTGAATCTCACTTTTAAAACAAATATGAAGATCGCGTGTAAAAATCTACTAGGTGGCGTGATGTAGAACTGAGGTACTCCTAAAAGTTCTTTCAAACGTCAGAAGTTCTTAGACATAAAGTGGTTTCCGATTAGCGTAAGTATTTTCTGCGCGTATACGAGCTTACACGCGCATATTCCTACGTATTTCGGCGTGTTCACCTGAATCGAGAAAATCCTACCTAATGATCGCGTGTGAAAAATCCACTAGATGGCGTATTGTAGAACTCACGTTCATATAGGTGATTATAGACGGTGATTGGTTATTTTTGATGTGAGATATCAAAATGAACTAAACAACGAATGACGTTGAAGTAGGAACGCAGTCTAACCGTACGCCATCTACCGATTTTTTCACACGAGAAAATGGAAATTTTAAACCTGGAATAAATGGTTTTAAAGTTTCCATTTTCCGATTTCATTTAGAGAACTAATGAAATCGATCAGTCAATAGCCGTCAAGAGCTGAGCATAGATTTTTTTATTTTCACTTTGAATTTTAATTCCATATAATTTATTAAAACGGGAATTAACGCGATGCGTCACGCGATAATGAACTAATGTATTACAGTTAGTTATAGTATAAACGTCGCGTTAATTCCTGTTTTAATACATTCTAGCCATATTTTCTCTTTAAACAAGCTGAAATACTTTATTGTGAAAAGCAATGCAGAATGACAAGGTAGGTACTTCGTTCTAGAGAAATTTAAGTTACCTACTACGAGAACTCTAGTACCACAAGATATTGATAGTCGGTAGCAAGACATAGAGTAATTCGATGAGACAAAACGCCCCGTGGTCGGTAACGTCTTTTTAGAACTCTAGGGTTACTAATACAGCTACGCGCTAGGCAGTACATCGTATCGTTTTCTTCATATCATAGAAATCAAGTCTATCATGGGTAGGCTTAGTCACCACGTTTGTTTAATGCGAATTCGTGATTACAAACTCAAGCCATTTTCGAAAAATTCGAAAATACTTTTTGCTCAACCCAGGAATTGTGCCCAGGACCCCGAAATCACGGTCCGGTGCTTAAACTACTAGACCAACGGGGCGTTCTGCCACCTACCACATAATAAAAGTAGACTAAGCATTGGCCGCGACGAGCCACTGGCTATATTTAATACTGTTACTACTATCAAATTGCCGGTTCTGCACCTACCTACCACGGATGGAATTATTTGTTCGCGTATAGTCCCGTTGGTCCTACTAATCATAGGGGGGGGGGGGATGGGGGGCCCAAAGAATTGCGTGGCTGAAGTGGCAATGGGCAGGGCACATTGCGAGGAGAACAGACGGCCGTTGGGGTGGAAAAGTCCATGAGTGGAGGCCACGTGCAGGAGGCAGCAGCCGTGGCAGGCCTCCCACCAGGTGGACCGACGATCTGGTGAAGGTCGCGGGAGTCCATTGGATGCGGGTGGCACAGGACCGATCTGTGTGGAGAACTTTGGGGGAGGCCTATGTCCAGCAGTGGACGTCTATTGGCTGAAATGATGATGATGATGTGTAGTCCCGTTTAGTTTACCCCCCGCTAACGCCCCGTTGGTTTAGTGGTTTAACCGGTGTCGTGATCTCAGGGTCCCGGGTTCGATTCCCAGGTCGAGACAAAAGTATGTTCCGAATTTTTCGAACATAGCTGAGGTTTGTGATCACCAATCCGCATTAGGCAAGCGTAGTGATAAGTGCACAGTTAGGCTTAGTATCTTCAGCAAATGTTTTTGATTTTTACCCCCTTAAAATCTTGTGTATACTCTTACCATAATTGTGTGACTTGTTGCGCGGAGTTTTCATATAAATGAAAGTGTGGTTTCCTCATTTCTCTGCGATCGTGTCGCGCAACTTTTTTGCCGACAGAAACCTTACAACACGAAGCGCATGTTGCACCGCCATATTCTGAGCTGAGAATGCGACTTTATTTGTTTTTTTATGCGATTTGTAACAGACGAAGACGACAGCTGTCGCTTCATTGTACCTAGTTACCAGACTCTCCAAATCCTGAAGCGTACGGCTTTAACGTGATAGCTTTCTAAGATGGGAGAGGTGACAGACGAACAGATAAAATTACCCACAAGATAAACAAATATGTACTATTAATATTTTTATCTTATACTAGTGGCCCGCCCTCACTTCGCTTCGGGACCGGAATTCCGAAATGAAGCAATAGATGGCGCTGTGTATAATTACATCGCGCAAGCGTTTCGTGTTTTCGGTTTACCTATAAGCCTTGTCGTTGTCTATTGAAGTTATCTCTTTATAAATATAGTATAATAGTATAGATAAAATGCCTCACTTAATTTTAAAAATAGGGACATTCGGTAAGAGATTTATAGGGTAGGCCAGGTCTTATAAAAGAAAATCCGGACAATACTCCAAGGACCCCTTTTAATCTGGCCGGACACGCAAACAAAAGGCCTGACTAACCTAACTGTGTCCGGTTTGATCCGGATGCCTTGCAACTTTAGCCCTATTCTCTACAGTTTATCGTTTACTATACTTAATAACAAATTGTATACAGAATAATCCCTCGACTTTCCCGCATAGCCGGCGACCGCAGCAATCTGCGTGAACGCATTACGGCAATGGGACCGTGCCATTGGCGCATTGTATCGCTTCCTAGTTATGCGATAACGAGTGCAAATTAGGTCTCTGTTCCAGTAACCTGTTGTGTGGTGCACAGGTGGTGTGGAACAAGTTACATTGTTCTGCGTAGAGGGTGACAAAAGCGATGGTACCGGTAACCGTGGGAGAGTCACGCTTCGGCATGTATGGGCCACCTCGGCCGGAGTGATACCACGCCCTCACAGATGACTGGCGTAAGGCAGCGCCTGCGCTGTGTTTCGCTGCGTGAGTAAGGGGCAGCGCACTTGTGACACCACTGGTGTTGAAGGTGTCTATAGGCAGCGGCAATCGCTTATCATCAGGTGATCCGTCTGCTCATCTGCTACCTATCACAACATTTGACTGTCTAATACTTGGACGGTTATTAAATTTGTGAGCTGCTCTATCATCATTATATCTTATTCTGAGTTAATTTTTTGACAGGGACCAGTACTAATATTACACAATAAAAAAAACTTAAGACAAAAGAGCATAATAATATCATTAAATTAGTCTACTGATAATTCGAGCTATGTTAGGTAACAAAAATAATCTTTACAACAGTATTCATAATCTAAATCGTGTTTGTGATATTTATCTATATCTTGTTCTTCTTCTATACTATTTATAGAGAGATAACTTCTATAGACAACGAAAAGGCTTATACGTAAACCGAAAACATGAAACGCTTGCGCGATGTAATTGGACACAGCGCCATCTATTGGTTCATTTCGGAATTACGGTCCCGAAGCGAAGTAAGGGCGGGCCACTAGTAACTGTATAATGTAGTTTTATGTAGAGTTTTCGTACAATATCCAACCTGTTTTTTCATAATGAAAAACTAAATTGGGGGCTTGTTCTATAATTTGATCATGTTCTATACATTGAACTCGAAACTATTTAGGACTGTATTTTATTTACGACTAAGTACCTATAGTTAAAGTTAATCCCAATTTATGATACCTTTATCCCAACAGTTTGGAATTCCCTGTCTATTTCCGGAAGTGTTTACCATCGCCGTACCTTGGTGGTGGATTACTATTAGATAATAAAATAGTATTTATCTAGACTGACTGGCTCTGAGCCAAGCCACATAGCTGGTTTATACAGTGTAGTTCCATCATGGTTTTGTAAAAATAGTAGATAGACTATTAGGTAGTTTAAGTTTAATGTTAGGCTTCCGAAACTACACTATAAAAATACCTGCACGGTAATCAAAATTAACATTTATAGTGGTAATAGTGTGTCGAGAGAGTTGACACGACTTCTTTTCTATCATATTATATACCTTAAATGTATCATGGCTTGATTTAATTGCACTAAAGTATGATATTGAGCGTAGACTTTTTTTTATAGTTTGTTTGATAGGGTGTACTTTGGTTGTGGTAATGTGTCTTGTAATTTACACTTAATTTGCCGATATCAGCCCTTTTATTGGCAACACCAACAGCACACATATAATACACGCCCAACAGAGTGGCTACGCATCCATTGCGTTTTCCTAACCGTTGTCTCTCCTACGTTTTTTATTTTATATTGTAGTAAATAATTAATGGCCACATAAAAATACATTATTATAATAACAGATAGCCGTAAAATATAATTGTGTTGGCAACATAACCTTTTTTCAACTATTCTATTTAGTCTGTGACGTAAAGTATTGAAATTACTCAGTGAATGTGATGTAATCTGTGGATGCGGGTGAATTTTAGCCTGTGGTGTCACGTCAAGGTGACACTTGGGAAAAAGAGGGAAAAACTCATGTATCTTAGAAATAACTTTTGTATTTGTTAATTATGTGGAATACCTGTGTCCATGTGAATTTGATACTGATTGATTATATGCAATGGTTGCCTTCATACATTAGTCGTTTGATTGTACCTAGAAGATAGATTCAGTTTACATCAGAAGTGATGATGGACGCCCTTTCGCCAGAAAAGTATAGAGATGAAAAATAATAGAACACACGGAAATAAGCGCAATGTGAGGATTTATTGTGCTTGCTCGCCATCGATAAACAGTAGAAGTTCGTTGGAAAGCAATGTCGGCAGGTGAATGCCTCCCGCTGTCCCTTCCGACACGGAAAAGAGTAAGGTATCACACTCGGATGAAATCGAACAGTAGGTAAAAATGTTACAGGATATGTTACGTGGTAATGTAAATCAGGTACCTATGATTTGAAATGCTGAGAAAAGTACTTAATAGAAATGCAATGTGGTGAGTGACTGCAGCGATAATAAGGTAATTAATTATTTTGTGTTTGTTATGGGTAGATCTCAATTAACTTGAAAGAATTAAGTACTGATTCTTGTTTGAATTACCTGGGATAACGGTCATTTCAATTAAGTGCACGGTTTTATTACAATGTTCGGTGTGAATTGTATCATAAAGATGCCAATGCCTTATTATACAGTTGAAGAGTATCAAATCACAAGAATTAATGGAAATATTTAACTATTTATTTGCCTTAGACATTATGTATTATGATAACAAATTTGGGAAGAGCAACTGATGAGTTCCTCACTGGTTACTATTAGTATGAATGAATTGACATTGTAAATCAGCGGTGAATTACATACCTACTTATTTGACATTCATAAACATTCTGTATGGATTGAAGACTGAATAATGAATGTTTGCTTGGATATAATTATTTACTTTTGAAATGGATTAGCCAATAACACTTGGAATTACTGTAAAACCAGTAAATTATTATGTAGACATTATTTGTTTAACAGGATATTTGTTTATTAAAAAAAAAAAAAAAGAATCAGGTGGGAAATTTCTTACAAAACATGAAAGGCAGGTGAAATGGTTTATGGCACTGTAACTCCATGAGTATTACTGCATAT
Organism: Cnaphalocrocis medinalis; assembly: GCA_014851415.1. Lineage (NCBI taxonomy): Eukaryota > Metazoa > Arthropoda > Insecta > Lepidoptera > Crambidae > Cnaphalocrocis > Cnaphalocrocis medinalis. Next base: position 14,836,370 of record CM026276.1, read on the forward strand.
TAATCTAAATTATATTTACAGCCTAAAAACTGTGTTAAAATTATTAATTTATGTGTATAAACTGCATTGCAATATCCTACCAGGTTCAAATTGTGGAATTCTATTAGTTATGGAAGACCTAGGTATACCAACATGTGTAATAAAGGTATTGAATTGATCATAAATAAATAGGAATATGAAGATAAAAATAAGCATTATATAATGATTAGTTTAATACCATATTATAATACCTATTTGTGATTCTAAGAAGATCAGATCCCATTTGTGTGTTGATGAATTGCAGATGTCAGGTAGCTCAGCATGGTTAATGACATTGTATTAGCAACACATATAGAAATAGAAATAATTTATTAGTGTAAATGTGGTTACAATAGTGTACACAAATTATTTAGTTTCTCACAAATAACCAAATATTATCGGCATGCTATAACAGAGAGTCAGCATCATATAAATTAGTAAAGACAGATAAATACAAAATGAATAGGAACAAAAATTAGTCACTTAAGAGCGTTTATCCGTAAGAGTCACACTTAAGTCAAAATCATTGATTTCCGATGGAGAATAAAATGATAATCTATACAGTTTGTAAATAAGATATTGATGTCAAATTATTGCAGATTTCATAATCTAATGCATAATTTCAAAATATTTTCAAATGATCATTTAGTTTTCTCGTTAGAACAGTTTTAATACAATCCCTTTTTGAAACTTGTGGTCGAAGGTCTACGCAAATGCTCGATAATAGTAAAACTATAAACGACAAACTTATGACAATATTTCTATTAAAAGAACAATAACATATATTAGGGCATGGCTACAAAACAATAGTGATTACTGTAAGTTTTCATACAAGAAAAGTGTACTCAAAAGTATCATTGTTAGTAATTTTTCGAGTTATTACACGTATTAGTTTAGGATGAAATAAAAGGTATTCTTGATTTTTTTTAAACCTAATAAATGAAGAAATTTACGCTTTAAAACGTGGTATTTTTTTAACTTTAATAACTTGTTTTTTTATTTTATTATGAATCATTTAGTTCTACTATATAATCGGCGCAGAATCGCACCAGCGCTCAGTGCCGGCCGAGGCCTTTCCGAGGTAGGACCTATGTCGCTCCCGGTCACCGCGTGCTACGTAAAATTTTATTTGAAATTGGAGATTTTTTGACGCGACTGAGACGGATTGATACTTTTTGTTTTAAGAATATTAATTTGTTTTAACCAAACAAAATTTTGGTGAGTACGAAGGTAAAGAAATGCAATTCTAGTAACTTCCATAGATTAATATATTATATTCTTTACATTTTACATAATAATATAAAATGTGATATAAAAGGCGCTATTCGGGGAAGAAAAGGAAAAGTTATGGTACTTAATTTGGCCAAAGCTAATGAAGCTAAAACGTAAGTTACCGCGAATCCACTTTTAATGACATAGCTGGTCATAATCTATTCACATTTTTCTTTTACGATGATTTCATTACGTTTATTGCTAAAGGCAGAAAAGAGAAGGTCAAATACATGAGAATACCACCGAAGAATTGGAAATAGTTGAATCGCAAACTACAGAAACATGACTATGATTTTAAAGTAGAATTTCATCATCATCATCATCAGCAACCCACACTCGTCCACTGCTGTATTGGGTTTTGGGAGTCAATGACAAACTTATTTGTTGGTACTAAACGATATCTTTATTAAATCGTTTTATAGGAGAGTACGCATGTTTACAAATGTACAGTTAGCAGAGTAACAAGACTCACAGACAGAGCAAGACTAACTATCTGAGTCAACAGACTCCACAAGACGAACCGGCCGAGTCGACAAGACTCGCTGGCATCTCAAGACTTACTAACATCTCAAGACTTACTAACAGAGTGATCCCTCAGGATTCAAGGTCGAAATATGTATTTGTAAAATGAACCTTATTAACAAGTGCAACAAGAGGAACTCTATTACTATGCAATTAAGTGCAGATTAGCATGGGACGAGTTTGAGTTATTTTTGATGTATTCCAACATGCTGGACATAGGTCTCCTCTAATGCACGCCACTGCTCCCGATTTTCAGCCACTCTCATCCAGCCCACACCAGCCAGCCTTCGAATGTCATCATCCCATCTTGTCGCAGGGCGTCCAACACTTAACCGAGTCGCGGTCTCCACTCAAGGACTTTACGGCTCCAACGGTTGTCAGTTCTGCGGCTAATGTGACCAACCCACTGCCGCTTCAGTTTGCTAATTCGGTGGGCTATGTCGGTGACTCAGGTTCTCTGTCGGATTACATCATTTCTGATGCGGTTCTTCAGAGATACTCCGAGCATAGCCCTTTCCATAGCTTTTTGAGCGACTTTGAACCGGGTGGATTAGTCCAGCCACGTCCACGTCTCGGCACCGTAAGTCATGACCGCGAGGACGCACTGGTCGAAGACTTTCGACTTAAGACTTTGAGGGATGGATGACGAGAAGCCTACCAAATGCTGCCCAGCCTAGCTGAATTCTTCTATTGGCTTCTCTCTCGAAGTTGTTTCTGCCTAATTGGAGCGTTTATCTTAGATAGACATATTCCTGGACAATTTCGAGAGGTACTCCATTAACAGCGACCGGTCCCGGATCAACGAGCTCGTTGAAAATGACCTTGGTTTTATCCAAGTTCATCCGAAGATCGAAGTGATTGGAAGATTCAGCCAGGCTGCTCGCCTGTAGGCCATGTAAGGTTTCCGTCAAGATGACGATGTCGTCTGCGAATCGTAGGTGTGACATGTACCCGCCATTAATATTGATTCCGCGCTCTTTCCAGTTTAGCGTTTTGAACAAGTCCTGCAGCGCAGCGGAGACGAGTTTCGAAGATATAACATCTCTTTGTCTCACACCACGTCGTAGCAGGACAGGCTCGGTTTGGCCATTTTGGATTACTACGGACATATTAGCGACGTTATACAGACACCTCAACACCTCGTGCCAAGTCGATATCGCCAATCGACTTGGCACCTCTGCAAGGCCTCGAGAACAGACCAGGTCTCGACGGAGTTAAAAGCTTTTTCATAGTCCACAAATGCCATGCACAGGGGCTGGTTATATTCTTTGGTCTTCTGTATAACCTGTCTCACTGTGTGAATATGGTCTATGGTGCTAAAACCGTCGGAACCCGGCTTGCTCTGCAGGTTGAGCTTCGTCAAGTCTTCGTGTAAGGCGATTCGAAATGACTCTTGAGAACAACTTATAGACGTGACTTTGGTCGATAGTTCTTCAGTAAGGTTTTGTCGCCTTTCTTGAAGAACAATACGAACAAGCTCCGCGGCCACGCCCTAGGAGTTCTCCCGAAGAAAATAACCGAGTTAAATATACGTCAAAGTTCCTTCAACACCGGCTTGCCGGCAACTTTCAGAAGCTCGGTGTGAGCTCCGTCTTTTCCCGGGGCTTTTCCATTTTTAAGTTGTCCAAGAGCTGCCTCGATCTCCTCCAAGCTGATGTCGGGTAGATCCTCCGTCGCATGGCGTAAAAGAAGGCAAAAAGTTTCTGGCTTTGATGTGACGACTCCTCGATTTGTTTTGGTTAACTTCGACAGGTGGCTCCTGTCAAGCTGTTGTACGAAGACTTTGGACCCCCCTGGTTCTGCTCAATTGCTCTCTGTATTGAGAGTGAATTGGAGCTTCGGAGGTCACGTCTTAACAGCTTGGAGATGGACTTATTTAGAGCCCGTTGTTCTGCCGAAGTGACTGAGGGATCTTTCCGCCTCTTGTCCATTAAATCCAGAGTATAGACCGCTTGCTACTCACAGAACTTTGTGCCCTCGTCCCGAAGGATTTCCACCACTTGGTCGAATTCTTCGTCGATATATACGTCAATTGTGGTTTCCAAGGCAGTGAATCGATTTTCCAATTTCAGTTGGAAGGCATCGGAACCAGCGAGTGATTGGAGCAGATTTGGCCGGAGCGTGGACTTCATCAACCGAGAACGTTCAAGCTTAAAATTGATATTCAAAGTGCCTCTGAGAAGTCGGTGATCACTTCCGGTTTTAAACCTATTGATCACTGAGACATCTCTGAATATTCGCTTAATGTCCGATATATATTATGAAGTCGATCTCATTTTTAGTCATAGTATCTGGGCTCTGCCACGTCCATTTCCTCTGGGGCTGTTTCTTAAAGAATTGATCCCAGAAAGGGATCAAATTGAGGGTTTGCAACTGTTTTATAATGTATAAATACAACTGTTTTATAATGTATAATGTTCTTTTTTATTAAATGATTTATTAAACAAAACATGATATCTTTAAGTATTTAATTGCTTACCTGTCCTGAGTAAAAAAGGTAGGTAGGTATCTAAATGATATACCTATTTTTACATTTTCTTAAATCAAAAAATCAAAAGAATAACAATAAATCAACGTTGGATTTATTTTATTTTATTTAACTTGCAATTTAATTTTACAACAATACAGTAGGTAATTTACTTTGCTATAAAGCGAAAGGATCAAAATTTGTCAGTCTAACTATAAAGAAAACGTACGCGGCAACTCTATGCAAACAGTAACACATGCTTATGTGTGAGTGAAATTTTGCAAATCAAAACCGAAACATGACATTCCGCACTAGCCGAGAACGCTCTTAAATTAAAATATAGTTACCTAATCAAAATAATAAGGTCAGCAATTGAATATAAAAATAAATTTAAATCTTACATTCCATAAATTCATTAATACTGTAGAACATTTGTCACACAAGAATTTAAATTAGATTCAATCTGAACTTTTAATTTGTAGGTAGTTATGTTAATGCTCTGGCAACTTATTATCTAATATAATAACAATTTCTTTTTGTTAGCTTGTTGAGCATACTGTGGAATAGGATAGAAATGCTAAGTACTAATGTTGGTTGCTAATTTTGAAAGTTAGAGTGTTGAAAAATTTGTAGGTGAGCTCCTAGTATCGAATGAAAAAAAAAAAAAAAAAAAAAAAAGGAATAAAGCTAGTAATTTATGACTTTTGTAAAATTCAACCCTTAAGGTGTAAGGGGAGGGTCGGAAATTGCTTGAAGGTTCGTCAACTTTAATGTTGGGCATGGCTCGAGTCAGTGATTGTATTTTATTAAGTATTGCATTATGCTTAGGGTTATGTATTAGAATAAAAAGTAACCCTTACTTAAGAATAAATTGCAAAGATTTGCTATACCAAAAATAAAAATTAAAAGTAACCCAGTTCAAAGTTTTTAGAAAAATATTAAAAGAGGGATTTAAGTTTGAAAGTTTGTATTTAGAGAGTCATAACTTGCCAGTCGGAAACCCATATTTTATTTTGTTGGGTAGAGTTCTAAGTATAAAGAACTAAATTTGAAGTACTAAGTATAAAGTACTAAGTACTTAAGGTAGAGAAATGGAGTATGGAGGTTTGCTGATTGTTAAAGTTAGAGACTCAAATTGAGAGTTGGGTTCTTTCTTGGTACCAACGAAAACGAGACTTAGTTGAACAAAATCGACCCTGAAAATCATAATCATAATATTTATTGCTTCATAATGGAATATGGTGAGGATAAAGATGGGCGTATGCGAGCAAATCCAATACTAGCAAAGCAGGATAGAATACTGATGGACCTGTAATTAATATAGCATAAGTAACAGTTTTTGGGGTCATGTTTTGTGATTCGAATATGTCCAAGTCAGTACTTGCTTGCATTGCTTGTATTGTGCTGGTTTTTAAGGATTAAATGTCGAGTACAGTTGAGTGGTTGCAGCTCTGGCGCATTATTCAATAAATAAGGGTGCTACGCCACCTGGGCCCGCCCCCTTGTTCGGTTCTGGAGAGGAGGGCTTTCTGAAAGTGTCTTCTTCTTCTTCGGTTATATGGGTGATGTATGTGTTTTAGGGTGGTTGATATACCCGTTGGACATACAGGGATCTGTCGTGTGCAGAGCGGATGAGGAAAGGAAAAGCATTTTTGCTATTGGTGCTTACAGCCTTTATTTTGAGAATGAATATTATAGATTTTTTTTTTGCAGGATTTGATAAATTTGTATCCTTTTGCAATCCTAATGATGATATTAACGTGTTGGCGGGATAAATATGGGGAGCTACATGATTGATATAATTTTAGATTATAATGTGATAAACTTAATATTATTTGGATTGGATTTTTTTTTACAGGATTTGATAAATTTGTATCCTTTTGCAATTCTAATGATGATATTAACGTGTTGGCAAGATAGATATAAAGGGCTGCATAATTGTGTGATTTTGGATTGTTATGTAATAAACTTAATATTGTTTGGATTGGATTTTTTTTTACAGGATTTGATAAATTTGTATCCTTTTGCAATTCTAATGATGATATTAACGTGTTGGCAAGATAAATATAAAGAGCTACATAATTGTATAATTTTAGATTATAATGCAATAAACTTAATATTATTTGGATTGGATTTTTTTTTTACAGGATTTGATAAATTTGTATCCTTTTGCAATTCTAATGATGATATTAACGTGTTGGCAAGATAAATATAAAGAGCTACTTAATATTTACTAACTTAATATTATTTGGGCGCCTGCTGGAAGGCTGAATACCGTGCCTATGTTAGATACATTTGATAACACCCCTGTATCAACTGTGTATTATGCAAATAAATAATGTTTTGTTTCTGTTTCTGTTTCTCATAACAGGAGAGAGAGTGAGCTGGCTGAAGCAGCAACTGCCTAAGACTAAAGGAGTTAGCTGGACCAGGCAGTTCTCAAGATGATTAATAATAATATATTTATGTATTTAACCACCATAATAATAATATCTTTATTGTATAATTGTGGTATTACAATTGTTGCAGGTGTTACACTTATAATAGATCTCGCAATTATCTATATAGGCATACAATAGTTAATACAAAATATTATTATTAGTTATTGAGTAATATAATATATAAATATGAGTAAGAGAGTGAGCTGACGCAGCGACTGCCTAAGACTAAAGGAGTTCGTTGGACCAGGCACTTCTCAGGGGTGATAGGAGAGGGTGAGCTGAAGCAGCAACTGCCTAAGACTAAAGGAGTTTGCTGGACCAGGCACTTCTCGGAGGTAATAGGAGAGAGTGAGCTGAAGCAGCGACTGCCTAAGACTAAAGGAGTTCGTTGGACCAGGCACTTCTCATAATAGGAGAGAGTGAGCTGACGCAGCAACTGCCTAAGACTAAAGGAGTTCGCTGGACCAGGCACTTCTCAGAGGTAATAGGAGAGAGTGAGCTGAAGCAGCGACTGCCTAAGACTAAAGGAGTTCGTTGGACCAGGCACTTCTCATAATAGCAGAGAGTGAGCTGAAGCAGCAACTGCCTAAGACTAAAGGAGTTAGCTGGACCAGGCACTTCTCATAATAGGAGGGAGAGTGGAAATGTTATGAGTCATGATAGGCCGAGTAATGATTGCTGTCTTTGTCATGATTTCAGAGTCAGCACCGAGATCGGGACGCCGCTTGAAGAAAGCAAGGGGTGCCTGAGGACATGCACCTTGCAGGAGGGCCGTGTTGGCAACATAACCTTTTTTCAACTATTCTATTTAGTCTGTGACGTAAAGTATTGAAATTACTCAGTGAATGTGATGTAATCTGTGGATGCGGGTGAATTTTAGCCTGTGGTGTCACGTCAAGGTGACACTTGGGAAAAAGAGGGAAAAACTCATGTATCTTAGAAATAACTTTTGTATTTGTTAATTATGTGGAATACCTGTGTCCATGTGAATTTGATACTGATTGATTATATGCAATGGTTGCCTTCATACATTAGTCGTTTGATTGTACCTAGAAGATAGATTCAGTTTACAATTGAATCATTGTCTAGATATCAAACGCAATCAATTGTACCAGAAGAAATCTGTCAGTCATAATTTCAAAGGCATTGTTTCACACGAACAAACCGACAAACTGTTTTTTACGCCCTACTGGCTCGCCATTTGCACTGAGATACCGCTTTCCAAACAAACATAATTTGTCCTTGCAGAACAAAGAAATGGGAGAGAAACAAAACATTAAAATAACGCATTTCACATTCCCACCTTGTGCGTACGCGCAGCGCATGTCGGGCCGCGCAGGGACGTAACAAAATAATTCGATAATGATAGCTAAACTTATCGATATGATATTACATAAAAGTTATTAATCTTATTGATGTGAGAACGTACAGTTTATCGATCATTAATTATTGTTTTTCACCGATTGAAATGGCTTATGACATTTCATTAAATTCAAAGCTTTTACATAAAATTTTTATTTTAGAAATTAAATAATTAAACTTTTTATTGTTTATAAATGACCTATCCTATTTTTTTATTATTTCTTAGTCACTATTATTCAAAAATGTCGATAAAATATCAAATAAATAAAATAAAAAAGTGTTTATTGCCTCCCAAAAAAATATAACAAGGAAATAATATATTTCTGTATCGATGTATCAAAGACGTTGAAATTTTTATCGATATTAATAAGTCTGCGTCCCTAGCGGCGCGCGCGCCGTGGCCACCCGCCAATATATTGTGTTTTGCGCTCGCCTTCATTCAGGGAGCTTTCGTTTCGCATTATAAGTATGTTAGTATTGTAACTGTATAAAATATCTGAATTAAGTTCATTTTGTACGTAGTGTGTGGGAAGGGAGACAACGGTCCCGATGAAACGGCGCTACCGCCACACATGTACAATTGTACAGTGCTATATGATATCATATCATGTATGGATCGTGCATAAAATATATAATATGCGACATTATATCATAGTATATTATTGAGCTACAACATACCTGCCTAAGAAGAAATACAAGTTGATACGGAGGTGTATCGAACTCCGAGATCAATATTGTAAGTTATATTTTACCAATAAGACCATCTATACATGGCATAGTTACAATAGCTATACCTACTACTCTTTGGTTTCCTCGATACTCAGAATATAAGCAATAACGTTAGTTAGTCAAAGACAAACTTAATTTTCAAAGTTACCTAAAACTCCTCTGTTCGAGACTGTGACCTTATGGTTCAGGCATCTAAACTTTTGAAAGTGCAGATTTAACAAATTAGACGGAGAGACCGTATTTCCGTGTGCAATCATATGAATCTCCCAAAAAACTGACGTCTGTAAATGCCAGGCCAAGTCACGTTCGGGCTTGCATACGTACTATCTCCAAAAAATCGTGACAGCTCTGAAAATAAACATTGCTTTCCATTTCCCTCGACATTTCGTCCAAAGGTCACCCTTTCAATGCGTGATGTTACCAGGTGAGTAAATAATGTACAGAGTAGAAGGTAGGAACAACTTTCTGCTATTACACACAAACGAGAAGTATGCGCGATTGTAACACATTGGGTGAGAACGAACCCCCCGCGAACGATATCTGTTCAATTTATGGGTATCATTTGCTTGGTGAGTATAGATTAGCTTCTCGTATGCTGGATAATAATGATTCAGAAACGACTTACTTTGTCTACCAAATCCTAATCATGAGGGAATGAGACTGAGAATTGAGATGACCGAGAGGTTAGACTACCTACTTGTACCGGAATCAAGTCGAATTATGAGATTCCGTTTAAATTAAAGATCATTGTTCTTACCTTTACTTCTGTTTATTATTTCTCATGTGATATTACAACATAAAAACAATAGAAAGTACTTACATCGTGTACTCGCTGAGCACGCAACACCATCATTTTAACATTAACTTTTAAGATTAAGTGAAGAAGAGCTCTGGCATGTTGATTAGGATGTTCGAAGACAAATTGGCGTTTCTCTTGTTGGTTTGTCAGGTAAGTTTCGAGCAAGTCATCATCACCAAAGCACTTATTTTTTTAACTTAATGTAGGAGTACCTAATTACTTTCATTTTTGTTTTGCCATTGGTATCTAAGTATACCGTCGAGCAATAAAAAAAAGATTTTAGTACTTAACCCAACGATTATTTTCTGCAGTTAGCTGTACAGTTACAACGTTGACTCTACACTGGGATGGAATTATGTAGTTTAGTATGGTCTATGGTACATCTTGTAAATTTATTTACCTTGAAGGGATATAGGGACTGGATTAATCTAGCTCTAATCAAGCCTTATCTGCTTTACACCGACTTAAAATTGTTCTGTACAATTTTCTAGCGCTGCATGACAACCATTATACAATAATGTAAATATTGAATATCACATGTATTTCATTTTGTTGTACTATATCAGAAACGGTTTTATCAATAGTGCCCCTAATCTCTTTTAGCACTTTTCATATTATACAATTTTATTGTGTTAATCATAAGTAGGAAACTTTTAATTTAACATCTCGAACATTGACCTCATTCCCGTACTAAATAGAAAATACAGTTGTTTAACTTTGAGAATAAAACATTAAGTCACTAGGCAAAATTTTCTCTAGGGATCACTAACCATGAATGAAGCCATTTGGCTATTCGCTCGTCCTTACTCTTAATAAAAAAAATACTTTCCCACACATAATAGTTCTTAACCGCTGATTAATATCTTTCTCAGATCAAAGAGCAAAGATTGCTATCAACTCACCTACAAATTACAGTTCAGAAATGAAGATTACTACTCTGCCCTGTTACACACAAGTATGCTATTTTAAATTAGATGAGTTACGCGTAACCAGTGCGAAATACTCTTAAAAAGTGTGATCTATATGGCACTAAAGACAGTTTAAAAAAAAAGTGTATCAATGAGCCAGAAACTCATATGACAAATTCGTTTAACTTAATTTTTTATCGTTGCAGCAATGCCTAACTCATTCAATTTGAAGTTAACAGAGATAGGCATCATACACCAATAAATTCTGTTACTTAATCTAAATATGTTAACTTGAAGTTAAAATAGTTACGCGTGGTCACTCGATGCGCGCGGAACAGTGGGCGGCGTGCACCTTGCGGCCATTTATTTCTTTACAATTCATGTCATTCATCATCAGCAACCCACACTCGTCTACTGCTGGACATAGGTCTCACCTAATATACGTCACTGCTCCAGATTTTCGGCCATTCTCATCCAGCCCACACCAGCCAGCCTTCCAATGTCATCATCCCATCTTGTCGCAGGGCGTCCAACACTTGGCTCACCGAGTCGCGATCTCCACTCAAGGACTTTACGGCTCCAATGGTTGTCAATTCTGCGGCTAATGTGACCAGCTTATTGCCACTTCAGTTTGCTAATTCGGTGGGCTATGTCTGTGACTCTGGACTCTGGTTTTCTGTCGGATTACATCATTTCTGATGCGATCCTTCAGAGATACTCTGAGCATAGCCCTTTTCATAGCTCTTTGAGCGACTTTAAACAAGTGGACTAGTCCAGCCGTGAGTGTCCACGTCTCGGCATCGAAAGTCATGACCTGGAGGACGCACTAGTTGAAGACTTTCGACTTAAGACTTTGAGGGATGGGCGATGAGAAGACTTGACGAAGCCTACCAAATGCTGCCCAGCCTAGCTGAATTCTTCTATTAGCTTCTCTCTCGAAGTTGTTTTCTGCCTAATTGGAGCGTTTGTCCTAGATAGACATATTCCTGGACAACTTCGAGAGGTACTCCATTAACTGTGACCAGTGCCGGATCAACGAGCTCGTTGAACATGACCTTGGTTTTATCCAAGTTCATCCGAAGACCGATGTGTTTGGAAGATTCAGCCAGGCTGCTCACCATCTCCTGTAGGTCATGTAAGGTTTCTGCCAAGATGACGATGTGGTCTGCGAATCGCAGGTGTGACATCGCCATTAATATTGATTCCGCGCTCTTTCCAGTTAAGCGTTTCGAACATGTCCTGCAGCGCAGCGGAGAAGAGTTTCGGAGATATAACATTTCCTTGTCTCACACCACGTCGCAGCAGGACTTGCTCGGTTTGGCCATTTTGGACTACTACGGACATATTAGCGGCGTCGTACAGACACCTTAACACCTCGATATATCGCCAATCGACTTTGCACCTCTCCAAGGCCTCGAGAAGTTCTCGACGGAGTCAAAGCTTTTTCTTAGTCCACAAACGCCATGCACAGGGGCTGGTTGTATTCTTTGGTCATCTGTATAACCTGTCTCACTGTATGAATATGGTATATGATGCTATAACTCCGTCGGAACCCGGCCTGCTCTGCAGGTTAAGCTTCGTCAAGTCTTCGTGTAAGGTGATTCGAAATGAATCTTGAGAACAACTTATAGACGTGACATAAGAGTGAAATTGGTCGATAGTTCTTCAGTAAGGTTTTGTCGCCTTTCTTGAAGAACAATACGACCAAGCTCCGCTGCCATGCCCTAAGAGTTCTTCCGGAGAAAAGTTCCTTCAGCACCGGCTTTCAGAAGCTCGGTCGTGACTCCGTCTTCTCCCGGGGCTTTGACTTTGACTTTATAACTGGCTATAGAAGGTGTAAACTTCCGAAAGAATCTCTGGCTTTGACGTGGTGACTTCTCCATTTGTTATGGTCAACTTTGACAGGTGGCTCCTTCCAAGCTGTTGTACGAAGACTTTGGGCCCCTGGTTCTGCTCAATTGCTCTCTGTATTGAGTGCATTGAAGCTTCGGAGGTCACGTCTTAACAGCTTGGAGATGGACTTATTCAGAGCCCGTTGTTCTGCCGAAGTGACTGATGGATCGTTCCGCCTCTTGTCCATTAGGCCCAGAGTCTCTTTCGAAAGTTTAGACCGCTTGCCCGAACGTAACCACTCACAGAATTTTGCACCCTCATCCCGAAGGATTTTCACCACTTGGTCGAGTTCTTCGGTCAGTGTGGTGTGGCGGCCTTCCTTATCCCGGAGATTCTTAGCACCCCCTGCCTGTCTGCCTGTCGTTAACAAAACCAGAATAGCAGGGCTGCCGCGAACTGGGGGCCGAGGCAATATTGTCTTCTTCATTAGGAGGATTTTACCATAACCCACCACGCTGGACCAGGGTTGGTGGGTGGTTCGCCAGGACCTCTTTCGTTGATTAGCAATCGCTTATTGGTTCAGCTAACTATTGGTCAAAAAATACATTTCAGCGATATTTACCAATTTGTTAAGGTTTTTTGACAATTGGTTAACCACTAGTCAGAAAACAGGGCCTTTTAGTCAGACGCATCTAATACAACTAAATAGATAACATAGTTATGCTTTCCCTGCATCGTGTATTTTGGTTGCACCCAACTCATCTAACTTAAGTTATCACACGACGCGTAACCACATTTGTATGAAATTCTGGTTATGCGAAACTCGTTTATCTCAATTTAAAAATTAAGTTTTATAGATATAAAAAAAATATATATGTCAATATGTTCTAGAAGCATTTACACACCTAATCTGTCAGTTTCAATTAAATAGCATGTTTCCTTAATACGCTACAAGTAAATGTTTGTTTAAAACTTCAAAGCCATTTTTCTCAAAACTATGTTTTTTGAGATAGCAGAGTTGTGCGTAACAGGGCAGTACTCTCATAATCGTCATAATCGACGCATTTACCCGACCAACCACAGGTACCAGTAATATTATAATGCGAGTGACTTTCTCCTAATTCTCTCAACGTTTTGTAACAACGCGTAAGTAAGGTAATCGTGAGCAGGCACCGATCCATTTCACCGTTAAATCCCAAATATGGAGAGAACGGCCATCGGATAATACAGATGTAAGATACTAACTACTACTATCCGCTGAACATATAGGAGAAACTGTTAGCATTGACAATTTTGCAAAAGATAACATCGATGTTGAAAACACTGATGTACTCGGTGCAGTAGATTACGAACATGATAATGGAAATACGAGATAATGTGATAAGCTGATGATTAATGCTTTTGTCTCAGTGTAATCTAAATATCAAAATTTGACGTACCTACCTGCAGCTGCACTAAAACTAAGAATAGCTTTTACGTCATCATTGTGTAAGGCTTCTAATGAGAAAGTGAGTCATTTATTAGATAATCCCGAGATAACCACCCGAATATTTTGGATGATAAAAATGCATTTTTTTTTGCAATACAAGACTTTCTCCTGTTTATAAATTACCATAAGCACGTTATATAGTAAACTAATAAGCGTCTGGGAATGATAATTGACATTTACCGAATTTTCGTATTTAGCGTTTGTGAAGATTCTTATTTGCTTGTTAATATTAATCTTACCTAAAGTCTTAGACATGTGTAAAAGATTTCTAGTCTCATGAAAATAAAGAAGGCCACTAAACAATATTGATCCATTCGTATTAATGAATTTTGCACTTTCGAGCACAACCTTCAACTTATTAATGGTACAAGAATGAAAAGCATTTTTTTATACATGAACCTTAATTAAAAAGAAATTACTTAACAGAATTTTATTTTAACATTAGTAATTTGAAGCGGCGTGAGGCTCTAAAAAGACACACAATCACTATCTGGGAGTAAGGTTAGTGCCCATCTAGGACTTGCCAGCGAAAGGGCAAGGGCACTAGATGGACCACACTTACTCGATTATTGTTTTTCTGTTACCATCCTAAAACAAGACAGTTCATTCATCATAGAAAAAACACCGGTTTGATAGTTAACCTGGAATTCAAAAACAGCATCAGCATGACTTGTAAATTTATGGAAGCCAAGCAACTTTGCATGTCCCCGCAAAAGTACAGCAAGCTTAATTGTTTCCAAATGTGCGCGAGTCACGTCCAACTGGTTCTTAGCCCGCAAATCTAGTTTTGATGCCGATACGGTTTCCGTTGAAGCCGAAGCAGAATCTTTACTGCAATACAATATTGTAGGGGAGCACAAATAGCTTCATGAAAGGAAATGGAGCTGCGCAGCTACATGAGAATATGGAACGAATATGGCAATAAAATACCAGTTCATGAAATGCTTTGAATAAACATCGAACACTTTTCTCGCTATGGAGATTTTGGTGGATTGCCCCAGATAGAAGAGGTGACTGAAAAGTGAAGTAGTTTTGGGGACTTTTGAAGGGGTTCATGTAAAATATTGGAATCCATTTATAAGCTCGTTTCTAGTGACGACATCTTGAAAGTCTTCAGTGGCTTAAGAGCAGAAACTCAAAACAAAGATAATAAAGCGTTTCTATACGTACCTTAATTTGTTTGAAACTGCAATTAATAATTGCTTTTCTGTTGACAAGCAGACTTAACAGACCTGTACTTCTGAGCATATCTGAGGTGCACCGGCCAGTGTCGTTGGACTAGACGCCTTTAGTATACCGCAATAGAATTTAAGAACGGACCAATTTTGGAGTATTTTAAGCATCTCTCTGATCAGCACAATTTGGCTTCTTGTCAAGTGTTATCTGATTATTTCAACATAGACACACATTAAAAGCAACGATCCAATATTTAATATAAATCGAACTGACAAGAGTCGCAGATCTTTTCTAAATTATGCAGTATTTGATTTGCATTTAGCAGTGTACCACAGGGACCTATTTTTGGTCCACCCATTTTCTGGAATTTTAAAATTACTTAGTATTTTCTGATCTGTTTTTAAGAATACGTGGCACGGAACGCTGGAGGCGCAACTTCAAGCTGCACTTGACCAGTTTTTTTGTTGCAATAGATATCGAGAATCGAGACTTGGAGAGATCGCAGCGCGCGCGCCATAGCCCGCCCGCCAGTCAACCGCCGCTCCCCGCCGCGCGCGCGTGTCTCAGCCCGCGATCAGCTGCTGCGGAACCGCACCGAATCGACCACCGTTATACCTTAATGACAGCCTAATGGACGAACGCAAAGGTAGTCCATGCATGCTCGTGCTAACGTAGTGCAAATCTAGTGGAGTGCAGTGTTGTGTTCATGACGACATGGAAGAAGTCCGCATATCGGATTGGCCTGATCCACCGGGATCTCATGCATGGCTGCCCGCTTACGGCTTCCAGCATGATATTTTGGAAAAAGATGAATATTTTTGCTCAAACGGTGAGTGCCGCTCGTAAAGAGAGGTTACCATTAAACTTTTGTAATTCATGAATTCGCCTCCGATTGGACTCTACATGGTTTTGAGTCAGAAGTTTTAGTCAGCAAAATGTGTTCATCGTCCAACAGCATTCTCGCACCAAACAACCACGCAAGCAATGCAACGCTACCTTCAGTCGAGATAAGCTTTTTTCTTCCGTTTTTTGACTGCATTCTATAACCATAAAGAAAAAAAACATGATTGAAAGACGCTGAGTTGTTTGGAATGCTGTCGCTTTGTTTGTGTTACATTTTCTGTTGATATTTTTAATTGTAACCGGCCTTGACTTGTCTTTTGTATTAACCAAATAACCACTCTCAAACCTAACTGTTTACATCTTTTGTATCTTAACAATACGGCATGCATCCAGACTTGAGTAACTTATTGTTACCTGTAAAGATAGATTATACACTGATAAGATTTGTTTTTGCAACGAAACTAATTAGTTTGATGGATTACGCATTTAAGTTACAACAATAGCGAACGGATTTGATAGAATGGCCGATACAGCAATCTGATGTTATGGCGGTAAAATGGAACAAAACGAAAATGTGATGACTTAATAACTTGTACAATTTAATAACACACGCAAACACTACAATCAGAACCAATTTATGCATAGTAGAGTGGAAGCATTTTAAAAGCAATCTTTTAACATAAACTGCTCAAAATAAATGAATCTTAAGGAAAAAAGACAAGATGATTGTGTGCAAGCGTGATCTCATCAGATACCAAATACCTAGTTCAAGACATCAAGAATATGAGAAGGGCACAATGATATATGACATAAAAATAAAGAAAATTTGGGTATTGTAGAAATGAAAACACATATTAACGTAAAGGTAACATGAGGCTAAACGGAAAGGTCAAAGCCCGCGCCGAAGTAAAAACGAACCGAATTATTCGCGGTTAGTTTTGCAAAACGAAGTAAATATCAACTCTATTTCGATCGTAAAATAAAAGCGATAAGTTGAGTTACAAACAATTTTGGACCAGCCGATGTATTACTAAAATCTGTAAATTTTCCTATTGATATTGAACAAAAATATAACTATCATTAAGGTGAGAGTTGATTAAAGAAATTTGACAAATTTGGATACATCCATATAATTACATTTACCGATTGTACATATTCATCTAATCGCTTCTATAAAAAATCGAACAGTTAATTACAAATAATTGGTGACGAAAGTGAGAGCGGAATTACTTTTTTAGTTGATTAAACAACCACCATCATTCTTTTTAATCATAGGTATAGGATTTCATATCTCAGGGGGAAATTGCAGAATCAAGCGAAAGTGTATAATTAGTAATATCAGACGTTTGGAGTATCTGATATACAAATCGTTGATGCATTTCTCACGCTCTGATAGGTTCCAATCTATTATTTCTGGAGAAATTTGAGTCTAGCTCACTTTTGTACATACATTGACGTCAATATTCTGGGCTCGGCTACTGGTTATGTTAATTTCTATTGTTTACAAGTATCATAATGATGCATTCTAGTAACCAGGAAGCGCACAGTTCACGTCGGAGTTGGGTTGTTGACCCACCTCATTATAATTCACATATACTAGGTGATGAGATTAGATGACATCACGTTGGACGCTAATCGCACTTTCGTAGTGAATAAATCATTTTTTCAACGCTAATGACTGCTTCATGAGAGGTTTACTGCAGCAAGTAATTGGCTATTTGATAATATTGAGGCGAGTGCAGGAATAGAAAACACCGGTCACTTGGTTCGCTTTGAGAGCGTGCTAAATTATGATTGTGAAACTAATAAGACGAATGTCCATGAGACCACATATTCGTGTTCGAAATATAATTGAAATCTGAAAATTAACTTGAAAATCTATTAATTTAATTAGGGTTGTAAATATTATTACTAAGTAATAAATAAACTTATAGGAACGTGTCTGCAGTAGATATCTACATTCCACACCAGGGTTATTCTATTTGAAAACTATAAGTTATAGGCCTATGTAGATTGAGTAAAGGTTTTTGATTTCAAATTTAAACTTTTCGGTCTTCATATTAGTTCACACTAGTAGACGAGATGACAAAAGCCAAAAATCATTAGGTACTCGATCTATAAAAGCCCTGCATATTTGTCAATGATGAAAAAAATGAATACATATTACTTACATTATTGCCTTACCTTACGATTACATATAGCTCGGCATTTTTCCAAAGCAAATATTGTGTTAGTTGTTATCGAATCTCTAATAGTTGAGCAAACATTTGCTCACGGAATTACGCGACGCGACGCAAGCGCAAGTTCGGCTTCATTGGCAAATTATACGAGCAGATAGTACTCATCTAAAACGCTCATTTGCGTATCAACTGACCTTGTAGCTGAATTACTGGTTAGACTGAAAATAAGTTTGAATTAAGTGAAGAAAAAATTTTGCTAATTCCTAAATTAGGCGAAACAGCACTATGTGCAGGGTTTTTCATCTAAATTTCAAAAGCTACAGATGTGGTAGCGACTAGGAGTATATAAGTTTCTCTGAAATATTGTAACGATGGTGCTATCGCGTTATATCTAAATGTTCAAAATCAACCAAATACTCTTAACCTTTTTATAGCTATAATACAGCAGGATGATGCCTCTGATATTGTTTGCTTGTTAATTTGAAACTTTTAAATAATATAAACAAACAAAGAAACAAATATAAAGTGTCTTAATGTCATAAAGTGAATCTTAGTGAATCTTTCACAAAATACATAAAAAGACTTCTTTACCTAAAAAGTTAATAGAATACCAAACGTTACTAAAACGTTGAAGTTACTGCACCTACTCGTGTTAGGTACATATGTGCCATTGATGATTATGGTTTATTGTGTATGAGTAAGATACCGGGGTTTAGTAGTTGTCATACAATTAACCCATTCTCACATGATTAACGCCTAAATACTTATCTCCAGCTTAGCGAGGTAATCATGGAGTTCTTTTTGAATAGTTTTCCCACAAAGCAAGCAAGGTTAAGCGTGGACAATCAACATTTTTTCGTAGTAGCCGCTTCTCGTCCACATATGTTTTTGTTCTTACAATGAATTTTTCATACAGTCAGTTTTTATGAAGAACAAGATTTTGTTGGACGTAGGTGTATTGGTTATGACGACGAGTAAAGTCCGACGAGTAAGTGAGTATAGTATGTGTAATTCAACGCATTGTCTGTAAAACCTGCTGTCGCGATGTGTCGGTTCAATACCACGAGAGACAAACTACCTACTTTAACAAGACACCTCTTAAAGTAGCCTGATTCACCTGATTGTTGCCAAGAGAACACTGACAATAGGACGAAACAGTACAAACAAGTTATTAAAAGAAAATTTGGTTGACTAATATTAAATGTTGGTCAATGAAATACCAGAAATACTCCTATACGGGATAGTCTATTTCCTTGTGTCAGCCCAAACGATGTATTAGAAAAGTTCACGCACGGGTGTCTGATTCGCAATGTAACATAATTAAATTAACGGGAAACTGGTTATTGGTTGACTCGACAAAGATGTTCTCATATAAGAACGAAGCAATTTTTGTTATTGGGTTTTTGGGTCAGTTTCTGATGAAGGCCACTTATTAAGATTGACTTTTTGTAAAAATATTCGAACCTTTTTAAAAGCATACGAGTATTTACTGAAGAATGCCAAATTCAAATCAATAAAAGCTGTTTAATGTGTTCGAATTTTATATTATTTACATTACATTGACCTGAAACGTTGGCAAACCTTGACCTCATAGGATTTTAAGTCAAATACCTAAGATGCTTTTTAAAACAAGCTACTAAATAACAAAGTTCGCTTAATACCAAAATGCCATTTTTATTGAATGCTCTACATAAAAGAGATCGCTCGAAATGTGATGAAGTAAGCTGAATTTATCATATTTTTTGTCAGTATACACCTTTATATTTATCATTCAAGTTTGCAGTTAGCAAAGGGGTTGGTAGAACCGGGACAGGTGATACTGTGACGAAAATAAACACTCAATTCAAAAGATAAAATGTAAGGCTTTTCAATGAAACTCGATTTACGACCGCGAACCGCGAGTTAGTACGGATGGCGCTGCCTTATACATTCCAACACGCGGTCCAGAGATGTTGAATAATCTGAGATCTTACGGACTAGGTAATAAAATCCAAATTGGAAGGGGGTGGTGGTACGTAAATGCAGTTGAGTGCTGGGAAGCATGCGGTCGGACCGGTCGCCGAGCCCTTAAGGTCATTTCTTATCTGTAAGCGAATCGCATACCTTGTGCTCTCACGTCGCCCGTATATCGTGCCTTTTTAGAAAGCACTGCGACATCCCATTGAGTCCTATTCCTTCAGCTATTGCAATATTAATGACCTGCATCCAACTAAATTTTATGAGGCAGTTCGAAGTTATTACAAGAATCAAGTGCCTTTGCAATGTTTCGTGCAAGAAGAATTAAAGACACTTCGAATATTCTACCAATTCTTTTTCAATAATGTCATAAATTGCTGTATTGAAAGATGTTGAAAAACTATTTAGAATGATAGTAAGCACCTTATGATTATTGTAATTTTGTTCCTCCTAAAATTACTTCGTACTTGTATGTAGGCCATATGTCTATCAAATTTGTAAGTGAGACAAATGCAGGTATTCCTGTTGCTAAGCTTAAGACCTGAAAAATATTGTTCTTTGTAAATGCATTTTCAACCCTGTCATCACCTAGCTACCGTTAGGTGACATGTAAGTCTTTGATGTTTCCGCGTAGTGGGAATATAGAAGTCTTAACTTTTACATGAACGTATTTATCCATTTAGTTTATCGCATCAATAAAATGGTCGAATAACGTTGAACCCACGGGGCAGGTACCGTGAAATGTGTGATACAGTACACCGGATCGAGACTCCGGAAGCGATGTGGTGTTGACGCTATCGTCGCGATCGGTGTCAAATATCCTGGTTTCACACGGTGTAATCCGCTTTTAACCTCGATTGACCCAAAAGAAGCCTCGAATAATTCGAAATTAGTGTTGGCTATGGAATGGATAGTCCACTATTGATAGACTATCAATAGTAAAAATAAAACCAATAGTATTGATAGAGAAATTTGAGCAATGCTATTGATAACGACAATAATTATTACCGATAGTTTTACGCCCGATACTGTCACAGAATTCCGCCAATTTTCCTATCGTTAGTATTGATCGATACTTTTGACATTTTCAATATTATCGATAGTATCATCGATATCCAGGAAATGTTTTAAAGGTCAAGCAACACTATTCAAAATACTAATCACTTTGAGAAAAAATCCAATTATGTGGACCTTTTTTTATGAGTGACCAGGCAATGTCACGATTCCCTTTATCATCTTCAAAATATCAAAGCATCTATTAAAAGTAAGTGAAGTAGTTACATTAGTGCTGTCTACTTAGCTTGAGTAAATCCTTGTAAGATCCTCTACCACTAAGCGACAGTTGTAAGCACAATACTATTAAGCACAGTTGATGCTTCTTTAAGACTTTCTGTTCACCATTAATCGAAATCACAAGTGTAGCATGCAACCAAATTTTGACGGACACATCCTTATTAGCTGTAATTTGCTCGCGAATTTATAAGTTCGCCGGCCTAATCCCGCTTAACACTTTCCTCACACGATTACTGGAGTCCTTGAAGTGTCCGTCTTGACATTTGAGATAAACCACGCGATATCTTCGAGCCAAGATGAAGGTGCGAAGAGAACGCAAAGTCGAACGTTTATTTATCACCTATGTTATTGTGGAGAGAACGAATATTGACGTCTGATAAAAATAAAATTGTTTGTGTACGGCTTAACTTAATAAGTGAGTAACTAGTGAAAATAAGTATGCAATCGTGTGCAACATGATTAAGTGCAACAGGATTTAGTGCAAAACGGATTTTACATTTGTAATGGATTCCAGCCGAAAGGGTAAAAAACAATAATTTATTTGAAATATTTTAATCAAATTCTGGTTACCTAACTTGTAGTCTTTCTTCAAATAGTTTTGTTTTTGCTATAGTTGAGTTTTTCAATTGAGTTTTCGTAAGTTTCCTTTGGGAATATAAATCATTAGTATCGATCATACTCTGATATTATCGACGTGTTTGGAGTCTTTTACATACTTTGTCGAGATATCTTAACAGATTTGATTGATGATGTCATTGTCTTTTCCACGTACATTATCTTTTCTGACGAAACACATCAAAATTCAGAAGACAAAATAAAAAATATAAATTCTATAGTCCTTAACCTACATCGAAATCAAACATCTGGGAACATAAGCAAAACGTCAACTGAAGGCAGTTGGAACTAACCAAAACGCTTGGGATAATTCGTCACATTTTCGTAATTGGCATTAAGGCCAAGAAATTGGTTTCAACGATTACTTGGGCAATAAAATACAACATAGATTTATGACAAATGATTACTATTTCACAGCCGTCGTATTATTGTTAGGGCAATTACTCAATTTAGACTATCTTTAGCGTTCAATTTGACTGGCTCGGTCCAGATATTTGAGCGTTTATGTTCCGCAAACCTTGGAAAGTCACGACATGGTTATATAAACGTAGATATTTGTTTAGAATCGGATTGTATCGTAATTCTAACGATTTTATGCGGTAGCTTAATAGATTGCTAAAACAACCTTAAAATTCCATTATAATACTTTTTACCTGTTAAATCGTTTTAAGTCCTATGGTCACAATTTAAAACACTAGACCATAATTAAACTGGTACGGTTTTTCATATTGTTAATATTTAGGTAATTTATTTCTTAATTTTTTGAATTGATATTTTGCACTTGAGAAGATTATTAAAAAATAAGGATTTTCACTCACATCAAGATTATTTCCTATTCAGAATATATATAAGTTATATAAAATGTTGTTGTCACTTTTATCTGAACTGATTTACTTAACATTTTACCACATGTAACGAATTAACTAATCGACGAAGACTTTATCGCTATGCAATCTACAAATTAACTAGGTATATATAGATATTTTGAAACAGAAAATATTTCAAAATGCACTTGCTATCTCGATCTACATTTCACTTATCTAAAGATGACTATATCGGTCATCAAATAAGCATTGATTAACCTCAAGATAATGTACGTATTTACATTTAATCATATGTGCTTGAGTTTGGTGTTACACTCGTACATTGGTTCCTAATCAGATAAATGTGTAAGAGAGTCTTCAAATTACAATAGATATTATAACGCTACTCTACAATCATCGAAAGTGTAGGTACTTACTGATGTTATATTCTTTTTACACTAGCTACTTCAGTAAGTTCTTTCAGCAGGCCTTCAGGATGAGGATGACAGACTCAATTGGTGCTTAGTCTGTTCTTATGTGCCAGTCAACCTCATATTTGGATCTCACTGCTGCTTACCATCAAGCGGAGTGAGGTCATCTTGATTGTCCTCGATATAAAGAAAACCTAAGTTCTGCCCATCGATAACGATTTTACTGTTAGGTACTTTGTTTGTTAAACATTATTTGAGTAACGAAACGAAACTGATTTGAGTATTTGTCCCGGCCAACGTCGTAGATTTGTCGTAGAAATGATCAATCTTTTATTTAATTGGAGAAAAATTCAACTTCATGCGAGATGCTGAACAAACAGTGTTCATCACAGAGGAATCGAACCTTAAACCATTAGAAAGCGATTTTAGCCGCAGGGTCTCCTTCAAACAAATGAACTAGATTTAGTCAAATAAAATTAATGAAAGTGACCTCACATGTTATTATATATTTATACTACTGTGAGCTGATGGAAAAGCATTCGTGTAGATATACATATTTAAATACCTAGGTATTTGATGTATGTACTATATTTCAAGACACGAAAAACCTTTTAGATAGGCACAGCAATCACGCAGAACCTTGACATCTGAGCAATCCACCATTTATTTATAGAAAGTTGAAATGTTGCGAGTCGGGTACAAAAACATAATTTGCTTTTTGTGTTGGTATTAAGAACTAATTTGCTTTTTATCAGTTTGCGAAACCCTATAATAAGCAATTTTAAGCGTAGTAAAGTTATAGTTGGGGGAAACAATTTTTTATAATGCTTCATAAACCTGAGATACACAAACGAAGTTAGTAACCTTTTTCTCGAGCTCGTAATGTGTCTGTGACTCATTTTGTTTTCATGTCTGGAGATGACATCATTGGTCCACCCGGAGAAATATGCGGTGATGATGCTTCTTAACACCTTTTGAGTAAATGGACAGACTCTAACTGTATTTTAAGTAAACTTTCGCTGGTGAGACTAAGAAGCCGAATACACGCAACGTGCGATATTTACACATTATTGCACACATCTACCAAAAATAACATTTGATATAGAACTTTACAAGTTAAAAATAAGTAAATAATGGTTTTAATTAACAGTAAATGTTTAGATACTAGTATAAGCGATTTGTTTGCTAAAATAAGGTTGTCCCAATTGAATAGTCTTTAAATATCCATACAAATATTATAAATGCGAAAGTAACTCTGTCTGTCTGCTACTCTTTCACGCCAAAACTACTCAACGGATTTAAATGAAATTTGGTATACAGGTAATCTAGACCCTGAGAAGGACATAGGCTACTTTTTATTGCGAAAAGGGGGTTGTAAGGAGTTGAAAGGGGGTAAAAAGTTACTTTTCCACGCGGACGGAGTCGCGGGCGGCCGCTAGTATAAGATAAATCGTATTTTTACACACACAGGTAATTTCTTTTTAGTACTTATTACCTATTTTGTACGTCGTAGTAGTGTGTACATAGTTTATATTCATGTGTTGGCCGTAGGTACTAAGTAAGGCCGTAATTTAAAATCGAATCACTTTGATGTACTTCGTTTCTTTGAATAAGCTCCTCTACACTCATACTCGTAGAGTGGGTACGTTACAAAATTACCATATCAAAGGTTAAATGATTTCATAACCAATTAATTTTAGACTACAATGAGTAATACTATAAAGGTACCTAATCGTGACTAAATGCATAGAATGCGGCAGCCGGTAGTAATGTTGCGGACAGGAATCTAGACAACTGCTTACACTTCCAACTTAATACGTTTTATTGTATCTCGGCGAAGGTTGAACAACTAGTCACCATACAATTAAGACAAATGTAGTTACGACTATTTATTCGCGAATTTGCCTAGCGGCAAGTTGTACTTTGGTCTTGAAAGACCAATGGATCCACGTCTGATAGAGGACGCTTACCAGTTGCTCTAGAACAGTGGTTCTTAACCTTTAAGTCATGAGGGACCATTTTACCAAAATTCTGTCGTGTCAGGGACCACACACTTCGGACATGCGTGGCGGCGCCGTGTGCGTTGTGTTGCCTCGACTCATCACGTCACGTCACTTGTTTATTACGATGTCTTCGCGGACCACTTGAAATGCCTCCAGGGACCACCAGTGGTCCGCGGACCACCGGTTAAGAACCACTGCTCTAGAAGAATATAGCTCACTTTAGCCTGATGGTAAGGAACGGCACAGCTCTGTGTCATAGGGTATTTGACTAATCTCGATATAGTAAAAAATATTTATACTTTTCCAAAATACTGGTAAATAAGAACCAACGGCCAAAATTTTCAGTTAAAAATATAAAGTCTAGCTGGTTTTATGAGCATTCAAAGTTTCATGGGCAAGTCCATTTTTAAAGTATAAAATTTAAAAAAAAATAATTATATCATTGAACTACCCGTACATTTTTCACCAACTTTTATTATGAAACCATTTACTTAAACGAAACATTTGATATAGCTACCAAACAAAATTTACTAGACGCGCATACAAGATACGGGCGTGTGACGTCACTTGCCTGAGCCATTTTGTATAGAGCGTTTTTGGGCTTGTCCAAAATATGTGCTCTTAAAGTTGTGATATCTCAGGTGATTCAAATCAGAATCGAGCAATTCTTTCAGTAATGTTTTCTTAAATTGAGAGGTCTTTTGATTAAACACATAATTTTTTTTTGTCAAATACCCTATTACCGCTTGGCGTCCCTTCAGTTTCCACTGTCATATAGCTCTTCTTATCTTATTAAATAAGAATCAGTGTACAGTTAAGTATGAGCCTGATAATACATCGACCTTACTTTTTTCTGCAATGTCGACACCTTCTCCGATCCTAATTGTTGCTCCACGACTTGTATTCACGTTGATGTGACGTGCGCAAGCGGCGTTTAAGAGTAACGCGTCCAATTATGTTGTCAATTATAAGTCGCAACAAAAGGAGTGGACCACCAAGGCTTAAACGTGATTAGAAATTTGTTAAGTATACGGGTATTTTAACACCGATATAGGTAGGTACAGACAGCCGCACATCAGGTTAGCACAGTCTGTCAAATTTCCTCAATTGATATTGAACCAAACACGTGTGACATAAAGGTGAGAATGGAATGAGGAAATTTGACAGTTTTGTATACTTTGATGTGTGTTGGACGTACATTCACAATTTTAAAGTTATAGCAGGTAAGGACCACACGTCAATGTAACAAATCTATAAAATCCATACTAATATTATAAATGGGAAAGTGTATGTTTGTGTGTTTGTCTTTCTTTCACGGCAAAACGGAGTGACGAATTGACGTGATTTTTTAAGTGGAGATAGTTGAAGGGATGGAGAGTAACATAGGCTACTTTTTGCACATTTTTTTGTGTTTTTTTATTGAGAAGGGTCTAACCACCCATTTTAAGGAAGTGCGGGGCGCGAGCGAAGTCGCGGGCTAAAGCTAGTGTCTATAATAAATTCTCATCATAATGTCTTGAATGATAGATTGTGTTTTATGTGATAGGTGATGGACGAGCAGATGGATTATTTGATGCTGAGCGAACCCCCCTTTCCTCCCCATTGGGCCTCCGGTACCCTCACTCACTCGGCGAAACACAGCTTTGTTATGAATACGAGTAATACACTATTGTACGTATAAGAGTATACCATTTCGTTCACCTTTGTTACCAACGGCCCTGAGAAGGACAGACAAGCAGACATCACTTGCTCATTGTCTATGAGTCACGTCTAATTTATTGGGCGGTTGTCTATGGCACATCTGCTTATGTAAGGTTAGACGCGAGGTCTCGGCTATTGTTACATGAAAAATAGGGAGGTAAAGTTAATTAGACGTAAAGTAATGTGGAGTCTCTTTAGTGGTAATAAATTAGGTATGTAATAGGTACCTATGTATCAGCAGATAACTTATCCTTTATCTTTAAATTGACATTAACAAGTGGCATCGGAGTATTTAACTACCACCTATCCCAAGGTATAGGTAAGTGTAAGTACCCATGTACAAGTATTACACTTTCGAAAAGTAAAATCGCGAATTGGTCTGTAGAGACACGAGCGAAGTTGTGTTGTCCCTGCTTAAGATGCTACTTAAATCATCTGCTAAGATGCAAAAGCCTACTTTAGCACATCAAATAAAAAACGTGCTCTAAAGTTAGACTTATTGCAATACTGATGCTGTTTCTATTATTTGCCACTATTGTAAAAGTGACAGCATCATTGAAGGGGCTACACGAATGAAACTAGCGCCGCCAACCTATTTACACTGATTGTGGCGAAAATACGATATTTTTTAAGAAAGCAAAACATTACAGACTTAGATAAGAGTAAATTGAATTTTTCAAGATGCAATACAATATATAAAACACGCGACAAGTATCAATAATGTCAATTATTGCTAAAAGTGGCCGTTTTTAGGGTTCCGTAGCCAAAATGGCAAAAACGGAACCCTTATAGTTTCGTCATGTCCGTCTGTCCGTCTGTCCGTCTGTCCGTCTGTCACAGCCGATTTACTCGGAAACTATAAGTACTACAGTGATGAAATTTGATGGGAATATGTGTTGTATGAACCGCTACAAAAATATGACACTAAATAGTAAAAAAAAGAATTGGGGGTGGGGGCCCCCCATACATGTAACTGAGGGATGAAATTTTTTTTTTCGGATGTACATACCCGTGTGGGGTATCAATGGAAAGGTCTTTAAAATGATATAAAGTTTTCTAAAAAACATTTTCTTAAAGTGAACGGTTTTTTGAGATATCAGCTCTCAAAGTCCGTAAAAAGTATGTCCCCCCCCTCTATTTTTATACTACGGGGTATAAAATTCTAAAAAAAATAGAGGTGATGCAATGCTAATAACTCTTTCACGATTTTGGTTTGATCAAAGTATCTCTTATAGTTTTGAGATAGGTTGATTTAACTGTAATTCCATTCACCAGGTGTATAAATTGACATAATAAGTTAATTATATTTGCTGCTACGGAACCCTTTGTGCGCGAGCCCGACTCGCACTTGGCCGGTTTTTTATTTTTATTTTATTTTCTTCAAAAATATCATATTTTCGCCACAATCTGTGTAAATAGGTTGGCGGCGCTAGTTTCATTCGTATAGCCCTTTAAACCATGACTAACTTTTATCATTTATATTTAATCGTTTATCTCCAACAGTTTTGTTATTTTACGTAACTTATGTAACCTACGGCCTCATGTGAGTGGATAGAAAACTGCATTTAATTTTATGCTGTCATGCGATCCCATCCATGGGAATTGCACGGTAAAATCACATAATGCAAGCCTGGGAAAGCTGGGGAATGTCGGAAGCAGGGTTCTGTAGCTGCCGGAAGGCAGCCAATATCAGAATTTTAGATTTTTCTTTGGCATGCCTTCACGACACATAGGTATTTCTAGGGTTGACGAAAAACCAAACAAATGAGTAAATTAAGTGGACTTACGAGCAAATTACTGTATGTGACTTTTTTGGTAGATAGTTACTTTTTACTTTATCTATTGATTCTCTTCACGTGGAATGTTAAGTTAGATTCAAGAAGGGTTTCCGAATCATTCTCTGTCTCCACACCATTTATCGCTGCTAATCATCTAATTTATTTATTTATAATTTTATTTATTATAGAGGACTGTAAGTACACCCGAAGTGTCTCCATAGCGCATATTATGTGAATGCAACAGCCCTAATTTTTTACAGAATAACACTAAACGGTACAATGAATCCATTCTGATTCGTTAGGTGAAGTAATTTCTGTGTTAAATTATTACTATCTCCAGTCACGCAACTTACGAAATTTATAATTATGTTAGTAGGATTTGTAGTTACTAGGATTACTAGAATGCGTACATTTAAAGTGAAAGTATAGTTTATTTATTACATATTCCGAACAGTTTTTTGAACTCTTATGCATCATTAATTTATTAACTAATTTTCAACTAAGTATAAAGTTTTCGAGGTATAAGCGCTTGAATTTAAGGAAGTGCTGAAAAAATCGAAACGATGTTAATAAATAAAGTAACTAAGTAAACATTTTCGAGGCCAAACAAGGCGCCTTTCTTCTAAAACACACAAGTAAATAGCAGCACGTCAGAATAAGCAAGACGATTCATCAGTTCTGCAGTTCGCGTTCCGTTACTCCCTTTCGTAGAGATGCTAATTTCTCGATGCAAGTACTTGATCTCATTAGAAATACGTATCACACAGTAAATATAACCAGTAACAAGCCTCCTAAGAATCTAAGCATGAGTATCCTTTGAATGTATGGATATACTTTTTATTGCACCTAACAGAGGTATAAAACTTTGATGAAAATAAATCGATTAGATAGATAATCGTCTATCAAGTGTCATTAGTTCCCTTGGAAGAAAATAAATCGGTTTTCCGTCTGTCTAACATATGCCACTCTGGTAGCCTTGTACTTAATCGGCAACACGGCCAGTGTCTATCTACAGCTGAAGTAGCTCTACTTCATACTGCACCACTAAATGTATGTGCTAGGTTTTCCTTCTCCAGTCAGCAGTTCACCCAAGGATATCAGTCAAGTAGCCTAAACTGTACGTCCAACATTTCGTACGTGCAAAAGCCGACAATAGTGAAGCCGGCCAAATTGTAAGATATGATGTTATATTCTTCTCTCTTGATATGTTGAGATACTGGCTATATAAACACTGTGCTCGTAACATAGCGAACAAAACACCCACGTGTGTAATTGTTTGAAAGTAGGCCGCTAGAGGCAGCTATTACGGCCTATGGCGCTATGGCCATACTAGGGTTGTGACGATATATCGATATACTGATAATTTTCAAATAATATAGATACGAAATTCATATTCAATTTCTTATTATGGTGGCAAATAGGTAATCTACCTTCATCTGATGTGTACCAACATGAAGTCGCTTATCTTTCTTTTTATTTGACCTTATTGCCATTTTTTTTGGCTAAATCAAGATTAGGTATGGAAATTAAGTATTTCAGATGGTTAACTTGTTTCACAACTCAGCATTTCCCAAAAGTCAATTGTATGGGACCAAGTCGAAAGTCTTCGACAGGTCCAAAAAACAGGCACTGGGGTTTTCAAGTATAGGTAAGTCTGCTTGACACAGAAGATCGCACTTTCTGTAGACACACAGCACTTAAACCCAAAACTGGACATTGTGACTTTTAATGTGCTTCCCTATCTTTTTCAAGCAGAGCATCCAGTACTGTAGCTATTATCATCGACTACTTTATCTATAAATCGATTTTATCGTATAAAAAGTTTATCGACCTTAGGATACTAAACCAAGCCATACCTATAGAGCTATGTCTATGGGCCGCTTACTCGGAAAATTACCCGAGTTCGTCTAAACGCTGGATGCTGTTAACATTTTTTTATGTGGAGTAGTAAAAGTTAATTATTTTATAATAGGTACTTAGCTTTGCCCTTGCTGTTTAGTTTTCCGGAAAAGGTAAATATATTCCTGTTAATCACTTTAACTGTTTCATGATTAAGAACTTTTAGATACTATTTATTGAATTATTAAACTACAAAACCAACCTAAATCTGAATTGTACGGTCATCGGTTTCGTCATCTCTGTGTATTTTTCTGGTTGACTTTTTACGCAGTGCATAAAAAATCTATCTATACATATAATAAAAATGTCAAAAAAGCTGTGTCTGTACATTGAAGATATTTATCTCAAAATAACTTAGGACGACTAAAAAACAGTAACAGAACATGAATCAAGATTTTTAAAATTTTTGTCTGTCTGTTTGTCTGTTTGTTCTGTTTGTCTGTTTGTCTGTTTGTTCGCGCTAATCTCGGAAACTACTGAACCGATTGGAATGAAACTTTTTTTATTGTATAGCTGTAACATCAGGGCAACTTATAGGATATATTTTATTTTGAAGACCAAGCTCCTTGATGTAGAAACCACAACAGCCCAGCTAAAACTATAAGAGGTAGGTCAATGGCACCTTAACAAAAGTTGTTCAAATTGATGAGCATTTTATGATGCCATGAAAAAATCAAAGATCATGGAAACACCTGGTGAAGAACTCCTAAGAGCCCCAGCTACACCATAACAAATATGGAATGAAATGGAACGCAAAATTGTCAAATGTGATGAGCATTTTTGGATAAGATCGATAAGGAAGGATATTTCGAACTTAAAGGGGGTTCAAGTTAGGTGATGGGACTACGTGATTCCTTGGCCCAATCTACTAGGTATTTAAATAATCACCTTTAAGTCAAGAGTCATAAGTTCACGCAAACGATTGCGGGCGGCCCCACTATTTACAAATAACGGAATCAAGCAAAATTTACTAACGATTCATTGATTTTCGCTTTACCTCTTTCTTAAAAACTTGTAAAGAATGTTAAAGAAAAAAGTGACAAAAATACCGTAGAGTCAACATTAGAGGTCGTTATGCTAATTTGTCCAGTACCGTCTATGTATGACTAACAGAGACTTATGAAAAGAGTAAATTATAGATACATGTACCTATGTACTAGTGATGAGAACGTTACTAAGTGAATTTTCCCAGTCGAGGCATTTCGGATAATCCCGTCATCAATCGAGTCATAAATCTTGAGTTCAATAAATTGTCGTCGAGTACAAGCTGAATGTTGGCCTTCCCCATAGAGTCGTAGACTATGCAATCTCAGTCCCATACAACAACAACGTACACCAGCCGTCTTTCTGAAGTCCATCGTGCTGCAGGAAGTCATCGCGTTCTGTTCCTGAAAAATTAAGTAAAGAAGCGGGTTGGGTCAGATTAGAAATTCCGAAAAAAGTTGCATTCAGGCACCTACTTACTGATTCTTGTCACTCACAACTCGATCTAGTAAACTCATCCAACTATTTCTGTGCCATAACACTGTCGCTATAAATGTTGACATTGGCAGAATCAACTGTACCCAGGACACACCTAGATGCCATGTTTTTTTATATTTATTATCGAATACGAGTAGGTCTATGTTATCGTTATTATTTTTATTTTATAATTATGTTACTCGAGCGACTCCCGTTATGTCAACGTAAGGAGCATCACTATTACTAACTTATTAAGTGTAGTTTTGGCATAGAACCGCGAAATTAGATTTTACGGATGCTTGTTACCGCTTGTTTGTTGGAGAATACCCAATGAGCGTAAAGATAAGATAAAGCCTGACGTTACTGTTATATTACAATACTGTTGATTATGTAAATTACGTGTAAAAATCTGACAAAAGATCTAACTAACATTTTCGCACCTTAGTTTTTCAATGCGAATTTAAGATGGGTAACGGATAATCCATTTGCTAGTGCACAACATTAAATGTAGGATTTCTACGAATGCTACAATACAGATAATCTAAAAGAACCACGTGACATAAAGATATAAAAGTACTCTGTGACATAAAGTCCTTGCCAAAGCAGTGTTCATAGGAATATCCGCTCACGACACAAACCATTATAAGTAACATGTTTTTATACCAAGTGCAGAGCCTGTTTAAGGACTTTCATGGTATTGACATGGCTAAAAATTACCCGCCATTCAATACGTATTATTAAAAATGGTCTACACATCAATAAATCTATTGCTTTTTATTAGGGTTCCGTAGCCAAAATGGCAAAAAAACGGAACCCTTATAGTTTCGTCATGTCCGTCCTGTCCGTCTGTCCGTCTGTCCGTCTGTCACAGCCGATTACTCGGAAAACTATAAGTACTACAGTGATGAAATTTGATGGGAATATGTGTTGTATGAACCGCTACAAAAATAGACACTAAATAGTAAAAAAAAGAATTGGGGGTGGGGCCCCCATACATGTAACTGAGGGATGAAATTTTTTTTTTCGATGTACATACCCGTGTGGGTATCAATGGAAAGGTCTTTAAAATGATATAAAGTTTTCTAAAAAACATTTTTCTTAAGTGAACGGTTTTTGAGATATCAGCTCTCAAAGTCGTAAAAAGTATGTCCCCCCCTCTATTTTTATAACTACGGGTATAAATTCTAAAAAAAATAGAGGTGATGCATGCTAATTAACTCTTCAACGATTTTTGGTTTGATCAAAGTATCTCTTATAGTTTTTGAGATAGGTTGATTTAACTGTAATTTTGGTTAAGTTATTGTGCTTACACTGAAAACGATGGCTGAACCTTATAAGATAGATCAAAAAATATACTACAGTATTGTACACCTTTAAAATCTTATATTTGCTGCTACGGAACCCTTTGTGCGCGAGCCCGACTCGCACTTGGCCGGTTTTTAACCTTGTGCAGTGGTATAAAACTCAAACCGTAAACCGTTAGCTTGTTACTTTAAAAAGGTAATTAGAAACAGTAGCTATTTATAAATCTATTCTTAGAAAATGTCGTTACTTTTAGGTCATCCGGAACAGTATCAGTGGACCGTGGGATAGTGAACTTGTAGACACCGACAAACAATCTCACTTTCGTACACTTCGGATAAGGAAGAAAATTGCCGAAATACGACATAGATAAGAATGCAAATAGCCGTGTTAATGTTAATTAAAAACAGTTCACATAATTAAGTCTGAATAGATTGTTACTCCTTGGCCATGGTATTAATTTTTTTAACCTTTTTTGTGCAAAAGGTATCTAAGCTCTTGGTTCCACTTGCGCCTGGGTACCAGATCAGGCAGGATTTCATTAACCCAGCGTTTCCAAAACATATCGACTATGGAATTTTCGCCATTGCTTGCGTAAGTGAAGATCAGAATCGTCAAAACTTCCTCCTGTCATTTATCACATTTGCGAGCAAAAAACTAACATACAATGATTACTTATCAAACATAGTAGCCCACCCTCACTTAGTTTCAGTAGTTAACTATTAGATGGCGCTGGAAGTTGACTAAATCGCCCAAGCGTTTTGTTATTGAAA
Organism: Cnaphalocrocis medinalis; assembly: GCA_014851415.1. Classification (NCBI taxonomy): domain Eukaryota; kingdom Metazoa; phylum Arthropoda; class Insecta; order Lepidoptera; family Crambidae; genus Cnaphalocrocis; species Cnaphalocrocis medinalis. The sequence goes on from CM026276.1 coordinate 14,870,424, forward strand.
TTGCCCAAGCTTTTTCTATTTTCTGTAAGCCTTGATGTGGACTTTGATATTAATCTCTTTATAAATAGTATAACACATATTATTTTAACCGCTCTATAAAAATTGCTGTAGTACTACTGTATAAAATAAACTGAATAAAACATCCTGCCTTTTTCACATCTAAAAGCTCCAAAAAACATGAAACTAAATGTTATACCCATCGTAAGAGGTCATCGTAACCTAAACGCGATGTTTGAATTTGATTATATTATTTGGTTTTATTCATCTCTTGCCATTCGGGCTCGCGTGGGAGGCCGGCCATGTTTATGACATCATAAAATGTTAATCAGTCTCTATAGGTAACCCATAATTGGTAGATACGTTTAATTTGTTAGCTAGCTCTTGATCTGGTGGCAAAGATAACTGGGCCCTGCTTGTTACGAGTATATTAAAAGATAACTACATACGCATTGCAAATTAATATAACCAGGAACTAGTACCTAAGATTGGAAACGTTTCTTCGGGTGGCATTCCTGTGGATTTGAATTCCTGGATATTTGAGACGGTCTAAATAGAGCCTCTAACAAAACCACTTAAACACATTATATAGTAGTATAGGCATAGTGTCAGCCTAATCCTGTTCCACTGCAGGGCAAAGACCTCAGTCGTAGAAATTAAGTCATCGCTACTATGATGGGATTAGGCTTAATTAGCTAATGCGGATTGGTGATCACAGACCAGAGCTGAGCTGACCTGAGCTGAGCAGAGACTCGATGTTCGAAAAATTCGAAACATACTTTTTGCTTGGAACCTGAGATTATATCTCGGTACTTTAAATCAAGCAACTAAGGGGCGTTAGTCACATACGAGTAAGTAATTTGTGCGTAGCCTGATTTATCTCCCGATGTCGGCGTTCTGTGTCTAATTATCTTAAGCACTAGTCACTGGTTTGTACTTCTATATTTAACTGTCATTTAATTGTTAAATTAACTACTGAATATACGCTACAGCTGGTACACACTATGTAGTTTATGAGGATATATGAGAGTTCCTTATCAAATACTTATGTATCTACTTAGCTTTAAGTGTGTCTATCTCTTATTTCTTTTAACTTGTACCAGTGTTTATCTTGTTGATTGTCTGTATAAAATAAATAAATACATACATACAAAATATGAGGTTGTATGCAATTATTTCCAGTTTAAACTATAGAATACCTTGGTGGCACAAGGTTATCAATAACAATACAATACAAGATAGCACTTGCAATACCTAGATAATTCTTTACAACAGGTCACGACCGAAAAGCTATCAAACAATATTTTCAGCTTTATGTATTAAAATTTAAAGTCGATATTTCATCGGCTAGTTCATATTTGGATTATACCAAGTGGCTTCGGAACGGTTTCCGTATGATGAGGCCTATACCTGTCCCATTTAAACAAAAGAGACGTACAGTGTGTGTGAAAGGGACAGGGGTAAAGATCCTAAGAGAATTCCGTTTTACGGAAGTTTTAGTTAGTTTCACGTTAGGTTTGGCATTTGACTTTTCGAAATAAAAATTGCAAAAAAGGAATGGCTAACTTAATTATATTTAACGACCTAGCTTTTATTAATAAGGAAGTTGAAGTGATAAAGACGTACAGCGTTTATATATTATTTTGGCTTTAGGGGTTTATTGACTACAAGCATTATTAAAATGATCAACTTTTTATCTATGGCGTATTTAATTTTATTATGGGTCTGAACATAAATAATAAATAAATGGTTGTTTTTATATTTAAGTAAGTAAGATTGATGGTCTCTACCTACTTGCTAAAATTAAATTGATTTTTATGGCTAGTTTTAAAAAGGCTTAAGGTAGGAAGCTACATAGACATGTACACATAGACAGCTGGCTCTTTGAATCTGTGTATCTATATTTTTTTATAAATATGGCCAGACATTTGGCCGCCTCACCTGGTGGTAAGTGATGATGTGACCGAGGGTGTAGCATGTCTGTCTAGCAGCCGATACACTCTTCATTTGAAAACTCTCAAACCATAGCGCTCTATTTAAAATTTATGATATCTTACTTTAAAACGTACAGGCTTACGAATTTGGTCCTAATACCCATCTACCTGGTCGTATTGGCATGGGTTAACGGTTCTACCTTACGCTGAATACTAAACAGCATCAACATTGAGGTCGACCCAGCTTTTTTCACCATTAAAAATCACTTAACTAACTCAATGGCAAACATAGAATGTGGAGACACGTTTTGAACAGATACTAAAAAGTAAGGCAACTGGATATGCCAATCGGTGCCGATGTATTGATCTGATGTTAAACATACTAGAATATGAATGGGGCAATATTGTCAAAAAATTAAGAACACGGTGTTTATTTATTTAACTGTGTTAAAACTATTGGAGATCGCTAAGATTTTTCCTATAAAGCATTAGCGAGATTGCATTAATGTTTCGTAGCCTACAATTTTAATTTTCATGACTAACTTTCGTTCACACTTGCTAGGGAAATCATAGCATGGTATGTCTCGTTATCTTAATTGCGCCTACTGTATCTCGGTTTTGAATGACAATAAGACAAATAAGTTTACAGGGTGTGTCTGTGAACATTTCCATTCCTTTAACCACTTCTTCTACCAATCATTCTGAACAAGATTTAAGCTAATCTAATTTTTACAAAGTCGGTCACGTCATTTGTTAAATATGTATGGGAAGTCGAAAATGATTTCGAAAAATTCTCTAAAGTAGAAGAGCAATGTTGTTCAGAATGGTTGCTAGAACATGTGGTTAAAGGGGGATGTAAATGTTCACATATCCCTACAAAAACAAACATAATATAGCTTGGCTTATATATCTGTGGCGTAGCATGCAGGTGGCTTAAGTCTAGCCCTAAACGGAGTCAGGCCGCTGATTCATAAAATGTATTACCTACTTTATTTCATTAGATGTTTCCAGCAAAAAAGGCACGGATCCAGAGTACTTACCAATAAATAAATATAAAAATGCTGCATCCATTTAGGCAATAAAATTTGTATTTGCGTAACAAAAGCTGATTGCTGTCAGAAGATTCAATAGTCCACTGTTATTCAAATAAACCAGCGCATTATGCCCTAAACTTTATAATCTGTGTGGGCTATTTATCGAGATCTCGATATAGATTGTGAACGAGGCTGATTCTCAAAATAAACCATAGTAGCCACGAAGGTGCGGTACTACGGATGAAACGTAGTACATTATTTACTATACGAATAAGTGCCTAGTGTAAAAATATATTTACACGAGGCACCGATTCGGTATAGTTATACCTTATATGTCACAGTAAAATAATACGAACCGTAGGTAACTTGACGAACTTTCGTAAATTAACAATGGTGTTTTCAGGAAAAATGTTAAACAGTCATAAATGTATATTCTCGAAAATAAAATTAAGCACCGTTTCTTATTTTTGGTCGTCGATTACATCGCGCTTTTTTTGGTTAACCCAAACATCTTGGCGTTGTCTATGGAATTTATCTATCTATTTATAAATATACTCGTAAATAAAAGATAAAAATTGGTCCAATCGGGGCTTGATAAATCATGAACTAAGTCTGATTTGAAATCCTTTGAGGATGCTACGTTAATTTGCAAGCATGCTAAAAATGTAATACTCGTGTATTTCCTGAATGCAATAAGTAATTTATTTTAATAGATGTAATAGACCACAAACATGCGGTTAATAAAATACTGCCACATTGTCAGTAATTTAACGTGATTCATGTTCCATTTGCTACACAATGAGTTATAACAAGAATTACCAATGAATGCAAGGTGACAAGTGAAATATACATTATAGTATACAATGGGAGAGGAACTGATCATCTGACATATTATAATTATAAATCATACAAATTGAACACTTGTAATATGATAATGAATATCTGACAATAGAGAAATTAAAAAAACACCTAATACAAATACTTACATATACCTAGGCCGTATTGCACCCTGCCACTGAACAGACACAAGTGTTCATCACACGAATTTGACCTTTAAAACCTTTGGCGTACAATGCAGCAGGGTCACTACCAAAAAAATATATTAATTATTGTATTGTATTCAAAACAATAAATAGTAATGAGCATATTTGAAACGAGTAACTACTGAGTCTCTTGCTGGTTCTTCTGGGTAGAAATCGACATTCAATCAAAAATAGAACGTAGAATTAAGTAGCTAAGCAATTCACTCGATTGATCACTTAAAACGCAAATCCTAAAAACGCTTCTACGTGCTTCGAAGCGTAGGTCCTCACCGAACGGTAACGGATCGACGGCCGATGGGAAAGTATAAGTAATAAGCCCATCGCCTTTGGGTCAACAGTTCAACAGCTCGGGCCGTTGACCTTGAAGACTGTTTATCATGGATTGTTTTGAATTAACTCTTTGCGATTCTTCTCTTTATTTGTATCGTAGTCAGGAGCATGCAAAGAGGTTACCGATAATGTATGCACAAACAATAAACAAACAAAATATGTTTTGAGTTCGACGCACAGTATGGGATTTTGACTAACTAGCGGACACACACTTTTTACGGTTGATTTAGGTGAATACAATCATTATACATACTATTATGAACACCAGTTTTAAATAACTTTCTTAATTTTGGAATACGATTTTTTTTTTGTAAGGTCAATGCACTTGGCCAACTGGTTTTATATCAATAATTTCTCAAATATACAAAATATGGCTGTCATAAAATTACATATCAATTAAGATTACAAATAGATTTTTTTGTAGAAATTACATGCTTTAAATTACCATTGGAACCGAGAAGTTAAATATTTTGTAAATTTTAGATTTTTTTTTTTATAAAATGTTTTATTTAATATTTGCATCTACGGTTGCCAGGAAAATACATTCGGGTAAAGCACCTACCTGCTGTGAAAATTTGAATTGGATATCTTATGGGAGATCAGAGTTATAACGTTTCTAAGTTTCATAGAATTTCTATGGAAATAGGGTTGTCACAAAAAGAATAAATTATATTTAATTTTACTGTAAAAAAATAATTTAAATATAAATGTAAATAATAAATAAAATGTCACTAAAATTAATGACTCTTAAAGTAACTGTAAATTACCCGCAATTTAATTACTATGTATTGTCCTCGTTATCGGAATAAACTAAAATTTCATTACTTTCCAGTTTGGTAGTTTCGGTAGTTGTCAAATGTGTCATTTCTTCAACGTGGTCATGGATTGTAACATTTTCTGACGATGGTTTTAGAAGGCAAAGTACTTTTTCGGGTATGGGCAAACGGTTATATTTTTGTCGTCGACTGTTAAGGGACAAGGATGAAAGATAAGGATCCTATGATTCCAATGCCCTGTGAATAGATCGATTATGGTGGTTTTGCGATCTATTCTTCTTGTGTGGTGCTGCCGATCGTTTCGCCAAAATTTGTTACGAGATTCCCCAGCCTGCTCAGATAGCATCCCTATTGGTAGTGGATTCGATTCTATGATTTGTCATCCGTGTATCAAAATATTATGTAACGTAACAGACATATAAAACCAGTTATAGGTTTTGACATAAGTGTTTTTCTGCGACAGATGCACAAAAGTTTTTAAATTTCATTGTATCTATTGGCAATCCGCTCGACAAAGTTACTATTATTGTGTGAAAATCCATACTAATATTATAAATGCGAAAGTAACTCTGTCTGTCTGTCTACTACTCTTTCACGCCAAAACTACTCAACGGATTTAAATGAAATATGGTATACAGATAATCTAGACCCTGAGAAAGGACTCGGTTTTTTAGCGATCACATATCATCACTTTGACTTGCCCACAAATTTAAAATAATATAAAAATACAAACAGTAGGGCATCTTAAGTGATGGGCAACCCTAATCAGAAAATTAAAAAAATTATATCTCGGAGATCCCGTGCATCTCCTATTTGTATTTTTTACTGATGTTTGATAACGCCATTAAGTATATTATGGCCTCAAATTTAAATGCTAATAATGTATGGTTACGCGGAAAAAAATGTTTGAAGATTTTTCAGTAAAATAAATATTTCTTTGTTACGGTGACTCTGAATGGTTTTTTTATCAGTTTTATGATACTTTGCTGGCTTTCTTACAATGTTCTAAAACATTAGTTATTTGAACTTAATGATAAGCAGAAATAATGCGTTTCTATGGTTTCTATGGAAATTTCTCGATTTATTTATTTACTCAAAAACTATTTCAAGTTACGCGGTGGGAGTTTAACCGGGAACATTTTTTTGATCATATCTATCCAACACAAGCCTAAAATAAAATGTCCGCAAGTCAGGAAAAATCCCACACTGTGCGACGCTCCACCAAGGTGTCCGTTAAGTTAGTTACGGTCCTGCGTCCGATCTCTCTTCAATCGTGTCACACTGGTGTCTCATCGAATTAAGATAGTGAGGTAATAGAGAGCGCACCTGCGTTTGCGCACATATTTGAACCCTATAATATATCCTGCATGTATGGCTGATCGTTCAGATTGGCCGCAAAATATCGGTCAAAGCACAATAACATAATATAACAACGTGGTGGTGTGCCCTCATCCTTTATCTGTCTAGCATTATAGTCTATTTCAATTATGATGTCCCTTTGGAAAGATGTCAAAAGTTCAGTACTAGGGAAGTACTCTTAGAAATCGATATTCAGCGGCATCGATATCGATTTGTAACCAATTTTTACCCTGTTTATAATACTAAATTGGATAATGTGTCTGTGATGTACAGCTCGTTTGCTTCGATACCTACTATAATTTGTAATCTTAATTTACTAAGAAAAGTTTGTTTCTCAATAAGTGAATAACCTTTGTAATTCTAATGAGAAATAATAAAGTTCTTTAACCATAACCATATTTGTAACCAATTTTAATCAAAGTAATTTTCAACAACTAAGGTTTTTTTAGAGATTGTCGAAAGAACACTTTCAGACTTTATTTGGCCCTTACAAACAAAACAATAAACGACACTCAACAACAAACTAACCTAAGGCTTGTACATGCGCCAACGGCCTTGAGCATAGAGAGTACTCGCGCTCGCGTATATCAAAAACAGAATATTATTAATTACAAAATTATTAAGCCAAGAAACAAGTATTCCTCGTCAGGGATTGTAGTGTACATTGTATTGTATTATATATAAAAAATCAGTCATCTGAACTGTTTAGTTTCGTAGTTTATCCAATATTTTGCATAAATCGATGTTTACGTTATATTTTTTTCCTAATGAACTATAACATTGAATAAAAATCCTCGTCAGAAATTCAAGATCGAAATTCAGTCTATAACATGTATTTTTTTTAGGTATCGTTCTTAACGATTTACCGACTTTAAACATACACAAAAGTGCCCATCCGCGCATGTACAAGCCCTTAAGAAAAAACCACGTACGTCTTATTGTATAGTCCGCGGCATCTAACAATAGCGATGACCGTTAGTTTGCGCACTTGTAGAACAGATAATTTCTACTGAAATTGGTTTTCTGCGCACTCAAGGTCATCATCGCTATTGTTTCATGCTGCCAAACTTAGTCGTAGGCTTTTCTGTACTCTCCTCGTAGTGATTGAAGTGACACTCAAAATGGCAGATGATGATTGAACACGATTTTTATAAATCGGCAATATAGAAGTTTGTATCTCTGGAACATGCCGAATACTTGAGGTGCGTCACTATGTTCAAAAGTCAATCACAAACCATAGTACGTAACCGCAATCGCGCAAAAATAACTATTGTTTTATTTTGAAGTTTACATTATTTTGAGCATTATATTCAAAAACAATATGGTAATTTTGCTTGTGAATCAATTGTAGGATGTTTTTGGATTATTGTATAATTTTCAAATGACTATTAACTACCAAATACAAAAGGGACTTCATAATTGAATGTATTGAACAGACTATAATTGTAGGGTATTTTTGTATAATTGTATATTTTCCTCATGACGATTTACTACCAAGTACGAAAAGATATAATATTTGATTTGATCTATAGATCTCGCGCGTTACGTACACGTAACGTGCAGAGTTACGTTCTTCGAAATGTCCAGGGGGACATCATAATTGACACAGACTATAGTGACAATATAAGTTAAGTCATTTCCATTCTCACAAAATGCTTTCATCTCCACCCACGTTATCATCTCCGCGTCCTGCCCAGTTGCAACCAATAATCCACGCATTCCACTCCATCCATTTACATAACGACACATTAGTTATGCTATAGTCTACGTTCGAATCAACCCAAGCCTTGCTCTTGACTTGACATACGGTCACTCGGCACGCATATTAATAGAGGCTAGTGATTCACAACACTTTAGTTAGTATCCTCGAGTTACTTTTATGAGACGAACGTGCGCCATGAACTTCGGTAGTGTTTTGTCCAGAAAATGTTACAAAGTTGAGAGCAGTCGATGGTGCAGTTTTTGAATGAAATGTATCGAATATTTTGGAGGTTGTGAACGAAAATGTAGTGGATAAGTGAATATGGTTGTGTGTGGAATGTCCTACCGGCGGATGCGTATAGGCAAGTACCGCATGTCCTTGTCGTTTGATTAATATAGTATTTACATAGCTAAATTGTTATTAATGTAAATCACAAAATTGTTTTTATCTTCGACGTAAGTACTTAATCGATCAAAGTTTAAACAAAAAACTTCGTCGATTTTACGACTTTATGACATTAAATATCGATATTCACTGGGTATAAAAGCGCCTCCGACCCATTAAGTTTAGATGTACAGACACATCAGGTAACCACAACCTGTCAAATTTCCTCAAATGATATTCAACTTAACGTGTTTGATAGTAAAATGAGAATCCATTGAAGAATTTTGACAGTTTTGTATAGGTACGAGTACTTTGTGGCTCTACTTACATACCTACTAATATTGTAAAGTTTATCTTGCTCACAGAAAGGTCATTTGATTTTTTTATTGAATTCAAGCCTACCTACTAATTAATAACGGATATAAACTTTTCCACCAGTTATTTATAACTTCATTGAATAACACCTACATCGAGTCTCGTTGGCAGTGCCGGAAGCACGTCAGCACCGGTGCCTTTTATTTATCACTACAAATCTGTTTAGCATAACGCATAATGCCTGCCAAGGCACAGCACGTACGACGTAATAGAAAACACAGCAGTAATGGTTCAATTGTTCCGAGGTAGGTAGCCTTTTGTTTCGGTAACAAAAAACAAGATAAAGATTTGGAGTTCTTGTCGAAAGTACCCAAAACTCAGTAATCTTACTCATATGTTTACGTTTTCGGAGCTTTCATATCTGGGTCATTGTTAGAATTGATCTAAATTTTGTGACAGTCCTCAAATCTAACGGCAAAAACAGAATCTTTAAATATAGGTACCATTTTATTATATGGAATTCTTTTTCCATACAAAATATAAGTTACTTTTAACTGTATTTTGAGATTCTCAAGACCATTTTGGAGGGATATTGGATTTGATGACTGCCACAATAGTTAGATCTCGAAGAATAACCCATCTTCTGTAAAATACATGTGTAAGAAATTCGGGAATTCAGCTTTCGATTTGGATTTTACTTGTAAACAAACTTTTTATTTTTATATCCTTGTACAGTGCTCTATCAGAGTTTCCGATTTCAAATTAAAAAGGTTACCAGTCGTATTTTATTGTTAAAAGGTAATTAGAACTAAAAGCTACAGAAACCCAATGCATTGTCAAAATCGAGTTTGTATCGGGAGACTGAATCGATCTTGTTTATATGAAATACATTGATTATGTATTGCCTAAGAGTGAACATAGGACGTCCACCTTCCCTTTAATTAGCAACGCATGTTATCTATGCAGATTGCTGCATTGTCGGCATGTACGTACTCGTTGCAATGCGCACAATCACTGCATTCCTGTGTCGAGTCGGATCAAACGCGCACACCGGCGCGACCGGTCCAGGCCTTGTGAACATATCGCTGGTGATGGATCAATCCGACATATTACAATATATGTAGTATATACGAGTAGTATGTTGTAATATGTGGCATATGTTGAAATATTATTAGGCCATCTTACGAGTATACACCGTGATTTTTAACCGTCTTACTCACTTCTCGAGTGTATTATATTGATGTAAACAAACATTTTTCCCCAAAGAAAGTAGAAAACTCGCCTGAAAAAAAAAACACCGGGAATTCAGAGATTTTTTGCTCGTCACTGCTCTAACCTAACTTCACCAATATTTTTACGTTTAGTAGAGTTTAGTTAGTATTACAAAAAATATAGTGACCAGCTTATATAGTAACCCTTTAAGAAAATAGAAAACTAATTAAAAAAAAGTACAATACAAATCAAGAAGTTGAATTTTTCTTTTCAGATTAGACCTTGTTATTTAGTGAAAAATGATTGTTTTATCGGCATCTAGTGTGTGTGTGTGTAGTCATAAGTGCGCTGCTAACCTTTTGATCCCCTCTCCCCTCGATTGGTATTCTGGTACCCTCACTCACTCGGCGAAATAATGCATAGGTGCTGCTTCACGCCGGTCTTTTGTGAGGCCGTCGTTTTACTCCTATCGATGCTGAAGCGTGGCTCTCCCACGGGTAATTTTAGGCTACATCAGTAACTTTCGAGCTAGGTACCAAGAGAGAAAGCTGAAGCCCGGTAACTTTACAATATCCTAGCTGCAATAAAATATTATTATCATCGTATAATAAACTATCCGCAACATAAACTTATTTTATAGCGAAACTAACAGGCGCCATCTGTGAGACCGACAGAGATTTGTTAGAGGAAATTGGATGTCGATTGCATCGTGCATCATACTAATGAACATCAGTTATAAATAATGGCTCGTGACTTTGATGGAATCTGTTATACACACCATTGTTTTAGTATTATCTGAGTACATAGAACTTTAGCTACGCTTTGTAAAGTTGTGTAAACTTCTTTCATCGTCCTTATCTTTCTATAGGAAGATGAGCTGACACGAAAAATAATGTATTTACTTTTATTTATACCAAAATGCTTGGTTATTTGGCTCCCGCTAAAAGTCGGAACTAATGCTGATCCCTTATAGGTGTCAATGTTGATGAATGTTTTCCATAAAAAAACACCCCCTTTCAGAGGCCTTCTGATCGTAGTCCAACTATAATCGATAAACCAGAGTGGTCGATTACATATTTTTGATTAGTGTCAGTATGGACCAACTTTTTATCGATTCGGGTTTGCTATTCACTTATGGCTTCACCCTGAATTCCAAAATTGAAAAAAGCCTTTGATGGAGGGATCTATTTCCTCTAGCTTTAAAAATATTGGCGATGAAATAAAAAATGTTTCATATTATTTCATTTCACTTTCAGAAAGAAAACCTCGCCTACCTACTAATACTTTTAATATGACTAAAGAAACACGTGGCTACCCACGAGGCGATAAGAACAGTTTCCCTTATGTAAACGCCGGTGAGCGGTTTACGTGAACGTTCGCCGGTTCACGTGTAGGTGGGACGGAATGTGGAGTGTCGGTTTGGCGCCTCTCGCTTGGTATGACTTAGAATTGTATGCTTAAGGTACTTTTTAAAGGTAACTTTTAATTACGTCGATGGCGATACATTAGTTTTTCCTAACTGAATACTCCATGCGCATGGCGTTGTCGATACCCTGCAAGAATTTCGTTAGATGCCTGGATACAATAACATGTAACGAGTAGGAAAAAAACTAGGAAGAAAGTTCAATCATTAATACACTATTAATTGTCAGCTTCGTTTAGTTTAATTTGTAGAACAACCATTCCACATGTTGAAGGTTCAGTAGAGTCCTACATGACTACAGACCCCCATGAATTAGTTAAGTGTTAACTTCAGAAAAAATAGCTTTTAATTTTTTTTAAACTGGAATAATGATTTTTTTATGATATAGGTGGGGACACCTGCAACACCAGTTTAATTAGATATAGAAAATGGCACAGAATTAAACGTAGTACTTATTTGATTGCGAAGTTTTAAAATTGTGTCAACTTAAAAAATAAGTGACTTTTCTTTCAAGCGTTAAAGCATCATATTTTATCAATTCTAGTCCCAAGCCCAACTTCTACGAATGGGTTGGTACATTATTTCCGCATACTTACCTATTAGTATACAACCCATAGTTACGTTTGCCATAGTGTGCAATCTAATAACAACAGGTGCACTTGCAGAATAATAATGCCAAATGAATGAGTCTTAGTTTGTTAATTAGTTAGGTAGGTATTAAAGGGTTACAGCCAAGTTCTATAACAAGAGTCATATAGGAAACTGTCAGATAGAATTTTGGTAGATAGGTTGATTCTTTAGAAGTAAAGGTAGGTATATAGTTGTATTCGATTAAGCAGAGAAAAATCCAGATCACCAGAGAAAAAAAAAAATTTTCGTTTTGAGTTCCGCATCAAGCGCGTATCAATAAGTAGTTTTCTCAGAAGTCGATTAACATAGCATTGTGTTTTAACACCGCAATTTGTCAACAGGCATAGTGGCCGCGCTAGAATTTATAACAGGCAAGGTACACACATTATGCACATAAATTACGATTCGCAGTGTGAACAAGACTTAAAAATTACAGAAGGCAAACCTATAATTATTATAGGGACTCATTTATTAGATATTTAGATGTTGATCTCGTTGCGGTCGAGTGATTCAAAAATGCTTTGAACAAAAAGCAGTAGAAATCGTGTGCGAAGTACCTATCCAGGCGAAGGAATCAAAAATAGCTCTCCTGGCGTGCTAAATTATAAATGATAAGGGCAGACAACGTAAAAGGTTTAAAAGTGAAAATTAAAAATAAACATTATTGGCAAGGTCGAAAGAAAGATTGCCAAAGTGAAGACAGGGTGGTTTAAAATCTATCCGCCGGCATATTTCTTATTGTGAATGAATGAATGTAAGTATGTATAAATATACTTTTTATTGCACACAAAACAGAGGTAAGTAATAGGTAATACTTGAAACTAGATATTACAGGAGTAATGTACAACAAAGGCGGCCCTATCAGTTATAGGTATAAGCTCACCATAGACCATCTGTCGCTACCATTCAAAGACCTATGAGGCAATGTTAGATCCCCATACAGTTCCTCTGCTACTCTGTGCCGTAATTGTCTGCTCAGTGAACTCGCTGAACGCAATCACTGACGCCCGCTGACGTGTACTAATAAATTATTCAAGTCGCGACGATTTCTCAACGGATTCCTAAACGCAGCTGCAACCGTCATCCTCCATTGGACGCGTTCGATTTTCAAATGGATCCGTTTTTGTCGCGAGAGAGTGTCGTGTACTTTGCAGAATGTTATTATGACCATTAAGATTTTATTTTTTTAATTTTGACCTTAGACTTTATATTTTCTTTTTTTTTTTGTAAATGTTGCCAGTTGTAATTTGGGTGTGGTTAGTTTTATTAAAATGATATTAGGTTTGAAAAGAGTACTTCTTTCACGGTAGGCAGCGGCATGACTGTGCCTCGGCATTGTTGTTGTCTATGAGCGGCGGTTACCATTTACCATTAGATGGGCCGCATGCTCGTCTGCCTATTTCAGCAATAAAAAAAAAAAACAAAAAAAAAGTTACAAGTTATAAAGTTAGGTTGCACATAGCGAAGTGTATGTGTATGTGCGTACCTAGTTGTATAGTGTGCAAAAGGGAGAGAGTAGAAATCTCAAGAGTTATTTATTATCCCAGATGTTTTACCGCTGTAGAAAATGTCATAATTCAGTTATGACATTTTCTACAACATGTAGTTTGGTGTTCAAAGAAAACTTTTTTTACATTATGTTGAGAACGTACATACAATGCGTTTTTCTTTTGTTCAAATTTGAGAAAAATGAAATTTTGTCCGTACCACCCCAACCCCCATTAGAGAGCCGGTTCCTAGTACCAATCATGCAAAAAGAAAAAAAGTAATCCAGTTCTTATTATTGTTTCACATTTTCATAGGACAATGTATGTTTGATTCGGTATTCATCAAATTCATAGCACTTTTAGCGGCCATTATAATACTTATTCTGCGTATGCGCATGCAACTATGCGTGTTTATTTACGCATTTACGCAGTGAGTTAATAAATACGATAAAAAGTCATATATCAAGAATTTCTACACCTGCTAATGTTTATTTAAATAAATAGGTGATATAAGCAATACAAAACAGTGAAGTAATTAAATGACTGTGTAATCGACTATGAGGATGTAATAGAATAATGCAATAGATTAACTTACGTACCCTAGTTATTATTACCTAAGTTATTTAATAAATGTGTGCTTGTCATCACCAATCATGTCATTTTAGAATGAATTAGGAATGTTCAACATTTTTCTATAAAATTACTGGTTTATACACAAGAAAAAAATTCTATGTAATATAATGTTTTCTTTGGTCTTCAAAAATACTGCTACATAGTTAAAAAAGTTATAAGAAACACCATAAAGCAAACTTCCTTGCGCCGGCGCCGACGGAGCGTCGAGTCGGACGGCTGCGCAACGCGGATGTTGTCACACGATCGATATGGCGGCCGCACGAAACTTGATCTAATGAACTGACAAAAGGAAGGACGCCAAACATCGGGTTTGCTTGTCTGTTTATGGGCTATTGTGACGTGTTAACACGTAAAGCTGACAGTCCATAGGTTGGAGTGATTACAAAGGCGCGAAAACGATGCTCCAAGACACGGCTGCTCAACATTTTGAAATAGTCGGACAAATTTTCTAATCATAATGTATAAAAAATCTGACATGTAAATCTTGTGGGAGCGGCCATCTTGGATTTGAAATGTGTCATATTTATGTATTCTGCTACTCAAGCTCTTTAATTAGATAAGGTAAATACCAATATTGAGGGAATTAAGTCAAAATATGTACCTAATTCATCACTAGCCGGCGGCCATCTTGAACCAGCGATTATCAAATTTAGTTAAAAAAAACTCCCGACTATTCATCTTTCTAACAAAATAAACAAAAACCAAATCTGTTACAGGCTAATAACAGACACGTCAAACTTAAAACACCCTGTCGTTTTTGCTGTCAGGTGGTTAAAAATAAACTACTTAGGTACCTAATAAGGGTCTACCAGAACACTGCAAATATAACCTTAACACTGCGTCTTAAATTTTAAATTCACTTTTTTTCTATTGATTAACCGTACTTAATTTGCCATTGAAATCAGTTGCCTACTCGTCTAGACAGTTTTTTTAAGAGGAAGATCTATGAATAGTGCCAAGCAGAGGTTCTCAAGGAGATTGTTATATTTTATAAGGTTACAGTAATTATCTTAATACAGATCAAAGAGCAATAAGGCAGCATTAACCACTATAAATGGAAATCCTTTGTAAGACCGTAATACACGGTATGAATAAGTTAATTATAACACGAGTAAGACAATATCGCCTTTGATATAATGAGTCGATTGTATGATCATCCTAATAAGGTGTAAAGTATAAACAGTAATATTTGGTACAACAAACATATCTGTTAAAAACTTATCAGGTATAAAACAGGTCCTTAGAAATTTGGCATGTAACTAGTATTCCGCGACCCTTAAACAGAAACTGGCTCAAACTCGATCATGGTTACACGTAAACAATTTTATATCACTATCAAAATGCAAATAGGTATTGTCTAAAAATATACGACACTAATTTACTGGTTTCAATTATGACCCTGTGTCTTAGTTCTCACGGATATGTTCAGCCATTCGAATAGTTTACCGTTCAGTTTTTTTGTGATCAATAAAGTCGCTTTAACCGAACCAGGAACGCAAAAAAAATTCATGATAGGTATAATGCCTAGTACAAAGCTTAAAAATAAACAATCAAATAGAAAGTAAAATCTGTACTTCCGGCCCAATTCTTAGGTAGGAATAATGGACATTACATCAAGGTGTTTATTTATAACTAGTGGCACCGCCCTCACTACGTTTCGGCAGATTCATTTCAAGCCGTGCTGATAGATGGCGCTAGGCGTCGATTAAATCGCGCTTGCGTTTCGCTGTATCAGTTTATCTATAAGCTTTATCGTTATCCAAGCAAGTTAACCCTCTATAAATAGCATAGAACAGATTCTGACGAATGTTAAATTCGGTCCCGAAACTTTCGGTCTTGCTAGACAATACTAGACGTACAGAATGACAACAAAGTGATCATGAGCACACAGAATGACAAAAAAGTGTGCGGAACACAGCGCCAATGAATGAGAATACCGGAGGCCCAATCCGGTAGGAAGGGAGTTTAAAGGTTGCCATTGCACTAGTGTTGCAAATGTCTTTTTTTATGTGATAGGTGGCAGATGAGCAGACGGAACACCTGTAACACCAGTAGAGTCTCAAGTGCGCGGCCAACCTTTAATCGCCTTTCTCCCAATTGGGCCTCCAATACCCTCCCTCACTCGATCGAAGAACAGCACAGGCGCTGCTTCACTTCTGTGCGCCCATGGTATCACCCCGGTCGACACCAACCCTATTCATGCCGAAGTGTGGCTCTACCACGGTGTCTATAGGCGGCAACAATCACTCACCATCGGGTGATCCGTTTATGATTCTGCCACCACATTAAAAAAATCAAGACTGCCATTCCGCAAGATTTCTATTGACCCACTTGTAGGTCGAATTGGCGAATGATTATGATTTATGTCCGATCCGCTACGCTGCTCAATTTACTCAACAGAACCGTCACGTGGAGTCATTGACAGAATTGCATTCACCTTGGATGGAATTCCAATCGCTTAGAGCCAAGCGTTCTAACTTCTACGTCGGGCCTAATAGATAGGGGAGGCTGAGGAGAGATGGAACAAGGCCAGTTTCTTAGAAGAAATCCTAGTTGGCGGCCTACATCGTCACATTTGTCTAAACTTCATTAGGCATAGAATAGCCTTTGGTGGCACAGGGATATTGCCACCAAGGGTCGCACTTTAAAGCGATTTTCTTTATAAGAACTTACCTATGTATCTCAGCCGGTTCTCTATTTTGTCTCATACATTTTCTATCCATAATCTAATATGTCGTAATGTTTAGTGACCTAATCATAATTTTTCCCTCCGTGCTCTGCTATTGTAATAGCCTTGCAGCGCCCTGTACCTACTTGAATATATGTACTGTATGTTTGTATACTAATTAATATGTCTTGTGATATGGTGTGGAGTTCAATCATCTTCACAGTCCATATTCATCATTCAACCTCCATTATTGACAATCGGACAATCGCAAATAACACAAACAATTTAACAAAAGTACGACTTTACTTACCCAAGCACTGCCAGGCCAAGCTTCAAGTAAAGACATACATTTGTACAAATGTCCCCAACCTCCTCTAGCCGTAATCTATTCTGTCATGAACAAGTATTTGCGACGCTTATGTTTGTGGTTTGTCGCTATTATTTTTTAGAGTTCCGTTTGTAACTAGTGACACACTTTTTAACAAGACTTTTGGAATAATTTGTAACAGGTGCAAGGTAACCAATTAACCACAAAGAGATAGTTTTACTAAACAAACAGTAGTAGATGGACTACACATACGCCATATAGAGGTCTCCATATAGACGAGAGTTACGAGTGCCCTGAAGGAAAGTCAAGATACATTTAAGGTAACTTTAGTAGGTTGTATTTTACGTTAGGCCACGCCGCCTCATTTAAAGAGCCCCAGTACTTTTCTATTTCCACGACTTACGTACGTAGATAAATTTTGAGAGCAAAAACAGTCACATGTTCGATTGATATTAACCAAATGTGTTTGAAATTAAAGTGAGAATCGATTTAAATCTGACAGTTTGGGATACTTTATTTATTGCTACCCGTACCGTGTGAACTTAAATGAACAGAATAATTTACAGCTGGCCGAATTATTTTGTGATGTGTTTTCTTAACAAAATGAATTGTGTAACGGTTTGTCATGTTAATATTCACATGTATCTGCCGATCGTACTTGGCTTTGTGCCATAGATAATAAAGGCGGCTTTTTTAACAACAGTTTCAGTGTTGAGTTCCTCAATAACATTAATTTAGTAGACTTTTTTCTGTACAAATGCCAATAGATCATTTTACCCGAGTCTGCTAGAATTGCTGAAATAATATTGAGATAACTTTAGGTACTTACATGAGATTCTTATTAGGTTTTTATAAGCCTATTTTATATATTTTATACATACAGTTCTAGTTTAATTCACTGAGAAAGTTATTATAGAAAAGTCTATCGCATTAGCTTCATAGAAACTTAAGTTAATAATGCACTAAATAATTTAAGATCTTCAGATCATTGATAAAACCAATTTTTATTAGAATCTGACTTCCCAATTTTTATTAGAATCGTTTGCAGGAGTCACATTTCTACTCGTAACAAGAAGTGTTAACGTATCTAATATTAAAGTGTACGTAGGTACTAGTAATTTTCAGTCACATTCTAATTCTGGATAGATAATTGTTAGGTTATCGTATTATTACTCGACCTTACAATTACTAGCTAGTATTTCTAAATACTATGTGTTGTTATTGATTCAATTGAAATCGATATTTCCATCATATTAGGATACAAGTACCAGAGTGCAAGATAAACAATAGAACTGTAACACTACCATGTGTTTGAAATACTATCCTCGCTCTCGAAAACTATCGTTTTGTTTCTTTCATTGTGATGCATTTGAAAGAGACAGGGCAATTGTTTACGTTATGTCACTTTTCGATGTCAACTCATGGTAGCGCTACTGAATAGTTTATTTATTATTTTTACTAAATGCCTTACAGCATTCTTTACCAATCAAATGTCAATTGTTGTCGGTCACTTGTCAGTTTGATGTAGTAGTTAGTCGTTTCACAATTACATACCGTAGAGCATAATAGTAGTTACCAGTGGCCTTACCATGAGTTTGAAATACTATCCTCGCTATCGAAAACTATCGCTTTGTCTCTTTCATTGTGATGCATTTGAAAGAGATAGGGCAATAGTTTACGTTATGTCAGTTTTCGATGTCAACTCATGGTAGCGCTACTGAGGTTCAATCCGAGATGAAGGAGTCATTAAAGGTTGCATGTGTTAAGTACCGCCGTGCTTGCCGATTGACTATGGACAACCGTCCATGGTCGACGGCAATTGATTACCGTCAGGCTACCCGTCTGTTCGTCTGCAACCTAATAAATAAATAAAACTTGGGGCTGTAAAAGTACGTAATCCAAAAACGGGTTGTAGGTAAAAACTTTACAAATTAATTTTGTCTGAGCCTAAGTTTGAAACTTCAATATGGTAGGTACCGGTGAATCAGACCACAACGTCTTGCATTTTCTTTCTTTGTACAAGCCTATTTAAAAATAACAACCGTTGTTAGCTTGCAACTATAAATATAAAAGGGTCTGGCTTACAATTGGTAGGTATGTCATAGAGTTCGAAAGTGTTAGGTAAGTCGATGAAGTCTGAGCATCTCCCAAATTGGTCCCGTTCTTCTTTTAGATCAAAACCAACTTACTTTAGATTCTTACTCTTATTTAACCTGGATTCATTCTACGAACTACAAGGTTTAACATAGTAACAAGGGAATTAAACTTCACTGTTATTAAGTGTCGACTCGTCAACATGCTACCTGAAGGGCAGCTCGCATGTCGATAATCAGAAGTCCATGGGAAAGTTAGTCCGTCTTCGGCAGTACAGGAGCCGCCGCGAAGCGTACCTGCCTTGTTTTGTGCCGCCTCAGAGCGTAACCGCCTAGCGGTCGCAGTAAAAACCGCTAAACCGAGTTCGAGGCGTAAATAAAGCTGTTTGCAAATAGACAAGTCGACTTTTTAAAGTGTTATGATGACGTTAGCGTGACGGAGAAAGATCTGTAATCTAAACGTTAAAAAAAAACCTATGTCGACACTTTAAAATGGTATCAAGAAATAATTGTGCGAGATTTCGTAAGACAATGTTAAGCTTCGGCGTTTTCCAGTGATAATTCACTTTTACTTAAGTATATTTTGTAGGCAAACTTGTTCCGAAAAAGTTTATTATTGTGTTATTCATTTTCCGGAAACTGTGTGCACGCAGAGCACAGGTTAGCTATATGCAAACATTTTTATGGAAGTACAAAAATAAACCTCAAAAATAAAATATACATCAAATAAAGATGGCATTGCATAGATTTGTGAAGTGAGTAAACTACCTACAATCTATTTAGTGGAAATTTATGAATCCATTGTTGGTGAAAAAGCAACCTTAGCACCTTATGAATAGATACTATGCGAAAGGTGTCCAGCATCAAGTCAGATGGAGAAGAATGTGGCTGAGAGACCCAGGCGTGGGCTGGGAGAACCGGCGGGAGCCATTTGTCAACAGATACCAATGGCGTAATGTATACCTTGTTAACATTTTGATTTGAAGCCTACATCTACCCAGGCTCTTGTTTATTTTGAAATTTATTTCCGTTATTAGTGAACCTCGTCTGCTGCTCCCCAGACACTTAGTAATACCATCGGATCAACGGGCAGGTGATCTATCTCCTATACGTCGACCCATTCTTGGCTGTCATTCAGTCAGTGCTTGTTCCTTTGATATTTGTCCCTATTGGTGTTGATATCCTACCCTGCCATGTAAAAGTACTTTGTGATCCACCCCAGATTACCTGCATTTCCAGATCATATATTCACAATTAGATTCACAATAAACAATTGAATTGAATTAGTTGTTTTCAATCAAACAAGAGGTAGGTACTAGTGTAAAACGTGTTTGTTTGATTTCCTGATCTGATGCCAAATCCATAAAGTAGGTATCTGATTGCATTGGTATTACCGTTACCAATCCAGGATGTTTACATGGATATCTTGAAACAACTATGACTGATCAGATATGTATAGGAAGCTGATGTGATGCACATTGTACTAACGTCATCAGCTACTACTAAATGACTCTAGGAATGACGGCGTGCTATCTGTATGATATACCTACTCATAATCTTCTTACTAATGGGAGAGCCACGCTTTGGCAAGAATGACCCGGCTCGCCCGGAGTGATACCACGGTCTCACAGAAGACTGGCGTAAAGCAGCGCATGCGCTGTGTTTCGTCGAGGGAGTGAAGGTACCGGAAGCCCAATTGGGGGGAAAGGGGGAAAAAGGTTTGGAGCGCACTTGTGACTCTAATGGTGTTGCAGGTGTCTATGGGCGGCGGCAATGGCTTACCATCAAGTGATCCGTCTGTTCGTCTGCTACTTATCACATAAAAAATAACATCCTCAGACTTATTTTTTATCCCCTGTGTCCTGGCTATTCGCTTAGCCGTGGTCTCCATAAGCCTCTACGTCTGTTCCAACGATTCTAACGTAGCAAGTTCTCTGCCACTTAGCTCACCTCTTTTTTTCTTTGATCTAAAAGTATCAAGACATTTACCTTTTCTTTATTCCCACACAAACCCCCTCTAGAAACTTTTTTACCATCTTTAATCAGTAAAACCAGGTATTTATTTACTTAAGTACTTGACCCTGGGAAATTTGAACCCTCCAATAATTACAGCAAGAAGGGGTCGAGATAGGCATCACGAACTCTGTAATTATGGAGACCTATCACGTGAGCTATAAAGTTAAACACAGGGTAATGTATAACTTTACAATTAAGTAGTGAGAAAGCACGCACTTTTCCATGCACACTAAAAAATCTTTGGAAATCTTCCATGGCAGAAGGGAGAGGGCGCGGGGAAGGGGGGGGGGGGGAGTTGTACGTATACTGTCCCCTAGTTAGACACTCGTTCGATGGTGAGGAAACTTGCACGTTTCAGATAGTTTCTTAAACGTGTGACCAGTAGGCCTAACATACGCACCGCGACAAAATTTTGTCGACTCTCGTTCGCGAGAGCGCATCCTTCTATCCCGCTCATCGCTCAGTCAGGCTAGCGAGACGCAACTTGCGCCGACAAAATACGAGTGTCGACAAATTATCTCGTGGTGCGCATGTTAGCCCGGCATGATTCAGTTGCTTGTTAAAGGGCGGCGAAGATCAGACGGCAGTCTCTTCCCATTGTAAACGATAACTGTAGAGTAAAATTTAACTTAAATAACATACCTACAAAAATTTAAAAAAAATATAAAATTATCGTACAAACAAAAAAGACGAATTTCATCATCAAGTCAAGTTATTTCTTATCGGTAGCAACCGCAAAGACAGTGCCACTTTTCTACCTGACGGTAAAACTTTTTGTGCCTAAAACGGAACGGAACACAAAAACTCACGTGGTTTGGAGCGTGCTCACAATATTAATTTGTAAACCAATTGCATTCCAGAAATTCCGTAGTTTTGCGTCCTTGTCTTGGGTTTTAGGAATCTGTGACGTCATTGCTCGTTTATTTACAGTTGAGTAATTTGGTATTGTTTCAAATCGGTTTTCGTAAGTGTACCTAAATGGGACCTGATGGAATTTGTAGTCTTGTATAAACCACTAGACATATAGATTTACAGGATGTATATGTAAACATTTACATCACTAACTACGTACACACCTTGTATAGAATCATAATAAGATACAAATCTTGTAAGAGTTTGTATTCTTACCTACTTCTATAATATAGGTATAGGTATGTATTAAAACTAGTTTAAAATTAAAACTAAACGAAGCAAGTCAGACCTAAATTTAGATCAAGTTTGACAAAATGAAAAAAAAATCTCTAATTTCCATGGTAAATTCTGTTTTCATATTTTCACATATTAATTAAATAATTATTATATGTAATAGGTTTTTTTGTCAAAATATTATTTTGGCCATACAAAGAACGCTTTTATAATAGTGAGACCTCTTTTAGTCTCTTCTCTCCCTTTTATAGAGACATCAACGTTCTCCAACACATGTTGTACGAAAGGATGTAAAAAGCTCTACAAAAAAATATAAAGGAAGCGATAAACTATTCTCTCCTGCTAATTCAATAAGGAAGTAAAAAATAACTCTAAAAGCTAAAATAGATTTGGGTTAACGCTTGTCTGTCGTGATACTATAATACTTTTGCGTGGATAGGAAATAAGGGCGACTCTACATGGCTGCCCAAAATATGAAGTAAATTAAAGTACAGCCTATATATATTATACTGTCCCATGCTGGGGAAAGGCCTCCATCATAAAAATCAAGTCATCGCTACTATGATGGGATTGGCCACAAATATATGACAAGGCTTTTTCGCCGACATTTCTAATCAATTCTTGTCTTCGTGAAAACTAAAAGTTTACCTAAATGGAGTTTTTTATCGAGTAACCTACTACTAGTACCTACACTACCCGAAACATGCGAATACAAAGATATGTCACTTCTAGATTTAGGTTAGGTAAAAATCATCATCTCATCACCATTGCTTATTTACAATTGCTTACCATCAGGTGATCCACCTGCTCGTCTGCTACCTATCACATAAAAAAAAAACCATCCAGCCATATTCCCAGGTATAACTGGGGTCGGCGTTGTATGATTTCTTATTCCATTCGCCCATGTGATTCGTCATCGTATCATCTACCCTCTTTTCGGTCATGTCATTCTTCACACAATCATCCATATCTTTTTTCCACCACCCATTCACATTCATACCCATAACTCTTTTGGTTACATGGTCCTTTACAAAAGTAGATAATATCATGTGCAGGCACATACTATGTGCCACTTTTTGGAATACAACGAACAAGATAACAAGATCAACCCTTTATTAATAAAATATTAGCTACCTTCTTTTAATAAGAAATTACAGCTTTCCGAGTGATAATGATCTTTTGACCCACAAATCCATTCAACACTCGAGACCGATGTGCACGCCCCCTTAGTTTTAACGGTTTGTTGCTTGTTATAAATTAGCTTTAGTACGTGTTAGATATTTAGATAACTATTTAGAGATGGAGATGACGTGTCTGTAAACACATTAATCGAATTACTAAAATCTTGCTGAGACAACGGCAGAAAACAAATCTCCCTCTTATAACTTTTTGGTGTCTAAATGCAAAAGTTTTTCTTTGTTTGTGTCGTCCAATTACGTTTGTTTTGTTTTCGAAGCTGTCTATAACTCATTTAAAATAAAATCCAGCGATATTAGAAACTCTTCGCAACGGTCAATCTTTCAAAAATATATCGTCTCTTTAATCACTCGACAATGGCAGAAAAAGAAAAAGTGTCCTCTTGACACGGCACCAGCCAAAACAAACTAAAACAAACCGGTATTAAATCTGTAGATGATGACGTAATTTGTAAATGGAACGATAAACAAATGAAGCGTGATGTATTTTTCAAATTAATTACAGAACTCTGTTATAGTTTTTAATGTGAAGCGTGGGTGC